>NC_069402.1:112385661-112413957 GCF_026875155.1 Cherax quadricarinatus
CAAACAACCTACGGGAAAGGGTTAGCCAGATGGACCTTGACTATCCAAGAGTTCAATCCCACCTTGAACATTTACCTGGCAAGTAAAAATGTAGTCGCAGATCCCTTTATCGCACATGTTAGTATAGTAACTGCAGACCCTCCATTTAGTGCTGAGGATGTAAAGAATGCTCAATGAACCAGATCCCATGTGGTCTGGTGTGATTCGATTCCTGCTCCAGGAAGATCTTATTCTGACTGTGACGCCACAGCACCCATCAGTGACTTTGTCATGAACCAAAAAATTACTTTTATCGAACAGCCGATTTGGGGTACTCCTAGCAAAGATTTCCCAAATTAGAAAATTCCACAGTCACTAGTGAATGTAGCCTTAAGCTATTCACGATGTACCAGGTGTTGCACACCCTGGTATGGATCGTTCAGTAAAACAAGCCAGATTGAAATACTTTTGGCCTCGTAGGCAACTGATATTTCTGAGTATGTTAAGAAATGTAGTGTCTGCATGCAACATAAAGGTAATGCTAATGGTCCTAATCCAATCCAAGTGTATCCAATCACTAGCAAACCTTGGGAAAGAGTTGTGCTAGATTTGTTAACTAATTTCCCAAATGTTCCCTCCAGGCAACAAACATCAAATGTGTTATGGTAGACCATTTCACCAGATATTGCGAGTTAGTTCCTGTTGCAGATAAGACTGCCAGAGAGTAGCTAAAGCACTTAAAGAACGCATTATCTGCAGGCATACCACCCCTAAGTCCCTAGTAACAGATAATGGAGGTGAATTCTAATGAGATTCTTGAAAATTTGTGCACCTTGACAAGATCCTAAACCCAAACCATTGTTCCTCATCATCCTGCCAGCAAGGGGTTAGCGGAACGTACCAGTAAGAAAGTACTTGATGTCTTGAGAGCCATTATCAATCCCAACAGTGAAATTTGGGGATAAAATTTTATACCTGATGTGCAGTTGCTAAAATTCTGCTTACAATGTTTCCATAGGTGACACTCCACATTATGCATTGTACGGTGTAGATAAACGTTTGCCTATGAGTTGTTATATTCTAATCCGAAACCAAATTACAACCCTGATGATTTCATACAACTCGACCACTTAGCTCAAAGTGTTTTAGAAGAATCCGTGAAACACTTCATAAATCAACAGCAGAATTTACAAGATTCGCAAACACTCAGCGAAGCCATCCAAAATCAAAGTAGGTTCGAGAGTTATGCTGGCTAACTTTAACAAAAACGTCTGCAATGCCTAAGCTTGAAACAAAAGTTTGTTGGTCCTTATCGAGTAGTTGAACATATCACTGGTAATAATATAAGGTTAGATAAATTAGTACTGGTCAGTATAAAGAATCGCATTTAGATCATATGAAGTTAGTATGTATGATAATGAAAGCTCCAACCCAGACTAATGTGACAGACTCTGACAATCCTCCTGATCCTGTACTCTCTAAACCCCGAAACTCAGTCAGACGATCAACCTGAATGTCGTTATTTCCCTACGTACACGACAGGTATTGAGAAATCCTCAAGTATCATTTGTAACTACAAATTTAGATTGCCTCAAATACAGCATGAGTTTAGCCAGTGCAACAGAGTTTGATCCTCCCAGAGATGACACCCATTCTGCATATGTCAATCTCACCCTAGCAGAGTTGGGGTTAAATGTAAATAACCTGTATAGATGAATAATTACAGTATCAACTTATCAGTATTCAAGATATTTTTTTGTTTTTGTGTTCACGTTCTCTCCGAATTCTGAGAGTTAACAGTCTAGATTTGAGTGCACCGAATCTGCCTTTCTGTTAAACACTTCTTTCTTTGTATATATTCCTTCCTCAGAATCTGTAGATCACATGAATACAGATCGATCGATCAAATTTTTTTTTAAATCACTTCTATTGTGTAATCTCAACGTTGAGTTTCATTCGATGAGTTGTGCTATATCATACCTTGTATTTCATTACAGTTTTATTACAGTTTCAATTATGTAAGCTTCCATTCCAATATTCTACTTATGTATGTTATAATGTTCAATTGTTGTGTACTTTGACATTGTATAGAATCACCCCAAGCCGTACACCTGCCATCTCTAGTTTGTATTAGTTGTATGTCGGGATGACATACGTTAGCATCGCCGAGCTCTCAGTAGTAGTACCAGTTCCTAGTAACCAGTTACCAGTAACCAGTGTACCAGTAGATGACTCACTACCAACTGTCTGTGTGAATCATTGACTGTATTCATATTGCTGCTGACCATAGCAGGATTTCAAACACCCTCACTCGTAGGCACTATGGGTCAGTCGTAGTAGGCAGCAGAGAGAGACAGGTCGGCTGTTGGCGCTTCCATACTTCCCGTTATATATTATACGTACTACCAGCCTACGTGAGTATTCTTACCCTATCCACGTATCGAAAACCCACATGACAACTACTGTGCAATCTACATCTACAGGACCTTCAACTGCAATATCAACCTTGACCTAAAACGCTTTCTTGATAGTTGTGACAGAACCCACAGGCATAACACCAGACACAAACATCTCTACGACATTCCCCGTGTCCGACTAAACCTTTACAAAAATTCAATGTATGTCAAAGGCCCTAAAATCTGGAACACCCTACCTGAGAACTCTAGAACTGCAAACACATTCATCACCTTCAAAACTACCATTAGAAAACATCTTATCTCCCTGATACACCCCATCAACTAACTACACGAATACCACCTGGTGGTTCACACTTACACTCACTCACCCATTTGACCATAAACAGAAATATTAATCTCAATCTTAAAATAATGAATCCTATGATACTCCAATACTGAAACTATGTACTGTGCCAAAACAAAAGCATTCACATTGCTAAACTCACAAACTAGTATTTAGTCACTTAGCCATAATACCAACTTACCTCATAATTTGTAATATTTTAAAATAAAGAATTAAACTAAGTCTTCTGGAAATGCCTAGCCATGCTAGGCGTTCTAGTGGTACACTCTGCAATCATTATTTAACTACATGCAAACCACACAATAACCAAATTCTGTAAATTCAACAGTGTAATCTTTATAGAGAATAAACTTTGAATTTGAATTTGAATTGTGGTAGTCTACAAGCCTCCGGATGCAACATCCCAGCAATTCCAGGAACAGCTGTTAAAAATTGACCACTGTCTGGAAAATCTTCCAGCTCCTGCACCCAACATCTTGTTCGTGGGGGATTTCAACTTAAGGCACCTAAAATGGAGGAATATAGCAAATAATATTGTTGCAGTAATAACACCAGGAGGTAGCTCTGATGAAAACTCACACTCACACGAGCTTTTAAATCTCTGCACAAAATTCAATTTAAACCAGCAAATAATAGAGCCTATTAGACTGGAGAATACACTAGACCTCATCTTCACTAACAATGATGATCTGATAAGAAATGTCACCATAAACAAAAACAATATACTCAGATCACAACATAATTGAGGTTCAGACATGTATGCGTGGAGCCCCAGACCGACATAATGAGACAGTCACGAGGGAGCATTCACCAAAATTCAACTTCAATAACAAAAACATAAAATGGGGCCAAGTAAACCAAGTCCTAACCGATATAAGCTGGAAGATATACTAAGCAACACAGACCCCAACTTAATGCCTAGAACAGATTAACTTGGTGGCACTCGATGTATGCACAAGGCTTATTCCTCTAAGAAAAAGGAGGAGTAGATGTAAAATAGAAAGAGACAGGCGCTCCCTTTACAGGCGACAGAAAAGAATAACAGAGCTTCTAAAGAGGTCAATATATCTGAAATGCGTAGGGGGACACTGGTCAGAGAAATAGCAAGCATGGAACTTAAGCTAAAGGGAAACTTATAGGGGTCAGGAATCGCGGGAAGAACTAAAAGCCATAAATGAAATCGAAAGAAACCCAAAGTATTTCCTTCTCCAAAGCCAAATCAAAGTCGAGAACAACGTCCAGTATTGGGCCTCTACTTAAACCCAAAATGGGGCCTACACAGATGACAGCAAGGAAATGAGTGAGCTTCTCAAGTCCCAATATGACTCAGTTTTTAGCAAGCCGCTAACCAGACTGAGAGTCGAAGATCAAAATGAATTTTTTATTAGAGAGCCACAAAATTTGGTTAACACAAGCCTATCCGATGTTATCCTGACGCCAAATGACTTCGAACAGGCGATAAATGACATGCCCATGCACTCTGCCCCAGGGCTAGACTCATGAAACTCCGTGTTCATCAAGAACTGCAAGAAGCCCCTATCACGAGCCTTTTCCATCCTATGGAGAGGGAGCATGGACACGGGGGTCGTCCCACAGTTACTAAAAACAACAGACATAGCCCCACTCCACAAAGGGGGCAGTAAAGCAACAGCAAAGAACTACAGACCGATAGCACTATCATCCCATATCATAAAAATCTTTGAAAGGGTCCTAAGAAGCAAGATCACCACCCATCTAGAAACCCATCAGTTACACAACCCAGGGCAACATGGGTTTAGAACAGGTCGCTCCTGTCTGTCTCAACTATTGGATCACTACGACAAGGTCCTAAATGCACTAGAAGACAAAAAGAATGCAGATGTAATATATACAGACTTTGCAAAAGCCTTCGACAAGTGTGACCATGGCGTAATAGCGCACAAAATGCGTGCTAAAGGAATAACAGGAAAAGTCGGTCGATGGATCTATAATTTCCTCACTAACAGAACACAGAGAGTAGTAGTCAACAGAGTAAAGTCCGAGGCAGCTTACGGTGAAAAGCTCTGTTCCACAAGGCACAGTACTCGCTCCCCATCTTGTTCCTCATCCTCATATCCGACATAGACAAGGATGTCAACCACAGCACCGTGTCTTCCTTTGCAGATGACACCCGAATCTGCATGACAGTGTCTTCCATTGCAGACAATGCAAGGCTCCAGGCGGACATCAACCGAATCTTTCAGTGGGCTGCGGAAAACAATATGAAGTTCAACGATGAGAAATTTCAATTACTCAGATATCGTAAACACGAGGAAATTAAATCTTCATCAGAGTACAAAACAAATTCTGGCCACAAAATAGAGCGAAACACCAACGTCAAAGACCTGGGAGTGATCATGTCGGAGGATCTCACCTTCAAGGACCATAACATTGTATCAATCGCATCTGCTAGAAAAATGACAGGATGAATAATGAGAACCTTCAAAACTAGGGAGGCCAGGCCCATGATGACACTCTTCAGGTCACTTGTCCTATCTAGGCTGGAATATTGCTGCACACTAACAGCACCTTTCAAGGCAGGTGAAATTGCTGACCTAGAAAATGTACAGAGAACCTTCACGGCGCGCATAACGGAGATAAAACACCTCAATTACTGGGAGCGCTTGAGGTTCCTAAAACTGTATTCCCTGGAACGCAGGCGGGAGAGATACATGATTATATACAACTGGAAAATCCTAGAGGGACTAGTGCCGAACTTGCACACGAAAATCACTCACTACGAAAGCAAAAGACTTTGCAGACGATGCAACATCCCCCCAATGAAAAGCAGGGGTGTCACTAGCACGTTAAGAGACCATACAATAAGTGTCAGGGGCCCGAGACTGTTCAACTGCCTCCCAGCATACATAAGGGGGATTACCAACAGACCCCTGGCAGTCTTCAAGCTGGCACTGGACAAGCACCTAAAGTCAGTTCCTGATCAGCCGGGCTGTGGCTCGTACGTTGGTTTGCGTGCAGCCAGCAGCAACAGCCTGGTTGATCAGGCTCTGATCCACCAGGAGGCCTGGTCACAGACCGGGCCGCGGGGGCGTTGACCCCCGGAACTCTCTCCAGGTAAACTCCAGGTTGTCGATAATGGTGTATGTATCACTGATCATAATGATGTGGGAAGTGGTACATTTGATTATAGTGATGAGTGTAATAAAAGTGGAGAGGTGAGTGCGAGGGATAGTGTCACCTTCCATACATTCACAGACAAAGAGCGCCGTGCCCTCTGTAAACAAAGACTCCCAAGAGGTCTCCATAGTGGAAGTGCACTTAAAAGACTCATGGATAAGGATAATACTGATGATATTGATATTGATTATGTCTGTTTGTTATTTAGTAAGCTTTTTCATTTTGCTGAGAAATTGAATTCTATCCCTGGACTTTTATAATGGAACCAAACTCGTATAAACTATTCATTTTAAGTTGGAATATTGCGCCACTTAGAAAAAGATTTTCTGACCTTCATTGATATTGACCTCCATTGATATTGTGTGTCTACAAGAGTGCAGAGTCCCTGAAAAATCCCAAACCCCTAAATTCCCATCTTTTTTTTTTTGCAAAAACCTCAATCTACTAACTCTTGTTTTCTTTTAATTAAAAAATCATTTCCCCCATAAACCCTTTGCACAAAAAAACGGGGGGACGTATCACGGTGTTAGGATTTTTTTGGGAACTCTGCTCTCAAATTTTTAAAATTGTAGCCCCTGCTGAAAAGTTTAATTGCGGAGCTCCAAACTTGTGCTCTGTCTGAACCTACCTTATTATTGGTGATTATAATTGAAAGCACAAAAGTTTTGGAAACTCTCTTTTTTTGGAAATGTAATGGTAATCAATGTTTATTTTAAAAACATCAGTAATGGAAAATTGTAGGTGACCTTAAAACCCACACATTCTATGGAGGCTCTGATTTTGGGTCTTGGCTTAAAGATTACTTTGCCAAGTGAGTCTTCCATTGAAAACAGATATAACGTCGATCATTTCCCAAGGCAACCCACTAGATATTGGGTAATACTATCCTCCCGGGTGGGATTTTTAAAACGAAACTTTTTTAATTTTCCCTGACAGCATGAGACTTTTTTTGCACATGGCGACTGGTATAATTCCTATGAGTGACCTCTGTCAAAGACTTTTAACAAGCCCTTTGACATATTCAAAACTACTTAGGCCGCCCAAAACCCCTACTCCTCTAAATCCAAATGATTTCCAAAATAATCGTAATCTTAAAAAAACCTCCCTATTACAAGATTCTAAACTTCGAACACTAAAACGTACTGCTCGCAGACTGGGCCTACCTAAAAAAACCCTCGTACCCCTGAAAAGCTGAGGCTCCCCAAAAAGCCTTGCTCGCAAGAGCGTATGACAAGCTGGGGAAAAACAGACTGGGAACAATTTGTCAACAGTCTCAATGCTCACACCCCCCTTAGCCGGGGATGGAGGGACATAAAAAATTAAGGTAACAGAAATGGGGAATCGCGCAAAAAAACCCCCCATCCCTTCACAGGGCGAATGATTAGTCATGCTTGGGGTACATCTAGCTATGACAATCTTCCTAGTTCCACACGGGGAAATTAAAGGACAAATTTGATGCAAGGGGAGACTTGTTTGCTTCATGCTCACAAGGGAATGACTGCAACATTCCTTTCACTAATTATAACTTGATGCAGCACTACTAAGGGCAACTCCCCTTCGCCTGGGAGGATGGTATTACTTAAACATACTCAGTTGCTGTGTCGAGTACCAGGTAACCAATACTTTTAATTATAAAACATGAGCTTGTCACTGGGGAGTCCCAAATCATGGGGCCCAAAACCCATTTTTCCCATTCCGAAGCCCCAAACAACAAAACCATTTCGCCCAATACCCCTTTCAACTGCTTGTGTAAAACATTTGAAAAGATGATTTATAATCTCTTATCACAAATTAAACAATTCTTGTCTTCCCGGTTACTGACTTTAGCTGGAAGGATGTGCATCATTACAGCCACCCTTTTCAATCTGCACACTGACAGCTATACATACCTTCCTTGACCTTAATCCACTTTTGATGTTTGCCAAACCCACATGCAATCATTAGGAACTTTCCAGAAGGATGTTGGGGGTGGCTTCTCCGCGGGGAAGGTTTCCTGTCCAAAAGAAAGCGTCTGTGTTGTTCCCGGGACATAAAGGAACTAAAGCTTTGAATTAGGAACCCCCAGCGAGGTGTGCTTAGTCCCACCCTTTTCAATATTCTGATTAATGCCCTACTTACAAAGGTAATGAACTCACAATTTACAAAGGTCATGAACTCACAATTTACAAAGGTAATGAACTCACAATTTACAAAGATAATGAACTCACAATTTAAAAAGGTAATGAACTCCAGGTAGGTCTGGTCACAATCATGACAAGTTACAAAGGTATTTACAGATTACAGAGGTACATAATGGGTCCAGGGACTGGGCCCCCAAAATTTTGATAGCTGAACTAGGTACAAAGGTAATGAGCTCACAAGTTACAAAGGTAATGAAATTGTGAGTTCATTACCTCTGTAACTTGCTCAGCTATCAAAAGTTTGGAGTCCAGTCCCTGGACCAATTATGTACCTCTGTAATCTTTTGACTACCGCCCACAGGATGGGTATGGGGTGCATAATAAGCATATTAAACTTAAACTAAACTGCCCTACTTAATGCTATGCCTAGCCAGCCCCATCATTATATGGTTAGTTTTGCTGATGATATAATGATTCACACCACCGGATTCTCCAACACCCAAAACATTCTTAATATGTACTAGCCACGGGGTCAGGACCGGGGGTTAAAATCTAGGGGTAAAAAAAAGGTACTCAACAGGGTCCCCCTGGGACAGAGAGGCACAGTTCGTAGACCCAATTGCATGATGGGTCTCTTTTTGAATATGTAAGCAGATACAGGTATCTGGGCCCTTTGGGGTTTCCCATACTTGGCCCTGTTGAAAGGGAGTTTTGTCCCCCAATAAAAAGAAAGGCTGAGAGCATTAGAGTTGTGGCAGGTTTTCTTTCCCAGGTATGGAGCTAATGTTAAAATTGTGAAAATGATTTTATCTTGTTTTATATTAGATCATTGGTTGATTTTTTCGGGCATATTTTGCCCCTGTGTCTGACGGAAAGTTGGAGGGCGGAAAAATTTCCAAAACAAAGCAATGAGGATCACCTGGTTAGTTAGATTTTCCCACCGAAGTGGCTTTTTTTTATTGTGAAACCCCTTATCCATCCTGTGGACGGTAGCGTGGAGTTTATGGAACAAAAGGCCTAGGAATGGGCCCCCAAAAGGGCAAAACGGGAAATCCCATTTGGATTTATATCTACATATCTATAGAAAAAATTCTCTTTTTTACAAGAAAATTTGGGGAAATTTGCTTAGTATATCTGGTATCTTTTTTTTCATTAAAAAGAAAATCTTGACTTTGTCAAATGGGTTTTATTATACTTTCTGTCTCTGTTTTCCTCAATAAGTGGAAAATTTTAAGCATTAGTTTTCAAGAGGTGCCCCATATGCCTAAATCACAAAATTTTTCATTTAGTTTGATCTTCATCTGTGTGTTCCCAAATCCCGGGAAGTATTGAACCAACCCAAAGGGCCTGGCCATACAAATCAGTCAGTCTGTTCCATTGAAGGGTGCTCTTAAACTTTACTTATCTACGTTCATGTTTATAGTGGGTTTTTGATCTCTCAGGCTTCAAACTGCATTTTTTAAAAACAATCATTTTATTATTTACTTCTCCCCTTAATATTTTTCCAAATGCTAAAACCGAGTTTTTATAAATTTATTTTCCCTACATTCTCCTTCTGGATACTTTTTTGGCTAACATATAAACCTTTATCAGGGAAGGATTTAACCCAATGGTGGATGGGTTCCTTTGAAATTTGAAAATTTAAATTTCCCTTTGTCCCTAATTTTTGAGTATCTATCCCTGGTTTCCCCCAATTTGGGCATGTTTTTTGGAGTCATTTATGACCCAAACCCTTTAAATGTTCATAGAATCAGAAAATGTAAATGGAGTCAACTCAGTGTCATAGGTTAGTTTTGCCCCCATTAGGATTGCAAACAATTACTTTGCAGTGTAGACCCCCATTTTTTAAATTCTGATCCCTTTTTTAAAATTAAAACCCAAAATTTTTTATTATCGTTTTAAAATTAGGAGGTGGCAAAAGACCCGATGCCCCCTCCCAGAAGACCCCTTTTTTAGTTTCTTTCATGTATATAATTGTGATCCCCCTTTTTTACTACCAGCTAGGTGAGAAATTTCTTCTTGGCAGTTGTTTTCTAACAAGAGATTTAGGAAAGGGATTACTAGAAATGGTTTTCGGGGAAAGGGGACTTGTGGTTTTGTTATTAAATGAACAATCTTCCATAAAAGGGGTGAAATGCTCTTTTTTTTTGTTAACAGGGAATACAGTTCATGCAAGTTAAAAAAAACTTTTGCAATTGCACTTTTTTCACAAACCATTTTTTTCTGTGTGTTTTTAATTATGGGACATTTGGTAAGATTCATGTGCCCAAGTGTCTGGTTCGTTTTCAACTTTTAAATTTTGGGGGAGTAAGGGGTTAATTTAAACCCAACCCTATCATTTGATACTAAAAATCCCAAGCTCCTTCCTCTTTGTTAAGAACTTTTTTTTGATCGGGGGACAGCCAAAAAATTTAATCCTGAGGCTTCTTTTTGCTTTTAACTCCAGGGTAGGAGGAACTTTTTTGCAAATTTCAACATGGGAGCAGCATAATCAATTAAGGACCTTAAAATGGCTATGAAACTTCTTCTCCCGTTTCTCAAATTAGACCATTTTGGGATTTTTCCCGCAAAAACTTTGAAAAGCATTTGGGCCTAGCTTTACATTTCTTGTTTAGTTGGGGGTATAGTGGATTTTTTTAAAGGGTACATCTACCCCAAGATATCTGTAATTTTTAAAACGTTGGGCTAATGATTTCACCCTGCAAAATAGATGGGTGGGGGTTTGTCTTTTTTGCTTGTTAATATCTTATTTTTGGGGAAGATTTATGAGGCCTGTCGGTTTACAAATTGCTTGAACTTCATTAAGAATGGTTTTTTCTTCTTCTTTTTGCCCTTTTGTATGGATAATGATTCAGCTTAGGAGTATAGCTTTTGTTTAGGTTGAAAACGGGTTTGAGCTTTTTAGGAGAGCTTTAATCAAAAATATTAAATAGTTTGGGACAAAAAAAAACCTCCCTGCTGGGTCCCAAAAGGGCCCTTTTTTTAAAAGAATACTTCTAAAGGGCCTTTGGGAAAAAAAGGACAGGGGAAACTCTTTTTGGGAAGGTATTATTACCCACCCAGAGTAAGCTCCCCCAAAATTTCTTTTTGGTAGTTCTGGGTAAAACGGTTCTGTTCCCCAATATCAAATGCAGATTTTAGATCAAAAAAAGGGGGTTTTAAAAAAACTAGTAGGGTGTTTTGCGGAAAAAGGGGGGAAATGGGGTTCTGCACATTTTTCCCTTTCATAAAACCCATAGGGGTGGGGGGAAAAGTTGATGTTTTTTTTGATTTGTAGTACGTCTTTTAAAGTTTCATTCTTTAAAATTTTTTACAAAGAAATAGTTAAGGAGATCGGAAATGTATTTGGGCTGTTGGGGTTAGGGATGGGCCCACAATGGGACTATTGGCCCAGGAAGTGGGAAGGAAACGCCCCCCCCAATGAAAACTGAGATTATACAGTCCCCAAAACAAAGGGTTTAAGGCACGTGCCTTGGGAGTTCGGGAAAATATCATGGGTTTTGCCACCCCTCTCCGGGAAAGAAAGTTGATCGCCTTTGGTTAAGCATTATCAAATTCAAAATTTGGGTTTAAAGGGGGGAAAATTAATCTCATCAATTTTTTTGGGGCTCATAAATTTAATCAGTTTAAAATTTTTTTCCCGAAGTACTCTCAAATTTTTTTTCAAATATAGAGGGGAAGGTTTTTTCATGCCTGGTTTTTTTTGGACCAGTCATTTATAAAGGTCTTTTGCTTTTTCAAGGGGAAAAAGGGTTGAGAAAAACATTCCCAGTTTTTTTCCCTTGGTTTTTTTATTTAAAACCTTTTCCCAAACCCAAAACTAAAAGGGGTTGGACCTATTTAATCACTTAAAAACTTTTCCCCTTTCCCTTTTGCCAAATTTCCCTTCCTTTTTTCCTTGCATTTGTTGGGTGCAGGTTTGGAACGTTCGAGCAGGTCTGGGGTTCTACATTCACGGGATGCTTTTCCAATCCTCCCAGCTGCATGTTTAGATTGCAAAAAATGTGGATTTTATTATAGTATTTCATTGGTTTTTATTTTAAATTTTTAAGTGGAGGGGGTTTTTTTTTTCCCCATTCCTGCCCACTTGTTTTGTTTAGAACCCTCTCAATAGTGGTAATTAAATCACATTTTAAAATTTTTTGTGCCAAAGGGGTCGTAATTCCCTTTTACCATTGATCCAAGTGGGGTTTAAAAAAGTTTTTTCTCTGTGTTCTGGTTTGAGGGGAAAAAGTTTCCCCCTTTTTTTTATTTAGTCCTTGTTGTGGAGATGTGATCAAGATTGGGCAGTTGTTAGTCTTGGGAAGTGATCAGTTTGAAAGTTCCCTCAACTATGACAGAGGCATGCATCGTATATGGGTGTATTAAATCCCAAGGGCACAGATTTGTATGCCCCCCCCCTATTGTGGGGAGGTCGTAGTGCCCAAATTCGAAAAATTATCATGTATTTAGCAATCTACTAGTTTAGTTCCATTTGGTTTTTGTTTTAGACCCCCCCAAAATTCTTATGTCTGGCATTTTAAAAACTCCAAAAAGTTGGGAGGTTCACTACTGAAAGCGATCTGGTTTTAAAACTCCCGGTCGAAGTGGTTCGTGGGGCATAGAGATTAAAAATTTTTTATGGAAAAATCGCCCGCATATATTTTGGGCACCTGAAATTTTTGTTAACTCGGGCTCTGCAAGGAAAAGGGGGAATGTGGGAAGTTCTTTCTGGGCATTAAACACACAAAAAGTTGGTTGACCTTTGGTTATAAGTGCATATCCAGGCAAGTTTGGTGGAGGGGCTCCATCTTTTTAATCAATTCCTGCAAACCGATGACTTTTAAAAAATTTTTGGTTGCATAATATGATTTTAAGTCCGGCAACCCCTTCCCGATGGAAACCAAAGTTCCCTGAAAATATTTTTAATGTATCCATTGTTTCTGAGTTATTACTTTTTCTTGCCATTTGGGTGGTTTAAAAATATTTGTTTGACTACCGGGGTTTTCAGGGAAAATTTAAGGGGAAAATAGCTGTTTGTACGGGCTTTTTCTTTAAAGGGCCTTTATTTTTAAAACATTTTTCGGCCCTTTTGGCAGCAGTTAAAAGGCAAGTCTTGAAAGGGAAGAGGTTAAAGGGTTCTTTCTCACAAATTGCTGGAAGCTGAACGGGGGATTGCTTTCACTTTTGAAAATCTCCCATGCTCAAGAGATCATCCTGGGTTACATATATTTATTAACTTGTCAGGATGTGTTCAAGTGCCTCCCAAATTTTTTTTTTGGAAAATTTTTTAAAGGGCCGGGGGGTGATTATTTTCGGAGGATCTCACCTTCAAGGACCATAACATTGTGTTTAATCGCCATCTGCCCAGGAAAAAAAGGGCGGATTTGGTTTAAAGAGGGGGCCTTCAAAACTTTGGGGGGCCAAGCCCTGATGACATCTTCAGGTCACTTTTCATCTAGGCTGGAATTTTTGCTGCACTCTAACAGCACCTTTCAAGGGGAGGGGAAATTGTGGGCCCAGAAAAAAGTACAGAGAACTTTTTACGGCGGCATAAAAGGAGATAAAAACCTCAATTATGGGGGCGGTTTAGGTTTTAAACCTATATTCCCTGCATTTCGGAGGGAGGAAAATCCCTGATTATATAAAACCCGGAAAACCTAGAGGGACTAAACACCGAAAATTACACCGAAAATTTACTTTATACGAAAGAAAAAAACTTGGAGACGATGACCATCCCCCCCAAAGAAAAGCCCGGGGGGTTCCCCTAGACGTTAAGAGGAAACCCTACAAAAAGTGTCAGGGGCCCGGGGGGGGGGGATGTTCAAAATGCCCCCCAGCCACTTTTGGGGGATTCCCCAAAAGACCCCCGGCAAATCTTCAGTGGCACTGGACAAGCACCTAAAGTCGGTTCCCGACCACCCGGGGTGTGGGTCGTACGTTGGTTTGGTGCAGCCAGCAGCCAAAAAAGCCCGGGGGTTTATCAGGGGCTGATCCCCAGGGGCCCGGTCAAGACCGGGCGGGGGGCGTTGACCCCCGAAACTCTCCCAGGTAAAATCCCGGTAATTTGAGGAAGGTCAGGGGGAAACCAATGCCCCCTCCGGAGGATGGCACTTTTTGGGTTAGTGCTTTCTTTAACACCTATCACCTTAACAGGTACCTTTTTCCCTTTGTGTTCTCTGTTTCATCATTCATTTTCAGGTGGTCCTGTGCATCTGACTCATCTCCAATTTCCAGGGAGGTTTTCCCGTTTTGGGGTCCGTCTGACTGTTTTAGTTGTGTTTTTTGGGAGAAAAATGACAAAATCTCCCCATATTTAGGTGTTGCCATAGGGAAATTTCGTGGCAGCCCGTAGTTCCTATGTGCGAGGAGGGGGGGGGGCTGGCTCCTCCACAGCTTTGGGGTGTTTTGATGGCATTTGGTATCACCAGATCCTTTGCAGTGAGGTGGGGTTCTTGCACACTTTGCAGAGGGGTTTAGTCTCAGGGTCTGGCTTTGGCCCGAAATGGATGGCTCCATCCCCAGTTTTCCATTTTAAAAGGGTTGGGGTATCAGGTTTAATCGAAGGTTGTTTGGGTTCTGACTGCAGTCCTTGTGGGAAAAATGTTTAAACCCCCAAATTTTTTAAAAGTTTAAAACACTTAAATTTTTGGCTGTCAGGGGCCCCCCTGTGTTCTTAAATGGAATTTTTTCCCCGCACACTTACCACACCCAAGGGAAAGTAGTATTCCCCAGTTACGGAACATGGCCATATTGCTGGCAATTTTTAACACCCAGTTTTAGGGGGTAGGGACTTTCGGTTTTGGAAAAAAGTAAACCCTGCACCCCCATTTTTCCCGGGGGGGGGGCAAAGGACCCACCCAATGGGCAATAAATTTTGGGGTTTTCCCCTTTTAAATCTTTAAGGGTTTATTTGGGAAAAAATGCTCATTAGAGTTTTGATGGGAAGGGTCCATGCAGAGAGGGTATCCCCAAAAATTATGATACTGACCCATTTTTTAAAATGGTGAGTGTTGAAAGGGAAGGTTTGGAGCAGCTTAAATTTTCACCATAAAGGTGTACTAAGTAGATCATTGATCAGTTCTTTATTCTGTTCCACAAACACAAAGTTGTGTGTGTTTTTCCTAAATTGGATCCTTGAGTTAGGATGCTTGTTTACAGCTGCCATTAGCCATGCACACTTAGCAGGCAGCGGGGGTGTTGTCAGGGAAGTTCAGCTTAACACATTCTTCCTTTGAAGAAAGACTTCTTGCAGCCTCTGTGCACCAAGGACGTTTAGTATCACATTGTGTACGAGTCAAGTGAATCTGACTACGTCGACGCTCTAGCCCTTTCTCACTTTTTCTCTTTTGTTTACTTTTAAAGGTCTGGAAGCTATCATCATTTCCATCACCTGTAGAAATAGGTTCCTCTATGACAGTTGCCATGTTTGCCAGTGATGATATCTGGTGTAAGACTCACAACACAAGAATTCCTCGCTTATCTTTCCCTTATAGCTTATACAAGAGCAAATATTCACTACAAAGTCAGAAGTCCAAAATAGATCACAAGACACAAGTGCTCAAGTTCAATGAACACCTCCAACCATACTCAACCCAGACCACCACCACTCAATACGACACACACCCCACCAAAAACACACTCAGAGACCTCTTGTATGTGTGTTAATAATATGGTACATAAAATGATATAATGGATGGTACATCCTAGGATTTAGATTTTGCCACCGAAGTGGCTAGTTTATTGTGCACCCCATATCCATCCTGTGGACGGTAGCGCGAGAGCATGTGGATACACAAAAGGCCTAGGAACTAGGCCCCAAAGGGTTAACAGGAATACATATGGATTTATATCTACATATCTATAGTTCACTTATCTGTTTACAAGCTAATTTAGGAAATTTGCTTAGTATATCTGGTATCTTATTTTCATTAATAAGATATCTTGACATGTCACATAGGTTATTTATACTGTCTGTCTCTGTATTCCTCAATAAGTGGACAATTAAGCACATAGTGTTCAAGAGAGTGACCATATGCCTGATCACATAATTTACATTTAGTTTGATCATCATCTGTGTGTCTCCCAAACTGCCAGAAGTACTTGTAAGCAAGCCTAAGCCTGGCCACTACAACATCAGTCAGTCTGTTCACATTGCAAGTTGCTCCATAAACATACTTATCTACGTTCATGTTATCATAGTGGGTTATAGATCTACTCAGGCTTCTAACTGCATTCCTATAACAATCATTTTCATTATTACTTCTCTCCTAATATTTTCCTAATGCTAGACACAGTTATAACCAAAGTTATATTCTACATTCTCCTTCTCGATACTCTTCTTGGCTAACATATCAACTTTATCATGAAGGAGTAATCCAATGTGTGATGGGATCCATAGCAATTGTACATTAATTCCTTTGTCCCTAATTTTTGAGTATCTATACCTGGCTTCCCCAATGAGCATGTGTTGGAGTCATTATATGAGCCAAGAGCCTTCAATGATGACATAGAATCAGTAATGATGATAGAGTCAAGCTCAGTGTCATAGGTTAGCTTTAGCGCCATTAGGATTGCAAACAATTCACTTTGCAGTGTAGACGCCCAGTTGTTAATTCTTATGCCTAACTCAACAAATTTATTATCGTTCTTAACTAGGAGGTGGCAACAAGAGCAGATGCAAGCCCTGCCAGAAGACTCCTGTTTAGATCCATCAGTGTATATAACTTGTGATAACTTGTTACTACCAGCTAGGTAGAAATTTCTTCTTGAGCAGTTGCTCTAACAAGAGATTTAAGCAAGGGATTACTAGCAATGAGCTTCTTGGGAGGGACTTGTAGGTATGTGATATTAAATGAACACATCTTCCATGGAGGGTGAAATGCTCTTGTTGCCTACAGTGATACAGTTCATGCAGGTTTATAAAACTTAATGCAATTGCATGTTTTCACAATCCATTTAGATCTGTGTGTATTTACCTCTAGACACTTGGTAAGATTCACTGTAACAGTGTCTGGTTCGTTTTCTCAACATTCTAATACCGAGTACAGTGTTAATTTCAACAATCCTATCACTGATACTAGAAATACCAAGCTCCTTCCTCATGTTAAGAACTTTTGTAGATCTGGGACAGCCAAGAATAATCCTGAGAGCTTCATTTTGCATTAACTCCAAGGGTCGGAGAGAACTTTCTCTAGCTAATATCAACATGGGAGCAGCATAATCAATTAAGGACCTAACATAGGCTATGTACATCATTCTCACGATTTTTCTTGTTTTACATCCTATGATGCCCTCGTACTGCCAAAATTTTAAATATGCGGAAAGAACTTAATATTCTAAGCATTAGAGATCGTGTCACTGAAAGAAATATCCTTATTGGGTCAATATGCTTAGGTTAGCCCATTCAAACCCCTGCACAGAAGCCCTCCAAACTTTTCTCAGCACTGGTGAACATCCTTCCAGATGGATCGAAAAAACTGGAACCGACCTCCGCATGAACCAGCTACATGATCTATGTCAAGTTAGGCAACAGAAGACACTTCCCTGCTCCATTGGATATTACCCCATTCCGAACTTCCATTCCTCCATTTCCCCCCAAAACTCTTCTTAAATCACAACCAAAGCTTCGTCTTGAAGCCAAACATGATGCCTTAAGCTGTATTGATAACTTAGTCACACACAACACACTTTCACAAATTATTTATGTTGATGGTTCTGTTCACAAGTCCACTGGTGCAGCTGGTAGTGCTGTTCACAAGTCCTCTGGTACAGCTGTTAGTGCTGCTGTTGTCAAAGAGAGTGATGGCTCTCATAAAGAAATTGGAGCACGCATCAATAACTGGGCCTCTACCCTCAAACAGAACTGTTTGCCATACTCCTTGCACTCAATTGCGTCCATGTATCTAAGGTTGACACTTTAATTGTAACTGATTCACTGTCATCCATAAATGCTCTCAACTCGTTAAGTATAAATTGTGGCAATGCTTGTGTCAGAAGCCAGTCATAGGTATGAAAAGATTGTGGACAGTTGAGTCAGAATGCACATGCTGTGGATTCCATCTCACATTGGTCTTCAGATGCATGATAAAATGATAAATTGGCTAAGGTGTATGCTGTCAAAGAGGGAGTAGATTACAGTCTTTGCTTGTCAGTTAGTAGTTTGAGAGCAATAATACGAAAAGAACTTCAATTGAACTTTATTGACTTAAGACTTAGGGAGATTGACACAAGTCAGTCCATCTATCATCATTCCATCATGCAGGAGGAGCCACATGTCTAGGTGCATCCAACAAAATAAGCAGACTCTTGGATGTCACTACCGCCCGGCTCCGGCTGGGTGACAAGTATCTTTGGCAGGTTAAATCACCACCACCAGATGTAGAGCAAACGAAATGTAAACTTTGCGAGATGGACTATTGTCACACCTTCCGTCATTATGTACTGGAGTGCGATAAAATTAATGAATTTAGAGAAAACTCGCTCAGAAATGTTCAAGAAATGGCAAAGTATTTTATCCACAGTGGTATATTGCAGACCATTCTGGAGAAATACCCTGACTTTGCTAGCTGTAAATAATGCATTACCACGTGTGTGTGTGTGTGTGTGTGTGTGTGTGTTGTATGTGTGTGTGTGTGTGTGTCGTGTGTGTGTGTGGTGTGTGTGTGTGTGTGTGTGTGTGTATGTGTGTGTTGTGTGTGTGTGTGTGTGTGTGTGTGTGTGTGTTGTGGGTGTGTGTGTGTGTGTGTGTGTGTGTGTGTGTGTGTGTGTGTGTGTGTGTGTATGTGTATGTGTGTGTGTGTGTGTATGCATATATTAGTACGCTCATGTGCGTGTGTCTGTGCATGCGCCCTCGTGTGTATGTGTGCGCGCGCGCTAGTGTGGGTGTATGATCCACTTAATATTTGTATTTATAACTCATTACAATTGTGACCAGGTGTGGACGTATCAGTGGTTCATTACTTTGTAATTTGTTCATGACAGTAACCATGTATAGGAGTGAAGCTGATTCATTACCTCTGTAACTTGCAATGATTGTGACCAGATCTACCTGGAGTTCATTACCTTTGTAACTAGTTCAGCTATCATAACTTTGGGGTCCAGTCACTGGACCCATTATGTACCTTTGTAATCTTTTGATACTACCCCCCACAGGATGGGTATGTGGTGACTACCGCCCACAGGATGGGTATGGGTGACTACCGCCCACAGGATGGGTATGGGGTGACTACCGCCCACAGGATGGGTATGGTGTGACTACCGCCCACAGGATGGGTATGGTGTGACTACCGCCCACAGGATGGGTATGGAATGACTACCGCCCACAGGATGGGTATGGAGTGACTACCGCCCACAGGATGGGTATGGAGTGACTACCGCCCACAGGATGGGTAATGGGGTGACTACCGCCCACAGGATGGTATGGGTTGACTACCGCCCACAGGATGGTATGGGGTGACTACCGCCCACAGATGGGTATGGGGTGACTACCGCCCACAGGATGGGTATGGGGTGACTACCGCCCACAGGATGGGTATGGGGTGACTACCGCCCACAGGATGGGTATTGGGGTGACTACCGCCCACAGGATAGGTATGGGGTGACTACCGCCCACAGGATGGGTATGGGGTGACTACCGCCTACAGGATGGGTATGGGGTGACTACCGCCCACAGGATGGGTATGGGGTGACTACCACCCACAGGATGGGTATGTGGTGACTACCGCCCACAGGATGGGTATGTGGTGACTACCGCCCACAGGATGGGTATGTGGTAACTACCGCCCACAGGATGGGTATGTGGTGACTACCGCCCACAGGATGGGTATGTGGTGACTACCGCCCACAGGATGGGTATGTGGTGACTACCGCCCACAGGATGGGTATGGGGTGACTACCGCCAACAGGATGGGTATGGGTGACTACCCGCCCACAGGATGGGTATGGGGTGACTACCGCCCACAGGATGGGTAAGGGGTGACTACCGCCCACAGGATGGGTATGTGGTGACTACCGCCCACAGGATGGGTATGGGGTGACTACCGCCCACAGGATGGTATGGGGTGACTACCGCCCACAGGATGGGTATGGGGTGACTACCGCCCACAGGATGGGTATGGGGTGACTACCGCCCACAGGATGGGTATGGGGTGACTACCGCCGACAGGATGGGTATGGGGTGACTACCGCCCACAGGATGGGTATGGGGTGACTACCGCCCACAGGATGGGTATGGGGTGACTACCGCCCACAGGATGGGTTATGGGGTGACTACCGCCCACAGATGGTATTGGGTGACTAACTGCCCACAGGATGGGTATGGGGTGACTACCGCCCACAGGATGGGTATGGGGTGACTTCCGCCCACAGGATGGGTATGGAGTGACTACCGCCCACAGGATGGGTATGGGGTGACTACCGCCCATAGGATGGGTATGGGTGACTACCGCCCACAGGATTGGTATGGGGTGACTACCGCCCACAGGATGGGTATGGGGTGACTACCGCCCACAGGATGGGTATGGGGTGACTACCGCCCACAGGATGGGTATGAGGTGACTACCGCCCACAGGATGGGAATGGGTGACTACCGCCCACAGGATGGGTATGGGGTGACTACCGCCCACAGGATGGGTATGGGCTGACTACCGCCCACAGGATGGGTATGTGGTGACTACCGCCCACAGGATGGGTATGGGGTGACTACCGCCCACAGGATGGGTATGGGGTGACTACCGCCCACAGGATGGTGTATGGGGTGACTACCGCCCACAGGAGGGTATGTGGTGACTACCGCCCACAGGATGGGTATGGGGTGACTACCGCCCACAGGATGGGTATGGGGTGACTTACCGCCCACAGGATGGTATGGGGTGACTACCGCCCACAGGATGGGTATGGGGTGACTACCGCCCACAGGATGGTTATGGGGTGACTACCGCCCACAGATGGTATGGGGTGACTACACCGCCCACAGGATGGGTATGGGGTGACTTCCGCCCACAGGATGGGTATGGGGTGACTACCGCCCACAGGATGGGTATGGGGTGACTACCGCCCACAGGATGGTATGGGGTGACTACCGCCCACAGGATGGGTATGGGTGACTAACCGCCCACAGGATGGGTATGGGGTGACTACCGCCCACAGGATGGGTATGGGGTGACTACCGCCCACAGGATGGGTATGGGGAGACTACCGCCCACAAGGATGGGTATGGGGTGACTACCGCCCACAGGATGGGTATGGGGTGACTACCGCCCACAGGATGGGTATGGGGTGACTACCGCCCACAGGATGGTATGGGGTGACTACCACCGCCCACAGGATGGGTATGGGGTGACTACCGCCCACAGGATGGGTATGTGGTGACTACCGCCCACAGGATGGTATGGGGTGACTACCGCCCACAGGATGGGTATGTGGTGACTACCGCCCACAGGATGGGTATGGGGTGACTACCGCCCACAGGATGGGTAATTGGGGTGACTACCGCCCACAGGATGGGTATGGGGTGACTACCGCCCACAGGATGGGTATGGGGTGACTACCGCCCACAGGATGGTTATGGGGTGACTACCGCCCACAGGATGGGTATGGGTGACTACCGCCCACAGGATGGGTATGGGGTGACTCCGCCCACAGGATGGGTATGGGGTGACTACCGCCCACAGGATGTAGGGGTACTCCGCCCACAGGATGGGTATGGGTACTACCGCCCACAGGATGGTATGGGGTGACTACCGCCACAGATGGTATGGGTGACTACCGCCCACAGGATGGGTATGGGGTGACTACCGCCCACAGGATGGGTATGGGGGTGACTACCGCCCACAGGATGGTATGGGGTGACTACCGCCCACAGGATGGGTATGGGGTGACTACCGCCCACAGGATGGGTATGGGTGACTACCGCCCACAGGATGTGGTATGGGGTGACTACCGCCCACAGGATGGTATGGGGTGTACTACCGCCCACGAGGTATGGGGTGCTCCGCCCCAGATGGTATGGGTGACTACCGCCCACAGGATGGGTATGGGGTGACTACCGCCCACGAGGATGGTATGGGGTGACTACCGCCCACAGGATGGGTATGGGGGTGACTACCGCCCACAGGATGGTTATGTGGTGACTACCGCCCACAGGATGGGTATGGGGTGACTACCGCCCACAGGATGGGTATGGGGTGACTACCGCCCACAGGATGGGTATGGGGTGACTACCGCCCACAGGATGGGTATGGGGTGACTACCGCCCACAGGATGGGTATGGGGCGACTACCGCCCACAGGATGGGTATGGGGTGACTACCGCCCACAGGATGGGTATGGGTGACTACCGCCCACAGGATGGGTATGGGGTGACTACCGCCCACAGGATGGGTATGGGGTGACTACCGCCCACAGGATGGGTATGGGGTGACTACCGCCCACAGGATGGGTATGGGTGACTACCGCCCACAGGATGGGTATGGGGTGACTACCGCCCACAGGATGGGTATGGGGTGACTACCACCCACAGGATGGGTATGGGGTGACTACCGCCCACAGGATGGGTATGGGTGACTACCGCCCACAGGATGGGTATGGGGTGTACTACCGCCCCACAGGATGGGTATGGGTGTCTACCGCCCACAGGATGGGTATGGGGTGCATAAAGATAATTAACTAACATGTTGACTCGCCTCGTGCTATGACTAGGCCTGTATTCACCTAGTGTACTCAGCCTATTTGTGGTTGCAGGGGTCGATTCACCCCAGCTCTTGGCCCGCCTCTTCATGATTGTATAGGTCCTCTCTCTCACTGCTCCATGAGCTTATCATACCTAGCCTCAAAACTATGTATGGGGTTCCCGCCCACAGTACTTCACTATTCTAGGCATCCACGGCTTGGACTACTCTATGACTGAAGAAATAACTACTTACTCCTTTGATCATCTGAGTCTTCAACTACCATTGTTGACCTTTGTGTCTGTGTCCCATCTCTGGAACACCCTACTTTGTCCACCTCGTCATTTCCGCGCATGATTTTATATGTCGTTATCATGTCTCCCTACCCTCCTGGCTCTCTAGTGTCGTCAGCCGAAATTTCCTCAACCTTTCTTCGTAGTACCAATCCAGTAGCTCTGGACTAGTCATGTTGCAAACCTTTTGCACTTTCTCTAATTTCTTGAGTGCTTATAGTGTGTGGATTCCAAACTGGTGCTCATACTCCAGTATGGGCCTGCGTAAATTTTACAGAGTCTTGAACGAATCCTTACTGGGTATCGGAACGCTATCTGTTAGGTTTGCCAGGCGCCGAATTATGCTGCAGCTGTTACTAGTTGATGTGCGCCTCAGGAGACTCATTGCTCGGTGTTATACATCACCCCCAAATCTTTTTTCCTTGTGAGGTTTGCAGACTATTGGCCATTAAACTAATTGTGTCTACGGTACTCTTTGCCCTTCCCCAATCTTCATGACTTTGCATTTGCAGTGCGTTAAACTCAATGGAGCCTTGCCCTTACCAGGCTTAGTATCGCCTGTACCAGGTTTCTTGTAGTCCTGCCTAGATCCTCATCCGATTTTGATTCTTCTCATTAACTTCACATTATCCGCAAAACAAGGACACTTCTGAGTCTATCCCTTCCATTTACCTAGAGTTTACCTGGAGAGAGTTCCGGGGGTCAACGCCCCCGCGGCCCGGTCTGTGACCAGGCCTCCTGGTGGATCAGAGCCTGATCAACCAGGCTGTTACTGCTGGCTGCACGCAAAACAACGTACGAGCCACAGCCTGGCTGGTCAGGAACCGACTTTAGGTGCTTTGTCCAGTGCCAGCTTGAAGACTGCCAGGGTCTGTTGGTAATCCCCCTTATGTATGCTGGGAGGCAGTTGAACAGTCTCGGGCCCCTGACACTTATTGTATGGTTTCTTAACGTGCTAGTGACACCCCTGCTTTTCATTGGGGGGATGTTGCATCGTCTGCCAAGTCTTTTGCTTTTGTAGTGAGTGATTTTCGTGTGCAAGTTCGGTACTAGCCCCTCTAGGATTTTCCAGGTGTAATATAATCATGTATCTCTCCCCGCCTGCGTTCCAGGGAATACAGTTTTAGGAACCTCAAGTGCTCCCAGTAATTGAGGTGTTTTATCTCCGTTATGCGTGCCGTGAAGGTTCTCTGTACATTTTCTAGGTCAGCAATTTCACCTGCCTTGAAAGGTGCTGTTAGTGTGCAGCAATGTTCCAGCCTAGATAGAACAAGTGACCTGAAGAGTGTCATCATGGGCTTTGCATCCCTATTTTGAAGGTTCTCATTATCCATCCTGTCATTTTTTAGCAGATGCAATTGATACAATGTTATGGTCCTTGAAGGTGAGATCCTCCGACATGATCATTCCCAGGTCTTTGACGTTGGTGTTTCGCTCTATTTTGTGGCCAGAATTTGTTTGTACTCTGATGAAGATTTAATTTCCTCATGTATACCATATCTGAGTAATTGAAATTTCTCATCGTTGAACTTCATATTGTTTTCTGCAGCCCACTGAAAGATTTGGTTGATGTCCGCCTGGAGCCTTGCAGTGTCTGCAATGGAAGACATTGTCATGCAGATTCGGGTGTCATCTGCAAAGGAAGACAGGGTTTGCTGTGGCTGACATCCTTGTCTATGTCAGATATGAGGATGAGGAACAAGATGGGAGCGAGTACTTTGCCTTGTGGAACAGAGCTTTTCACCGTAGCTGCCTCGGACTTTACTCTGTTGACTACTACTCTCTGTGTTCTGTTAGTGAAGAAATTATAGATCCATCGACCGACTTTTCCTGTTATTCCTTTAGCACGCATTTTGTGCGCTATTGCGCCATGGTCACACTTGTCGAAGGCTTTTGCAAAGTCTGTATATATTAAAACTGCATTCTTTTTGTCTTCTAGTGCATTTAGGACCTTGTCGTAGTGATCCAAAAGTTGAGACAGACAGGAGCGACCTGTTCTAAACCCATGTTGCCCTGGGTTGTGTAACTGATGGGTTTCTAGATGGGTGGTGATCTTGCTTCTTAGGACCCTTTCAAAGATTTTTATGATATGGGATGTTAGTGCTATCGGTCTGTAGTTCTTTGCTGTTGCTTTACTGCCCCCTTTGTGGAGTGGGGCTATGTTTGTTGTTTTTAGTAACTGTGGGACGACCCCCGTGTCCATGCTCCCTCTCCATAGGATGGTAAAAGCTCGTAGTTTTTGATGAACACGGAGTTCCATGAGTCTGGCCCTGGCCCTGGGGCAGAGTGCATGGGCATGTCATTTATCGCCTGTTCGAAGTCATTTGGCGTCAGGATAACATCAGATAGGCTTGTGTTAACCAAATTCTGTGGCTCTCCCATAAAAAAATCATTTTGATCTTCGACTCTCAGTGTGGTTAGCGGCTTGCTAAAAACTGAGTCATATTGGGACTTGAGCAGCTCACTCATTTCCTTGCTGTCATCTGTGTAGGACCCATCTTGTTTAAGTAGGGGCCCAATACTGGGCGTTGTTCTCGACTTTGATTTGGCATAGGAGAAGAAATACTTTGGGTTTCTTTCGATTTCATTTATGGCTTTTAGTTCTTCCCGCGATTCCTGACTCCTATAAGATTCCTTTAGCTTAAGTTCCATGCTTGCTATTTCTCTGACCAGTGTCTCCCTACGCATTTCACATATATTGACATTTTTTAGCCGCTCTGTTATTCTTTTCTGTCGCCTGTAAAGAGAGCGCCTGTCTCTTTCTATTTTACATCTACTCCTCCTTTTTCTTAGAGGAATAAGCCTGGTGCATACATCGAGTGCCACCAAGTTAATCTGTTCTAGGCATAAGTTGGGGTCTGTGTTGCTTAGTATATCTTCCCAGCTTATATCGGTTAGGACTTGGTTTACTTGGTCCCACTTTATGTTTTTGTTATTGAAATTGAATTTGGTGAATGCTCCCTCGTTACTAATCTCATTATGTCGGTCTGGGGCTCCACGCATACATGTCTGAACCTCAATTATGTTGTGATCTGAGTATATTGTTTTTGATATGGTGACATTTCTTATCAGATCATCATTGTTAGTGAAGATGAGGTCTAGTGTATTCTCCAATCTAGTAGGCTCTATTATTTGCTGGTTTAAATTGAATTTTGTGCAGAGATTTAAAAGCTCGTGTGAGTGTGAGTTTTCATCAGAGCTGCCTCCTGGTGTTATTACTGCAACAATATTATTTGCTATATTCCTCCATTTTAGGTGCCTTAAGTTGAAATCCCCCAGGAGCAGATGTTGGGTGCAGGAGCTGGAAGATTTTCCAGACAGTGGTCAATTTTTAAACAGCTGTTCCTGGAATTGCTGAGATTTTTGCATCCGGAGGCTTGTAGACTACCACAATGACTAGGTTTTGGTTCTCGATCTTTACTGCTAAACTTCACTACATCATTTGAGGCATTAAGCAGTTCTGTGCAAACAAGTGACTGTGCAATGTAAGGCCAACCCAACCTTTTAGCTTGTTCACTCTGTCACATCTGTATAGGTTGTAACCTGGGATCCATATTTCATTGTCCAAGTGATCCTTTTTTTGGGTCTCAGTGAAAGCGCGAACATTGCCTTTGCCTCTGCAAGCAGTTTCCCGGATGAAAGGTTTTTGTTGTTTGTTGCTCGCTTTTGACCCTGTATATTTGCAAAGAAGAATGTCATCGGACTGGTGGTATTTTTGGTACTGGGGGGGATTTTTTCCGGCATTAATATCTGTATCTGTTTGTTTGGGGTGGAGGCCATCGACTGTTGTTCCACTCCAGGAATGACTGGATTTGGTGTACGATTTTTTGCCATTTCCTGCCAGTTTTTTTTTCCTTCCTGGCACTAAAAACCTCTCCCTTTTGAGTGGCTGTGGCTACCCAGGTTTTCCCATGGCCTGGATGTTTTGTATCTTTTGTCCCCTTCAGATGGTGTGCCTGGCAATTTAAGTTATAGCACAGTTTTCCTGTATGAAAGGGGGTACACATTTCAGGTGAAAAAGCTTACAGGAAGGAGTTTGCATTTTCCTGTTGTCTATGGGCATGGCATTTTCTAGGGTGGTCATTGTTGCACGTTCCGTCTGTTTTTCCAGATTTCCCATGTCTGTAAATACCAAGTGCATAGTATGTGCACAGGCTTGGTTTCCTTTGCCTTGGGTTTCTGTAACTGTATTCCCTGTTGGTGCATGTTTACTGTCTTATTCCTATCCTCCACCAGGCTTCAGAAGTGATTCTAAAGAAATGTCTTTGGGTTTACACCGCAGGGAGGAGTTCTTAGTCCCATGCTATTTAATATTCGATTATGTCTCAAAATGCTCACTGCCTCACCTAAACATATAGCTATAAGCTATGCTGATGATATCATGATCCATACAACAGGGCAAAAGAAGATGAATACCATTCTTAATGAAGTTCAAGAAATTTTGTAATCGACTAGGCCTCATAATATCTTCCTCTAAAACTAAGATATTAACAAGCAAGCGACAACCCCCACCCATCTTTGCAGGGTGAAATCATTAGCTACGTTAAAACTTACAGATATCTTGGTGTAGATGTACCCTTTAACAAATCCAAATATACCAAAAACTAAACAAGAAATGTAAAGCTAGGCTAAATACTCTCAAAGCTGTTGCTGGCTACAAACCCAACTATGGTGCAAATGTGGGGAATCGTGAGAAAAGATGTACATAGCCTATGTTAGGTCCTTAATTGATTATGCTGCTCCCATGTTGATATTAGCTAGAGAAAGTTTCTCCAACCCTTGGAGTTAATGCAAAATGAGGCTCTCAGGATTATTTTGGCTGTCCCAGATCTACAAAAGTTCTTAAAATGAGGAAGGAGCTTGGTATTTCTAGTATCAGTGATTGGATTGTTGAAATTAACACTGTACTCGGTATTAGAATGTTGAGAAACGAACCAGACACTGTCACAGTGAATCTTACCAAGTGTCTAGAGGTAAATACACACGATCTAAATGGATTGTGAAAAAGTGCAATTGCATTAAGTTTTTAACCTGCATGAACTGTATCACTGTAGGCAACAAGAGCATTTCACCCCTCCATGGAAGATGTGTTCATTTATATCACATACCTACAAGTTCCCTCCCAAGAAGCTCATTGCTAGTAATCCCTTCCTTAAATCTCTTGTTAGAGCAACTGCTCAAGAAGAAATTTCTCACCTAGCTGGTAGTAACAAGTTATCACAAGTTATATACACTGATGGATCTAAACAGGAGTCTTTTGGCAGGGCTGCATCTGCTCTTGTTGCCCCCTCCCTAGTTAAGAACGATAAAAAATTTGATAAAATTTGACACATGTGCAACT
>NC_069402.1:112414457-112444963 GCF_026875155.1 Cherax quadricarinatus
GCTCATTAGAGTCAGATGGGATGGTCCATGCAGAGAGGGTATCCAAAGATTATGATACTGACCCATTTTTTAAAGTGGTGAGTGTCTGAGGGAGGTCGGAGCAGCTTAATATCACCATAAGGTGTACTAAGTAGATCATTGATCAGTTCTTTATTCTGTTCCACAAACACAAAGTGTGTGTGTTTTTCCTAAATTGGATCCTTGAGTTAGGATGCTTGTTTACAGCTGCCATTAGCCATGCACACTTAGCAGGCAGCGGGGTGTTGTCAGGGAAGTTCAGCTTAACACATTCTTCCTTTGAAGAAAGACTTCTTGCAGCCTCTGTGCACCAAGGACGTTTAGTATCACATTGTGTACGAGTCAAGTGAATCTGACTACGTCGACGCTCTAGCCCTTTCTCACTTTTTCTCTTTTGTTTACTTTTAAAGGTCTGGAAGCTATCATCATTTCCATCACCTGCAGAAATAGGTTCCTCTATGACAGTTGCCATGTTTGCCAGTGATGATATCTGGTGTAAGACTCACAACACAAGAATTCCTCGCTATCTTTCCCTTATAGCTTATGCAAGAGCAAATATTCACTACAAAGTCAGAAGTCCAAAATAGATCACAAGACACAAGTGCTCAAGTTCAATGAACACCTCCAACCATACTCAACCCAGACCACCACCACTCAATACGACACACACCCCACCAAAAACACACTCAGAGACCTCTTGTATGTGTGTTAATAATATGGTACATAAAATGATATAATGGATGGTACATCCTAGGATTTAGATTTTGCCACCGAAGTGGCTAGTTTATTGTGCACCCCATATCCATCCTGTGGACGGTAGCGCGAGAGCATGTGGATACACAAAAGGCCTAGGAACTAGGCCCCAAAGGGTTAACAGGAATACATATGGATTTATATCTACATATCTATAGTTCACTTATCTGTTACAAGCTAATTTAGGAAATTTGCTTAGTATATCTGGTATCTTATTTTCATTAATAAGATATCTTGACATGTCACATAGGTTATTATACTGTCTGTCTCTGTATTCCTCAATAAGTGGACAATTAAGCACATAGTGTTCAAGAGAGTGACCATATGCCTGATCACATAATTTACATTTAGTTTGATCATCATCTGTGTGTCTCCCAAACTGCCAGAAGTACTTGTAAGCAAGCCTAAGCCTGGCCACTACAACATCAGTCAGTCTGTTCACATTGCAAGTTGCTCCATAAACATACTTATCTACGTTCATGTTATCATAGTGGGTTATAGATCTACTCAGGCTTCTAACTGCATTCCTATAACAATCATTTTCATTATTTACTTCTCTCCTAATATTATTCCTAATGCTAGACACAGTTATACCAAAGTTATATTCTACATTCTCCTTCTCGATACTCTTCTTGGCTAACATATCAACTTTATCATGAAGGAGTAATCCAATGTGTGATGGGATCCATAGCAATTGTACATTAATTCCTTTGTCCCTAATTTTTGAGTATCTATACCTGGCTTCCCCAATGAGCATGTTGTTGGAGTCATTATATGAGCCAAGAGCCTTCAATGATGACATAGAATCAGTAATGATGATAGAGTCAAAGCTCAGTGTCATAGGTTAGCTTTAGCGCCATTAGGATTGCAAACAATTCACTTTGCAGTGTAGACGCCCAGTTGTTAATTCTTATGCCTAACTCAACAAATTTATTATCGTTCTTAACTAGGGAGGTGGCAACAAGAGCAGATGCAGCCCTGCCAGAAGACTCCTGTTTAGATCCATCAGTGTATATAACTTGTGATAACTTGTTACTACCAGCTAGGTGAGAAATTTCTTCTTGAGCAGTTGCTCTAACAAGAGATTTAAGCAAGGGATTACTAGCAATGAGCTTCTTGGGAGGGACTTGTAGGTATGTGATATTAAATGAACACATCTTCCATGGAGGGGTGAAATGCTCTTGTTGCCTACAGTGATACAGTTCATGCAGGTTATAAAACTTAATGCAATTGCATGTTTTCACAATCCATTTAGATCTGTGTGTATTTACCTCTAGACACTTGGTAAGATTCACTGTAACAGTGTCTGGTTCGTTTCTCAACATTCTAATACCGAGTACAGTGTTAATTTCAACAATCCTATCACTGATACTAGAAATACCAAGCTCCTTCCTCATGTTAAGAACTTTTGTAGATCTGGGACAGCCAAGAATAATCCTGAGAGCTTCATTTTGCATTAACTCCAAGGGTCGGAGAGAACTTTCTCTAGCTAATATCAACATGGGAGCAGCATAATCAATTAAGGACCTAACATAGGCTATGTACATCATTCTCACGATTTTTCTTGTTTTACATCCTATGATGCCCTCGTACTGCCAAAATTTTAAATATGCGGAAAGAACTTAATATTCTAAGCATTAGAGATCGTGTCACTGAAAGAAATATCCTTATTGGGGTCAATATGCTTAGGTTAGCCCATTCAAACCCCTGCACAGAAGCCCTCCAAACTTTTCTCAGCACTGGTGAACATCCTTCCAGATGGATCGAAAAAACTGGAACCGACCTCCGCATGAACCAGCTACATGATCTATGTCAAGTTAGGCAACAGAGACACTTCCCTGCTCCATTGGATATTACCCCATTCCGAACTTCCATTCCTCCATTTCCCCCCAAAACTCTTCTTAAATCACAACCAAAGCTTCGTCTTGAAGCCAAACATGATGCCTTAAGCTGTATTGATAACTTAGTCACACACAACACACTTTCACAAATTATTTATGTTGATGGTTCTGTTCACAAGTCCACTGGTGCAGCTGGTAGTGCTGTTCACAAGTCCTCTGGTACAGCTGTTAGTGCTGCTGTTGTCAAAGAGAGTGATGGCTCTCATAAAGAAATTGGAGCACGCATCAATAACTGGGCCTCTACCCTTCAAACAGAACTGTTTGCCATACTCCTTGCACTCAATTGCGTCCATGTATCTAAGGTTGACACTTTAATTGTAACTGATTCACTGTCATCCATAAATGCTCTCAACTCGTTAAGTATAAATTGTGGCATGCTTGTGTCAGAAGCCAGTCATAGGTATGAAAAGATTGTGGACAGTTGAGTCAGAATGCACATGCTGTGGATTCCATCTCACATTGGTCTTCAGATGCATGATAAAATGATAAATTGGCTAAGGTGTATGCTGTCAAAGAGGGAGTAGATTACAGTCTTTGCTTGTCAGTTAGTAGTTTGAGAGCAATAATACGAAAAGAACTTCAATTGAACTTTATTGACTTAAGACTTAGGGAGATTGACACAAGTCAGTCCATCTATCATCATTCCATCATGCAGGAGGAGCCACATGTCTATGGTGCATCCAACAAGATAAGCAGACTCTTGGATGTCACTACCGCCCGGCTCCGGCTGGGTGACAAGTATCTTTGGCAGGTTAAATCACCACCACCAGATGTAGAGCAAACGAAATGTAAACTTTGCGAGATGGACTATTGTCACACCTTCCGTCATTATGTACTGGAGTGCGATAAAATTAATGAATTTAGAGAAAACTCGCTCAGAAATGTTCAAGAAATGGCAAAGTATTTTATCCACAGTGGTATATTGCAGACCATTCTGGAGAAATACCCTGACTTTGCTAGCTGTAAATAATGCATTACCACGTGTGTGTGTGTGTGTGTGTGTGTGTGTGTGGTATGTGTGTGTGTGTGTGTGTGTCTGTGTGTGTGTGTGTGTGTGTTGTGTGTGTGTGTGTGTGTGTATGTGTGTGTGTGTGTGTGTGTGTGTGTGTGTGTGTGTGTTGTGTGTGTGCGTGTGTGTGTGTGTGTGTGTGTGTGTGTGTGTGTGTGTGTGTGTGTGTGTGTGTATGTGTATGTGTGTGTGTGTGTGTATGCATATATTAGTACGCTCATGTGCGTGTGTCTGTGCATGCGCCCTCGTGTGTATGTGTGCGCGCGCGCTAGTGTGGGTGTATGATCCACTTAATATTTGTATTTATAACTCATTACAATTGTGACCAGGTGTGGACGTATCAGTGGTTCATTACTTTGTAATTTGTTCATGACAGTAACCATGTATAGGAGTGAAGCTGATTCATTACCTCTGTAACTTGCAATGATTGTGACCAGATCTACCTGGAGTTCATTACCTTTGTAACTAGTTCAGCTATCATAACTTTGGGGTCCAGTCACTGGACCCATTATGTACCTTTGTAATCTTTTGACTACCCCCCACAGGATGGGTATGTGGTGACTACCGCCCACAGGATGGGTATGGGGTGACTACCGCCCACAGGATGGGTATGGGGTGACTACTGCCCACAGGATGGGTATGGTGTGACTACCGCCCACAGGATGGGTATGGGGTGACTACCGCCCACAGGATGGGTATGGGATGACTACCGCCCACAGGATGGGTATGGGGTGACTTCCGCCACAGGATGGGTATGGGGTGACTACCGCCCACAGGATGGGTATGGGGTGACTACCGCCCACAGGATGGGTATGGGGTGACTACCGCCCACAGGATGGGGTATGGGGTGACTACCGCCCACAGGATGGGTATGGGGTGACTACCGCCCACAGGATGGGTATGGGGTGACTACCGCCCACAGGATGGGTATGGGGTGACTACTGCCCACAGGATGGGTATTGGGGTGACTACCGCCCACAGGATAGGTATGGGGTGACTACCGCCCACAGGATGGGTATGGGGTGACTACCGCCTACAGGATGGGTATGGGGTGACTACCGCCCACAGGATGGGTATGGGGTGACTACCACCCACAGGATGGGTATGTGGTGACTACCGCCCACAGGATGGGTATGTGGTGACTACCGCCCACAGGATGGGTATGTGGTAACTACCGCCCACAGGATGGGTATGTGGTGACTACCGCCCACAGGATGGGTATGTGGTGACTACCGCCCACAGGATGGGTATGTGGTGACTACCGCCCACAGGATGGGTATGGGGTGACTACCGCCAACAGGATGGGTATGGGGTGACTACCGCCCACAGGATGGGTATGGGGTGACTACCGCCCACAGGATGGGTAAGGGGTGACTACCGCCCACAGGATGGGTATGTGGTGACTACCGCCACAGGATGGGTATGGGGTGACTACCGCCCACAGGATGGGTATGGGGTGACTACCGCCCACAGGATGGGTATGGGGTGACTACCGCCACAGGATGGGTATGGGGTGACTACCGCCCACAGGATGGGTATGGGGTGACTACCGCCGACAGGATGGGTATGGGGTGACTACCGCCCACAGGATGGGTATGGGGTGACTACCGCCCACAGGATGGGTATGGGGTGACTACCGCCCACAGGATGGGTATGGGGTGACTACCGCCCACAGGATGGGTATTGGGTGACTACTGCCCACAGGATGGGTATGGGGTGACTACCGCCCACAGGATGGGTATGGGGTGACTTCCGCCCACAGGATGGGTATGGAGTGACTACCGCCCACAGGATGGGTATGGGGTGACTACCGCCCATAGGATGGGTATGGGGTGACTACCGCCCACAGGATTGGTATGGGGTGACTACCGCCACAGGATGGGTATGGGGTGACTACCGCCACAGGATGGGTATGGGGTGACTACCGCCCACAGGATGGGTATGGGGTGACTACCGCCCACAGGATGGGAATGGGTGACTACCGCCCACAGGATGGGTATGGGGTGACTACCGCCCACAGGATGGGTATGGGCTGACTACCGCCCACAGGATGGGTATGTGGTGACTACCGCCCACAGGATGGGTATGGGGTGACTACCGCCCACAGGATGGGTATGGGGGTGACTACCGCCCCACAGGATGGGTATGGGGTGACTACCGCCCACAGGATGGGTATGTGGTGACTACCGCCCACAGGATGGGTATGGGGTGACTACCGCCCACAGGATGGGTATGGGGTGACTACCGCCCACAGGATGGGTATGGGGTGACTACCGCCCACAGGATGGGTATGGGTGACTACCGCCCACAGGATGGTTATGGGGTGACTACCGCCCACAGGATGGGTATGGGGTGACTACGACCCACAGGATGGGTATGGGGTGACTTCCGCCCACAGGATGGGTATGGGGTGACTACCGCCCACAGGATGGGTATGGGGTGACTACCGCCCACAGGATGGGTATGGGGTGACTACCGCCCACAGGATGGGTATGGGGTGACTACCGCCCACAGGATGGGTATGGGGTGACTACCGCCCACAGGATGGGTATGGGGTGACTACCGCCCACAGGATGGGTATGGGGAGACTACCGCCCACAGGATGGGTATGGGGTGACTACCGCCCACAGGATGGGTATGGGGTGACTACCGCCCACAGGATGGGTATGGGGTGAATACCGCCCACAGGATGGGTATGTGGTGACTACCGCCCACAGGATGGGTATGGGGTGACTACCGCCCACAGGATGGGTATGGGGTGACTACCGCCCACAGGATGGGTATGGGGTGACTACCGCCCACAGGATGGGTATGTGGTGACTACCGCCCACAGGATGGGTATGGGGTGACTACCGCCCACAGGATGGGTATGGGGTGACTACCGCCCACAGGATGGGTATGGGGTGACTACCGCCCACAGGATGGGTATGGGTGACTACCGCCCACAGGATGGTTATGGGGTGACTACCCCACAGGATGGGTATGGGGTGACTACCGCACACAGGATGGGTATGGGGTGACTTCCGCCCACAGGATGGGTATGGGGTGACTACCGCCCACAGGATGGGTATGGGGTGACTACCGCCCACAGGATGGGTATGGGGTGACTACCGCTCACAGAATGTGTATGGGGTGACTACCGCCCACAGGATGGGTATGGGGTGACTACCGCCCACAGGATGGGTATGGGGTGACTACGCCCACAGGATGGGTATGGGGTGGACTACCGCCCACAGGATGGGTATGGGGTGACTACCGCCACAGGATGGGTATGGGGTGACTACCGCCCACAGGATGGGTATGGGGTGTCTACCGCCCACAGGATGGGTATGGGGTGTCTACCGCCCACAGGATGGGTATGGGGTGACTACCGCCCACAGGATGGGTATGGGGTGACTACCGCCCACAGGATGGGTATGGGGTGACTACCGCCCACAGGATGGGTATGGGGTGACTACCGCCCACAGGATGGGTATGTGGTGACTACCGCCACAGGATTGGGTATGGGGTGACTACCGCCCACAGGATGGGTATGGGGTGACTACCGCCCACAGGATGGGTATGGGGTGACTACGCCCACAGGATGGGTATGGGTGACTTACCGCCCACAGGATGGGTATGGGGCGACTACCGCCCACAGGATGGGTATGGGGTGACTACCGCCCACAGGATGGGTATGGGGTGACTACCGCCCACAGGATGGGTATGGGGTGACTACCGCCCACAGGATGGGTATGGGGTGACTACCGCCCACAGGATGGGTATGGGGTGACTACCGCCCACAGGATGGGTATTGGGGTGACTACCGCCCACAGGATGGGTATTGGGGTGGACTACCGCCCACAGGATGGGTATGGGGTGACTACCACCCACAGGATGGGTATGGGGTGACTACCGCCCACAGGATGGGTATGGGGTGACTACCGCCCACAGGATGGGTATGGGGTGTCTACCGCCCACAGGATGGGTATAGGGTGTCTACCGCCCACAGGATGGGTATGGGGTGCATAATAAAGATAATAAACTAACTGTTGACTCGGCTCGTGCTATGACTGGCTGTATTCACCTATTTGTACTCACCTATTTGTGGTTGCAGGGGTCGATTCACAGCTCCTGGCCCCGCCTCTTCACTGATTGCTACTAGGTCCTCTCTCTCCCTGCTCCATGAGCTTTATCATACCTAGCCTTAAAACTATGTATGGTTCCCGCCTCCACTACTTCACTTTCTAGGCTATTCCACGGCTTGACTACTCTATGACTGAAGAAATACTTCCTAACATCCCTTTGATTCATCTGAGTCTTCAACTACCAATTGTGACCTCTTGTGTCTGTGTCCCATCTCTGGAACATCCCGTCTTTGTCCACCTCGTCTATTCCGCGCAGTATTTTATATGTCGTTATCATGTCTCCCCTGACCCTCCTGGCCTCTAGTGTCGTCAGGCCGATTTCCCTCAACCTTTCTTCGTAGGACAATCCCCGTAGCTCTAGGACTAGTCTTGTTGCAAACCTTTGCACTTTCTCTAATTTCTTGACGTGCTTGACTAGGTGTGGATTCCAAACTGGTGCTGCATACTCCAGTATGGGCCTGACGTAAATGGTATACAGAGTCTTGAACGAATCCTTACTGAGGTATCGGAACGCTATCTGTAGGTTTGCCAGGCGCCCGTATGCTGCAGCAGTTATCTGATTGATGTGCGCCTCAGGAGCTATGCTCGGTGTTATACTCACCCCCAAATTCTTTTTCCTTGAGTGAGGTTTGCAGACTTTGGCCATCTAAACTATATTGTGTCTACGGTCTTCTTTGCCCTTCCCCAATCTTCATGACTTTGCATTTCGCAGGGTTAAACTCAAGGAGCCAGTTGCTGGACCAGGCTTGTAGCCTGTCCAGGTCTCTTTGTAGTCCTGCCTAATCCTCATCCGATTTGATTCTTCTCATTAACTTCACATTATCCGCAAACAAGGACACTTCTGAGTCTATCCCTTCCATTTACCTAGAGTTTACCTGGAGAGAGTTCCGGGGGTCAACGCCCCCGCGGCCCGGTCTGTGACCAGGCCTCCTGGTGGATCAGAGCCTGATCAACCAGGCTGTTACTGCTGGCTGCACGCAAAACAACGTACGAGCCACAGCCTGGCTGGTCAGGAACCGACTTTAGGTGCTTGTCCAGTGCCAGCTTGAAGACTGCCAGGGGTCTGTTGGTAATCCCCCTTATGTATGCTGGGAGGCAGTTGAACAGTCTCGGGCCCCTGACACTTATTGTATGGTTTCTTAACGTGCTAGTGACACCCCTGCTTTTCATTGGGGGATGTTGCATCGTCTGCCAAGTCTTTTGCTTTTGTAGTGAGTGATTTTCGTGTGCAAGTTCGGTACTAGCCCCTCTAGGATTTTCCAGGTGTATATAATCATGTATCTCTCCCGCCTGCGTTCCAGGGAATACAGTTTTAGGAACCTCAAGTGCTCCCAGTAATTGAGGTGTTTTATCTCCGTTATGCGTGCCGTGAAGGTTCTCTGTACATTTTCTAGGTCAGCAATTTCACCTGCCTTGAAAGGTGCTGTTAGTGTGCAGCAATGTTCCAGCCTAGATAGAACAAGTGACCTGAAGAGTGTCATCATGGGCTTTGCATCCCTAGTTTTGAAGGTTCTCATTATCCATCCTGTCATTTTTCTAGCAGATGCAATTGATACAATGTTATGGTCCTTGAAGGTGAGATCCTCCGACATGATCATTCCCAGGTCTTTGACGTTGGTGTTTCGCTCTATTTTGTGGCCAGAATTTGTTTTGTACTCTGATGAAGATTTAATTTCCTCATGTATACCATATCTGAGTAATTGAAATTTCTCATCGTTGAACTTCATATTGTTTTCTGCAGCCCACTGAAAGATTTGGTTGATGTCCGCCTGGAGCCTTGCAGTGTCTGCAATGGAAGACATTGTCATGCAGATTCGGGTGTCATCTGCAAAGGAAGACACGGTGCTGTGGCTGACATCCTTGTCTATGTCAGATATGAGGATGGGGAACAAGATGGGAGCGTAGTACTTTGCCTTGTGGAACAGAGCTTTTCACCGTAGCTGCCTCGGACTTTACTCTGTTGACTACTACTCTCTGTGTTCTGTTAGTGAAGAAATTATAGATCCATCGACCGACTTTTCCTGTTATTCCTTTAGCACGCATTTTGTGCGCTATTGCGCCATGGTCACACTTGTCGAAGGCTTTTGCAAAGTCTGTATATATTACATCTGCATTCTTTTTGTCTTCTAGTGCATTTAGGACCTTGTCGTAGTGATCCAAAAGTTGAGACAGACAGGAGCGACCTGTTCTAAACCCATGTTGCCCTGGGTTGTGTAACTGATGGGTTTCTAGATGGGTGGTGATCTTGCTTCTTAGGACCCTTTCAAAGATTTTTATGATATGGGATGTTAGTGCTATCGGTCTGTAGTTCTTTGCTGTTGCTTTACTGCCCCCTTTGTGGAGTGGGGCTATGTTTGTTGTTTTTAGTAACTGTGGGACGACCCCTGTGTCCATGCTCCCTCTCCATAGGATGGTAAAGGCTTGTTGCAGTTCTTGATGAACACGGAGTTCCATGAGTCTGGCCCTGGGGCAGAGTGCATGGGCATGTCATTTATCGCCTGTTCGAAGTCATTTGGCGTCAGGATAACATCAGATAGGCTTGTGTTAACCAAATTCTGTGGCTCTCCCATAAAAAAATCATTTTGATCTTCGACTCTCAGTGTGGTTAGCGGCTTGCTAAAAACTGAGTCATATTGGGACTTGAGCAGCTCACTCATTTCCTTGCTGTCATCTGTGTAGGACCCATCTTGTTTAAGTAGGGGCCCAATACTGGACGTTGTTCTCGACTTTGATTTGGCATAGGAGAAGAAATACTTTATGTTTCTTTCGATTTCATTTATGGCTTTTAGTTCTTCCCGCGATTCCTGACTCCTATAAGATTCCTTTAGCTTAAGTTCCATGCTTGCTATTTCTCTGACCAGTGTCTCCCTACGCATTTCACATATATTGACATTTTTTAGCCGCTCTGTTATTCTTTTCTGTCGCCTGTAAAGAGAGCGCCTGTCTCTTTCTATTTTACATCTACTCCTCCTTTTTCTTAGAGGAATAAGCCTGGTGCATACATCGAGTGCCACCAAGTTAATCTGTTCTAGGCATAAGTTGGGGTCTGTGTTGCTTAGTATATCTTCCCAGCTTTATATCGGTTAGGACTTGGTTTACTTGGTCCCACTTTATGTTTTTGTTATTGAAATTGAATTTGGTGAATGCTCCCTCGTTACTAATCTCATTATGTCGGTCTGGGGCTCCACGCATACATGTCTGAACCTCAATTATGTTGTGATCTGAGTATATTGTTTTTGATATGGTGACATTTCTTATCAGATCATCATTGTTAGTGAAGATGAGGTCTAGTGTATTCTCCAATCTAGTAGGCTCTATTATTTGCTGGTTTAAATTGAATTTTGTGCAGAGATTTAAAAGCTCGTGTGAGTGTGAGTTTTCATCAGAGCTGCCTCCTGGTGTTATTACTGCAACAATATTATTTGCTATATTCCTCCATTTTAGGTGCCTTAAGTTGAAATCCCCCAGGAGCAAGATGTTGGGTGCAGGAGCTGGAAGATTTTCCAGACAGTGGTCAATTTTTAACAGCTGTTCCTGGAATTGCTGAGATGTTGCATCCGGAGGCTTGTAGACTACCACAATGACTAGGTTTTGGTTCTCGATCTTTACTGCTAAAACTTCCACTACATCATTTGAGGCATTAAGCAGTTCTGTGCAAACAAGTGACTGTGCAATGTACAGGCCAACCCAACCTTTTTGCTTGTTCACTCTGTCACATCTGTATAGGTTGTAACCTGGGATCCATATTTCATTGTCCAAGTGATCCTTTATGTGGGTCTCAGTGAAAGCCGCGAACATTGCCTTTGCCTCTGCAAGCAGTCCACGGATGAAAGGTATTTTGTTGTTTGTTGCTCGCTTTAGACCCTGTATATTTGCAAAGAAGAATGTCATCGGACTGGTGGTATTTTTGGTACTGGGGGGGGATTTTTTTCCGGCATTAATATCTGTATCTGTTTGTTTGGAGTGGAGGCCATCGACTGTGGTTCCACTCCAGGAATGACTGGATTTGGTGTACGATTTCTGCCATTTCCTGCCAGTTTTTTTTTCCTTCCTGGCACTAAAAAACCTCTCCCTTTTGAGTGGCTGTGGCTACCCAGGTTTTCCCATGGCCTGGATGTTTTGTATCTTTTTGTCCCCTTCAGATGGTGTGCCTGGCAATTTAAGTTATAGCACAGTCTTTCCTGTACTGAAGAGGTACACATTTCAGGGTGAAAAAGCTTACAGGAAGGGAGTTTGCATTTTCCTGTTGTCATATGGGCATGGCATTTTCTAGGGTGGTCATAGTTGCACGTCCCGTCTGTTTTTCCAGATTTCCCATGTCTGTAAATACCAAGTGCATAGTATGTGCACAGGCTTGGTTTCCGTTTGCCTTGGGTTTCTGTAACTGTATTCCCTGTTGGTGCATGTTTACCTGTCTTATTCCTATCCTCCACCAAGGCTTCAGAAGTGATTCTAAAGAAATGTCTTTAGGTACACCGCAGGGAGGAGTTCTTAGTCCCATGCTATTTAATATTTAATATCCTGCCTCACCTAAACATATAGCTATAAGCTATGCTGATGATATCATGATCCATACAACAGGGCATAAGAAGATGAATACCATTCTTAATGAAGTTCAAGCAATTTGTAATCGACTAGGCCTCATAATATCTTCCTCTAAAACTAAGATATTAACAAGCAAGCGACAACCCCCACCCATCTATTTGCAGGGTGAAATCATTAGCTACGTTAAAACTTACAGATATCTTGGTGTAGATGTACCCTTTAACAAATCCACTATACCACAACTAAACAAGAAATGTAAAGCTAGGCTAAATGCTCTCAAAGCTGTTGCTGGCTACAATCCCAACTATGGTGCAAATGTGAGAATCGTGAGAATGATGTACATAGCCTATGTTAGGTCCTTAATTGATTATGCTGCTCCCATGTTGATATTAGCTAGAGAAAGTTCTCTCCAACCCTTGGAGTTAATGCAAAATGAGGCTCTCAGGATTATTTTTGGCTGTCCCAGATCTACAAAAGTTCTTAACATGAGGAAGGAGCTTGGTATTTCTAGTATCAGTGATAGGATTGTTGAAATTAACACTGTACTCGGTATTAGAATGTTGAGAAACGAACCAGACACTGTCACAGTGAATCTTACCAAGTGTCTAGAGGTAAATACACACAGATCAAAATGGATTGTGAAAACGTGCAATTGCATTAAGTTTTATAACCTGCATGAACTGTATCACTGTAGGCAACAAGAGCATTTCACCCCTCCATGGAAGATGTGTTCATTTAATATCACATACCTACAAGTCCCTCCCAAGAAGCTCATTGCTAGTAATCCCTTCCTTAAATCTCTTGTTAGAGCAACTGCTCAAGAAGAAATTTCTCACCTAGCTGGTAGTAACAAGTTATCACAAGTTATATACACTGATGGATCTAAACAGGAGTCTTTTGGCAGGGCTGCATCTGCTCTTGTTGCCACCTCCCTAGTTAAGAACGATAATAAATTTGATAAATTAGACACATGTGCAACTCTTGGGTATCTTTATTGAGGAAACGTTTCGCCACACAGTGGCTTCATCAGTCCATACAATGTGTGGACTGACCACATCGACTCAAGGTTGAGGGACTGATTACCTCATTCTCCTCCTGTTCTTCAAGATTCTCCTTTGTATGGACTGATGAAGCCACTGTGTGGCGAAACGTTTCCTCAATAAAGATACCCAAGAGTTGCACATGTGTCTAATTTATCAACATGTCGGTTCTCTGAACCATTCATCTACAGATAATAAATTTGTTGAGTTAGGCATAAGAATTAACAACTGGGCGTCTACACTGCAAACTGAATTGTTTGCAATCCTAATGGCGCTAAAGCTAACCTATGACACTGAGCTTGACTCTATCATCATTACTGAATCTATGTCATCATTGAAGGCTCTTGACTCATATAATGACTCCAACAACATGCTCATTGGGGAAGCCAGGTATAGATACTCAAAAATTAGGGACAAAGGAATTAATGTACAATTGCTATGGATCCCATCACACCCTTGGATTACTCCTTCATGATAAGTTGATATGTTAGCCAAGAAGAGTACCCAGAAGGAGAATGTAGAATATAACTTTGGTATAACTGTGTCTAGCATTAGGAATAATATTAGGAGAGAAGTAAATAATGAAAATGATTGTTATAGGAATGCAGTTAGAAGCCTGAGTAGATCTATAACCCACTATGATAACATGAACGTAGATAAGTATGTTTATGGAGCAACTTGCAATGTGAACAGACTGACTGATGTTGTAGTGGCCAGGCTTAGGCTTGGTTACAAGTACTTCTGGCAGTTTGGGAGACACACAGATGATGATCAAACTAAATGTAAATTATGTGATCAGGCATATGGTCACTCTCTTGAACACTATGTGCTTAATTGTCCACTTATTGAGGAATACAGAGACAGACAGTATAATAACCTATGTGACATGTCAAGATATCTTATTAATGAAAATAAGATACCAGATATACTAAGCAAATTTCCTAAATTTGCTTGTAACAGATAAGTGAACTATAGATATGTAGATATAAATCCGTATGTATTCCTGTTAACCCTTTGGGGCCTAGTTCCTAGGCCTTTTGTGTATCCATATGCTCTCGCGCTACCGTCCACAGGATGGATATGGGGTGCACAATAAACTAGCCACTTCGGTGGCAAAATCTAATCTAAATCTAATCCCTAGCACCAACAATGGAGCTCCCACCAGTTGTTTTTGGTGATATATCCTCACTATTGCTACTGGAGTCCTCTTGTTTGCTATTTCCTGTGGTATTTCTAGTTTGCAATATTGGTTTTATCTTTTCTTTGACTACACTTGTTTCCTTACTACGGCTCCTGTGCCCTATGAGGTCATTTATATGTATTCCTTGCTGCGTATAATTCCCGACTACCTGGACAAAATCTCCAGCTTCACCATTACTGTCTCCCAGGACAGCACCTCCAGCTTCACCATTACTGTCTCCCAGGACAGCACCTCCAGCTTCACCATTACTGTCTCCCAGGACAGCACCTCCAGCTTCACCATTACTGTCTCCCAGGACAACACCTCCAGCTTCACCATTACTGTCTCCCAGGGCAGCACCTCCAACTTCACCATTACTGTCTCCCAGGACAACACCTTCAGCTTCACCATTTCTGTCTCCCAGGACAGCACTATCAGCCCCACATTTACTGACTACCAGGACATCACCTCCAGCCTTACAGTTTCTGAGTACATGGCCAGCATCAAGGGCAGTACCATTCAGCCCAGACTTTTTATGTTCCCATCTGTTGGAGAAAGGTTCCAGGTTTTCTATGAAAGCAGCTTTGATGTTATCCTCTTTTAATACCCTTGTGATTTTAGGCCAAAGATTTATCTCATTTGGGCATACCCAAAAACACTTCCCTGTTTTAATACTGCTTGTAGCTAGTTCTTGGATATCTGCACAAGGGGTGTGACACCAATTTCCACAAAAATGACAATTTATCCATGTGGAAGCCCGTTTGTTTGATTGACTGCAGACTACACAGAGCTTCATAATGATTTGAATGGTTGATTTACTGTAATTCTACTAGCACCCTCTTGAATACTCTATTAATAACCTCCTTAGATGAAGCTCTACCGTGTACGTTCCTGATTTATATTTATTGTTTGTGATTGATAAGGGCGCCTTCAACCCCATCCGTTTACAGTCTGCTTTATTGTCCATCGAATCTGTTTGAAACCAGTCAAGGGTTCGGACCATCAAGGGTTCGGACCAGTCGAGGGTTCGGACCAGTCGAGGGTTTGGAACCAGTCTGATCTGATCAGTGGGTAACTTATTTTAAACATACTGGTCGGTGATTTGGGCTAACACATGAAAGATCTACTGGAAATTATCTACTCGAGTAATATGTGATTTGATTGATACAAAAGTATAACTTGCGTGTTGAAGAACCGGTGATTGCTGGCAGCTCCTACAATGACGAGTGGTCGAGCCTCAACCCTTGTTTATCAATCACTGTATCTAGCTTTTCTAGGTTTTTTCGTCTCCACCACAATAAATGCTATATTATCACTATAGTTGACTGGTGGAAATTTTGGAGGAAGGGCGCTTTTTCTGTAGTAATAATTTCTTCTCATTGTGTATATTGCGACCGCTGGTAACTACAGGTTATATGAGATTCACAGTATACGTCTGGTATTTCAAGAAAAAAGAAACTAATGAAAGTCACTCCACTCCACTAAGTACCATTATAATACTGGTTAGTTGCTACTACAACATGTATTCTGCTATTCACAGGTATCACTAGATTATATGCGAGTACAGTAGCAGGCCAGGAAGATTATTAAAACAGCTGACCTCTGTGGTAAGTTTCTGGTGACTTCTGGCACCTGCCTCTATAGGCTTATCACTTCATTTACAAATTCACCTGTTTTCAAATGACACTTTAGCCTTTATCATCTATATACTAGGGAGCCACTGTAATATACACTATACATTGTGTATACACAATGTTATCAGGGAGACTTTCTTTCCTCTGATAAAGAAAAGCTCTATTATTATTATTTTGCACATGGCACGCAGGCCTATGATTCCCCTCTGGCAGTGAACTCTGCTAGGTAGTGCACACTAATTCTCCTTTTTTTTATTCAGTATATAATATTTTCCGCCCAAGATTGGTTCCAGGCGCTAGAGGGATGTATCGTATAGGATTGATGGCACAAATTAAAGTTCTAGCACATAAGAGCGACCGTGAAAACACGAGAAAACCCGGAGCACAACGAGGCACGCTGACACATTGACACACACGTACTGTATCATTCACATATACCAAGAACAGCACAGGTCCTAGGACTGACCCCTGTGGAACCCTGCTTGTCACAGGCGCCCACTCTGACACATCGTCACGTACCATGACTCGTTGTTGCCTCCCTGTCAGGTATTCTCTGATCCATTGCAGTGCCTTTCCTGTTATGTGTGCCTGATCCTCTAGCTTTTGCAGTAACCTCTTGTGAGGAACTGTGTCGAAGGCCTTCTTGCAGTCCAAAAAAATGCAGTCGATCCACCCCTCTCTCTCTTGTCTTACATCTGTCACCTTGTCGTAAAACTCTAGTAGGTTTGTGACACAGGATTTTCCCTCCCTGAAACCATGCTGGTTGTCAATTATACACTTGTTTCTTTCCAGGTGCTCCACCACTCTCCTCGTGGTGATCTTCTCCATGACCTTGCATACTATACACGTTAGTGATACAGGTCTGTAGTTTAGTGCCTCATGTCTGTCTCCCTTTTTAAAAATTGGGACTACATTTGCCATCTTCCATACCTTGGGGAGTTGCCCAGTTTCAAATGATGTGTTGAAGATCTTTGTTGATGGTACACACAATATCTCTGCTCCCTCTTTAAGGACCCGCGGAGAAATGTTGTCTGGTCCCACCGCCTTTGAGGTGTCAAGTTCGCATAGCAGCTTCTTCACTTCCTCCTTGGTTATATGTACTTCATCCAGCACTTGCTGGTGCACGCCCCTGCTCTGATTTCCTGGAGTCCTACTGGTTTCCACTGTAAATACTTCTTTAAATCTCGTGTTGAGCTCCTGACATACCTCCCGGTCGTTTCTTGTGAATTCCCCATCACCCTTCCTCAGTCTGATTACCTGGTCCTTGACTGTTGTTTTCCTCCTAATGTGGCTGTACAACAGCTGTGTGTGTGTGTGTGTGTGTGTGTGTACTCACCTATTTGTACTCACCTATTTGTGGTTGCAGGGGTCGAGTCTTAGCTCCTGGCCCTGCCTCTTCACCGGTTGCTACTGGGCCCTCTCTCTCCCCGCTCCATGAGCTTTATCAAACCTCGTCTTAAAACTGTGTATGGTTCCTGCCTCCACTACGTCATTTTCTAGGCTATTCCACTGCCTTACAACTCTATGACTGAAGAAATACTTCCTACTATCTCTCTGACTCATTTGTGTCTTCAACTTCCAATTGTGGCCTCTTGTTTCTGTGTCCCTCCCTGGAACATCCTGTCTTTGTCCACCTTGTCTATTCCACGCAGTATTTTATATGTCGTTATCATGTCTCCCCTGACCCTCCTGTCCTCCAGTGTCGTCAGGCCGATTTCCCTTAATCTTTCTTCATAGGACATTCCCCTTAGCTCTGGAACTAACCTTGTCGCAAACCTTTGTACTTTTTCTAGTTTCTTGACGTGCTTTATCAAGTGCGGGTTCCAAACAGGTGCTGCATACTCCAGTATGGGCCTGACATACACGGTGTACAGTGTCTTGAATGATTCCTTACTAAGGTATCGGAATGCTGTTCTCAGGTTTGCCAGGCGCCCATATGCTGCAGCAGTTATCTGATTGATGTGTGCTTCACGGAGACATGCTCGGTGTTATACTCACCCCAAGATCTTTCTCCTTGAGTGAGGTTTGCAGTCTTTGGCCACCTAGCCTATACTCTGTCTGTGGTCTTCTGTGCCCTTCCCCTATCTTCATGACTTTGCATTTGGCAGGATTAAATTCGAGAAGCCATTTGCTGGACCAGGTGTCCAGTCTGTCCAGGTCTCTTTGAAGTCCTGCCTGGTCCTCATCAGATTTATAATCTCCTCATTAACTTCACATCATCTGCAAACAGGGACACTTCTGAGTCTAACCCTTCCGTCATGTCGTTCACATATACCAAAAATAGCACTGGTCCTAGGACCGACCCCTGTGGGACCCCGCTCGTCACAGGTGCCCACTGTGATACATCATTACGTACCATGACTCGTTGTTGCCTCCCTGTCAGGTATTCTCTGATCCATTGCAGTGCCCTTCCTGTTATATGCGCCTGATGCTCTAGCTTCTGCACTAATCTCTTGTGAGGAACTGTGTCAAAGGCCTTCTTGCAGTCCAAGATGATGCAATCAACCCACCCCTCTCTCTCGTCTCTTACTTCTGTTATTTTATCATAAAACTCCAGAAGGTTTGTGACACAGGATTTGCCTTCCGTGAATCCGTGCTGGTTGCATTTATACTCTTGTTCCGTTCCAGGTGCTCCACCATCTCCTCCCGATAATCTTCTCCATAATTTTGCATATATATACACGTCAATGACACAGGTCTATAGTTTAGTGCCTCTTTTCTGTCTCCTTTTTTAAAAATGGGAACTACATTTGCCGTCTTCCATACCTCAGGTAGTTGCCCAGTTTCCAGGGACGTGTTGAAGATTGTGGTAAGTGGCACGCACAACATATCTGCTCCCTCTCTAAGGACCCACGGGGAGATGTTGTCCGGTCCCATTGCCTTTGAGGTATCGATGTCCCTTAGCAGTTTCTTCACCTCCTCCTCATCTGTATGTATGTCGTCCAACACTTGTTGGTGTATTCCTTGCTGGTGTCCCCATCTGGTCTGTCCCCCCAGAGTCCTTCCTGTCTCTACTGTAAATACTTCCTTAAATCTCGTGTTGAGCTCCTCACATACCTCTTGATCGTTTCTTGTGAGTTCTCCACCTTCTTTCCTCAGCCTTATCACCTGGTCCTTGACTGTTGTCTTCCTCCTAATGTGGCTATACAGCAGTTTTGGGTCAGATTTGACTTTCAATGCTATGTCATTTTCATACTGTCGCTGGGCCTCCCTCCTTATCTGTGCATACTCGTTTCTGGCTCTTCTACTAATCTCCTTGTTTTCCTGGGTCCTATGCCTCCTTTTGCCAATTCATCCTGATTGCACTTAGTTTTTGCCTCCCTACACCTTCGGGATAAACCAAGGAATCGTTCTTGGTTTCTAATTATTTTCTGTTTCCCTTCGGGAACAAAACTTTCCTTCTGCCTCCTTGCACTTTGTTGCCACATATTTCCATCATCATCCATCAGTTTTGACACAGTAAACCACGAAATCCTACGCCACAAACTGACCATACGGTATATAAGAGCCCATGCGCTTGTTATTTCATATCTTACTTTATAATAGTTATCAGTACGTCACATTAAAGACACAGCATAGATCAACACGGCACTTGATACTGGAGTTCGCAGGGAATGTGTCCCTGGTCCCTGCTCTTCTCAATACATCAATGACCTTCCAAACGTATCCCAACCCTGGAACCCATTTCTTTGCTTCGATGACAAGACTTATGTCCATCTCTCACCTAATTTTGCCACCTCAACACCATTGTGGAATGAGGAGCTGATTAAAATATCGAACTTGGATGACAGCCAATAAACTTACGCTTAAACACTGACAAAACATACTATATTATGTTTGGCGTAGCAGAGCAGGAGATGCACAAATTAATCCATTAAGATTGACAACACTCTAATTACCAGAAATAATGTGGGAAAATTCCTAGGCTATATACCTTGACAAAACCTTGAATTTCAGCTCCCATATCCAGATATAGCTCAAAAAATATCAAAAAACGGTTGGGATCCTCTCCAAGATACGATTACTACGTGCCGCAAAATGCCCTTCTCACACTATACACACTCGGCTATTTACTCCATACCTCACTATGCTATTTGTGCTTGGGGATCACTGCAGCAAACACACCTAAAGCCTATAATACCCAACAAAAAGCTGCATAAGAATAATCACTAAATCCCCATCCTGGACAGCACACCCCCCCACTCTTCAAAGATCTAACTCTTACTCCAGTTCAGTACATCCACACTTACTACTGTGCAATCTATAATCTTACGGGGCTTAAACTCTAATATCAACATTGACCTAAAACGCTTTCTTGATATAGTTGTTGACAGAACCCACAGGCCTCTTAACATCAGAAACAAACATCTCTACGACATTCCGTGTCCGGACTAAACCTTTACAAAAAATTCAATGTATGTAAAGGCCCTTAAAATCTGGAATTACCCTAACTGAGAACTCCTAGAAACTGCAGACACATTATCACCTTCAAAAACTACCATTAGGAAAACATCTTATCTCCTGTTACACCCGTCAACTTAACTTCACGAATACTCACTGGTGGTTCACACTTACACTCGCTCACTCATTTGACCATAAACAGAAATATTAATCTCAGTCTTAAAATAATGAATCCTGTGATACTCCAATACTGAAACTATATACTGTGCCAAAACAAAAGCATTCACATTGCTAAACTCACAAACTAGTATTTAGTCACTTAGCCATAATACCAACTTACCTCATAATTTGTAATATTTTACAATTAAGAATAAAACTAAGTATGCCCGAAATGCCTAGCCATGCTAAGCGTTCTAGTGGTACACTCTGTAATCACAATTTTACTACATGTAAACCAAACAATAATCAAATTTCTGTAAATTCAGCATTGTAATCCATATAGAGAATAAACTTTGAAACTTTGAATCTCGTTTACTGATTTTCCTACCATTTCTCTGTCCCACTGAACCTCCTGCAGGAAGTTTCTCATACCTGTGTAGTCCCCCCTTTTATAGTTTGGCCTGTCCCCTTCAGTTCCTGTTACCTTCTCCACTTGTAACTCTACTATATAGTCAAAACTCAGAACCACGTGATCGCTAGCTCCAAGGGGCCTCTCGTAAGTGATGTCCTCAATGTCTGAACTGCTCAGGGTGAACACAAGATCCAGTCTTGCTGGCTCATCCTCCCCTCTCTCTCTGGTTGTGTCCCTGACATGTTGATTCATGAGGTTTTCAAGTACCACATCCATCATCTTGGCTCTCCATGTTTCGGGACCCCCATGTGGCTCCAGGTTTTCCCAGTCGATCTCCCTGTGGTTGAAATCGCCCATTACCAGTAACTTTGCTCTGCTCGAGTGAGCTCTTCTTGCCACCTCAGCCAGTGTGTCCACCATCACCCTGTTTTCTTCATACTCCTCTCTTGGCCTCCTGCAGTTCTGTGGTGGGTTATACATCACTCCAATGACTACTTTATGTTCTCCGGACTGAATTGTACCTACGATGTAGTCTCTTTCTCCAATCATGTCCATGCCTTCCATTTCCCCAAATCCCCATCGGTGTTTTATGAGCAGTGCAACCCCTCCTCCCCCTCTACTCCTTCTATCTTTCCTCAGGATCTGATATCCTGTTGGGAAGATTGTGTCTGTTATTGTCTCAGCGAGTTTTGTTTCTGTGACTGCTATGATGTCTGGGGATTTTTCACTGATTCTTTCGTTCCACTCCTCATGTTTATTCGTTATTCCATCCGCGTTTGTGTACCAAACCTTTAGTTTTTTTTCTATCATTGTGGTCATGCAAGAATATTGGGGTTGGGGGAGCGAGAGCCTTGGTGGGGGCCTATATGGGGCTGTGGTGTAGGTGGGGTTTGTGTTGATGGGGGTGGGGTCAGAATGCCCATAAGGGACAGCTATTGGGGTGAGGCTTGTGATATGGGGGTTGGTGGCAGAGGGAACAGTGAGTGGGTTGTAGTATAGGTTGCTCAGTTGCGTTGGGAATGTCGCGGGTGGAGTCTTTTGGTTGGAGATTCTGTGGGGTGTGTTTGCCCTTCCTCCTGTGTCTGGGTCCTGCATTTTCGTTGACTTCTCGTTCCTCCTTGCGTCTCTGTACCCTCTCTTTCAGTGTAGTCCTTTCTTCTTGTGTTCTGTCGCGGTCGAGGTATACTCTCTGGTACCCCTCTTTGTCCCTCAGTCTTGCTTTCTCCTGCAGAATCCTGGTTCGAACTGATTCTTCCTTGAAAGTTACTCTGACAGGCCGTATCCTTCCACTCGCAAACCACCCAATTCTCTGAAAATTTGTCACCTGGGTCATATCGCCCTCCCCTATTGTTTTCATGATGCCTTCAATCATTTTTTTCTCCTCCTGTTTTATTTCTTCAAAGTTGTCCCCTTGGCTTCTTGGAGCCCGTACACAAAAACTGACCTCGCCCTTTCCTCCTCCCACTGAGTCTCCATCTGCTTCCTCTGAGGCATTTTATTTCCTTCCATTGACTTGTTCTTGCCTTCAGTCCCTGTCATATCTGAAACTTCTATTCTCAGTGTACTGTTTTTCCTGACCAGCTGTCCCTTGCTACTGCAGTTGGCTGTTTAGAATCTCTGCATATAGCATACCTTCATTGTCTTCGGACCTGTCGTTTGATCTTAGTGTGCTCATCGTCTTTTCCCTGGCCCCACGTGGGTCTGATAGGGCCTTCGTGTACGGCATGTCTCCGTTGTTGCTTACCGTCCCCTTGTCTGCGCCTGACTTTGAATTTCCTGCTGTCACATCTGAATTGTCATTTGTCTCTCTAATCTGTTTCAGGCTTTGCAGTTTCTCTTCTAAGCACTGTATCCTAGCTTCTGCTGCTAAGACCTGTACTTCCCACTTCCTGCACTCTTCAGCTATCCGCTCCTCCATTTTCTTACCAAGCTCTACTATCTTCCTTCCCCACTCTTCCTCCTTTTTTTGGAGCTCTAACTCCCAGTCTTTCCTCCCTGGTTCGTCTACCAGATCTCTGGTTTTCCGTCCTCTAAGGCCACCCATTTTTTTTTTCTTATTATTACCACAGACAGAAGGCTAGGGGAGGGAGAGGGTGTGGGGGGGGAGAGAGAAAGGGTAGAAAGAGGGAGAGAGAGGAGAGAGAAAGGGTAGAAAGAGGGAGAGAGAGGAGAGAGAAAGGGTAGAAAGAGGGAGAGAGAGGAGAGAGTATGGGGTGAGGGATAAGACCAAGGGGGAGAGAGAGAAATGTGAGGGGGGAGAGAAAGGGTAGAGAGAGGGAGAAAGAGAGGGAGAGGGAGAGGGAGAGAAAGAGAGAGAGAGGGAGAAAGGAGGGCGAGGGAAAAGGCTATGAGAGAGAGAAATGGAGAGATGGAGAGAGAAGCCTATAGAGAGAGAGGAGGGTGAGAGATTGGGTTATGGGAGTGAGGGAGAGAGAGAGAGAGAGAGGGAGAGAGAGGGAGAGAGAGAGGGAGAGAGAGAGGGAGAGAGAGAGGGAGAGAGAGAGAGAGAGAGAGAGAGAGAGAGAGAGAGAGAGAGAGAGAGAGAGAGAGAGAGAGAGAGAGAGAGAGAGAGGAGAGAGAGAGGAGAGTAGGGAAAGGGGAGGGAAAAAAGGCTATGAGAGAGAGAAACGCGAGGGAAGGAAAAGATAGGAGGGAGTGAAGGCAAGAGCGGGGAGGGGAAAGGTCTGTGGGGGAGGGAAAGGTGTGTGGGGGGTGTGAGGGGACGCGGTCAAATTCCAAGGATCAGCTGTGTGTACTCACCTAGTTGTGGTTTCAGGGGTCGAGACTCAGCTCCTGGCCCCGAGTGCATGTGTGTGCGCGCGTGTGTGTGTGAGCACATCAGTTGTTTATATGTCCCAGAAATACAATTCACCTCTGTGTATCCGTAATACTAATAAGATACCATTAACACTGAGAGTAATTCTAATAATTATAATACTAGCGTGTGTTAACAAGTCATTCTTTCACCCAGTTATGTACTACCTTTTACTACATGTGTACCCAATACTTGCTTCTCAGATTGTACTGTCTTTGTGTCCTAAAACATTATCTCTCAAAACTGTTGTCAGGGCTGTAGTCCCATTAGCCCCGACTTAATCCTCCTGCCTATTCCTTGCTCCTACAAATTTTATCTTCCTACTACTGCTAGGTGTTGTGTGTATGATAATCCCTCTGGAGCAGGGTTTATGATACCCAGCCACCAGTGATCGCAGGGCTGGCTCTACCACTCAAAACTTCCCGCCAACCACAAACAGGTGATTTGTACGTTACTCCTCAGAGGGGATGTGCATCCAGATGCCTGATGTATGATGCTCGCTGTACGATGCTCGCTGTACGATGACTCATGCACCTCGCCCTTCCGCCGCTGACTTCTTCAGCTATTCTTTTCTCGTTGCCCTTTTGAGTCCTCATTTACCACACTTATCACTTGTATACTGCTACTTTTATAATTTACACTTCACTTTTGGTAAGTACACTTCGTATTTGTGATGACACCCAACCTGTTATGGCGGCGCTACTTCCTCAGGCCTACTGCTGCCACCACCTCTGCTTATATATATTTATGTATATGTATGTATATATATATATATATATATATATATATATATATATATATATATATATATATTATATATATATATATATATATATATATATATATATATCCCCTTTCTGGCTAGCTTGTTCATGCTGTGTGCTACATCACAGTTTGTCTTTAGCCACCCTCTCTTAATTCTATTTGATCTTTTCTCTTTAGTCACTCGCTTTGTACTTTGTATATGTGTAACAATGTGGCAACAGGTGCCAACTAGGCCTCAACGAACTGGCACTTTGAAATTTTGTTGTATAATTTCAGGCTTTCTCTCGCCTTTACTTTAATTATTTTTGCTAATACTTTGGTTATCACTTGTAGGGTTGTTCACTGACGTTGTCACTAACACTGGTTACTTCTAGCTGCTAAAATACGCCCTAAAAGCACTAAGATTCTCGGAGCCTGGCGCTTGTGACCCACTACACTACGTGTGTGTGTGTGTGTGTGTGTACTCACCTATTTGTACTCACCTATTTGTGGTTGCAGGGGTCGAGTCACAGCTCCTGGCCCCGCCTCTTCGCTGATTGCTACTAGGTCCTCTCTCTCCCTGCCCCATGAGCTCTATCATACCTCGCCTTAAAACTATGTATGGTTCCTGCCTCCACCACATCACTTTCTAGGCTATTCCATGGCCTGACTACTCTATGACTGAAGAAATACTTCCTAACATCCCTTTGATTCATCTGAGTCTTCAACTTCCAATTGTGACCTCTTGTGTCTGTGTCCCATCTCTGGAACATCCCGTCTTTGTCCACCTCATCTATTCCGCGCAGTATTTTATATGTCGTTATCATGTCTCCCCTGACCCTCCTGGCCTCCAGTGTCGTCAGGCCGATTTCCCTCAACCTTTCTTCATAGGACAATCCCCGTAGCTCTGGACTAGTCTTGTTGCAAACCTTTGCACTTTCTCTAATTTCTTGACGTGCTTGACTAGGTGTGGATTCCAAACTGGTGCTGCATACTCCAGTATGGGCCTGACGTAGATGGTGTACAGAGTCTTAAACGAATCCTTACTGAGGTATCGGAACGCTATCCGTAGGTTTGCCAGGCGCCGTATGCTGCAGCAGTTATCTGATTGATGTGCGCCTCAGGGAGATATGCTCGGTGTTATACTCACCCCCAGATCTTTTTCCTTTAGTGAGGTTTGCAGTCTTTGGCCATCTAAACTATATTGTGTCTGCGGTCTTCTTTGCCCTTCCCCAATCTTCATGACTTTGCATTTGGCAGGGTTAAATTCTAGGAGCCAGTTGCTGGACCAGGCTTGTAGCCTGTCCAGATCTCTTTGTAGTCCTGCCTGATCCTCGTCCGATTCGATTCTTCTCATTAACTTCACATCGTCTGCAAACAAGGACACTTCTGAGTCTATCCCTTCCGTTATGTCGTTCACGTATACCAAGAACAGCACAGGTCCTAGGACTGACCCCTGTGGAACCCCGCTTGTCACAGGCGCCCACTCTGACACCTCGTCGCGTACCATGACTCGTTGTTTCCTCCCTGTCAGATATTCTCTGATCCATTGCAGTGCCTTTCCTGTTATGTGTGCCTGGTCCTCTAGCTTTTGCAGTAACCTCTTGTGAGGAACTGTGTCGAAAGCCTTCTTGCAGTCCAAGAATACGCAGTCGATCCACCCCTCTCTCTCTTGTCTTACTTCTGTCACCTTGTCATAAAACTCTAGTAGGTTTGTGACACAGGATTTTCCTTCCCTGAAACCGTGCTGGTTGTCAATTATACACTTGTGTGTGTGTGTGTGTTTGTGTTTGTGTTTGTGTGTGTGTGTGTGTGTGTGTGTGTGTGTGTGTGTGTGTGTGTGTGTGTGTGTGTGTGTGTGTGTGGACACAACAATCAATATTTGCACGAATAAGTCATTACAGTTGTGACCGGGTGTGGAAGTGTGAATTGCTCATTACTCTATAATTTGTTCATAATTGTAGCCATGTATAAACGTAAGTAACCATTCTTACAGGATTCATTACCTTTGTAACTCGTGAGTTCATTACCTTTGTACCTAGTTCAGCTATCAAAACTTTGGGGGCCCAGTCCCTGGACCCATTACGTACCTCTGTTATCTGTAAATACTTTGTAACTTGTCATGATTGTGACCAGACCTACCTGGAGTTCATTACCTTTGTAAATTGTGACTTCATTACCTTTGTAAATTGTGAGTTCACTACCTTTGTAACTTGCTCAGCTATCAAAACTTTAAGGCCCAGTCCCTGGACCCATTATGTACCTCTGTAATCTTTTGACTACCGCCCACAGGATGGGTATGGGGTGCATAATAAAGTTATTAAACTAAAACTAACTTTCTACAAGTACGTGATACAACTTATACAGACCTTGTGATAAATGGTTTAAAACCCACAAGTTGAAGACTGAGACACTTATGCAACATATGGGAATCTTTATTGAAGAAACGTATGGAAAATTTTATAGGAGGTTTCCTGTATGTACCTCAACATTACATGCATACGAGTAATCTCATTGGGAGATAACAACTATATTGTTTACCGTAGTCACCCCGTGTAGACATGTGAGAAAACTTAACCACCCCTGGTCACTGCAGGTGGCCCTTTGACACTCACAATCTTATCCATATCTATCCGAGACCAGTATAAATTGGATAGCACCCACAAGTACGGCGCTACTAATTAATTGTGGACTGTATAGATTATATTAGTTTAACTGAATGAAGGGGGGGGGAGTAGGTTACACATGGGTATATCCATTAGGGAAAAACACTTGCACATAATCCCACCACTTACCAGATATTCTATGGTGGTAACTTGATGTAACTGAATCGCCCATAACCTATCCAGTTACAACATACCTAACTGGCCAGTATCAGTTTGCTATAACTAGAAGGGTTACTTAATTACTAAATAGAGCGAAACACCAACGTCAAAGACCTGGGAGTGATTATGTCGGAGGATCTCACCTTCAAGGACCATAACATTGTATCAATCGCATCTGCTAGAAAAATGACAGGATGAATAACGAGAACCTTCAAAACTAGGGAGGCCAAGCCCATGATGACACTCTTCAGGTCACTTGTTCTATCTAGGCTGGAATATTGCTGCACTCTAACAGCACCTTTCAAGGCAGGTGAAATTGCCGACCTAGAAAATGTACAGAGAACTTTCACGGTGCGCATAATGGAGATAAAACACCTCAATTACTGGGAGCGCTTGAGGTTTCTAAACCTGTATTCCCTGGAACACAGGAGGGAGAGATACATGATTATATACACCTGGAAAATCCTAGAGGGACTAGTACCGAAATTGCACACGAAAATCACTCACTACGAAAGCAAAAGACTTGGCAGACGATGCACCATCCCCCCAATGAAAAGCAGGGGTGTCACTAGCACGTTAAGAGACCATACAATAAGTGTCAGGGGCCCAAGACTGTTCAACTGCCTCCCAGCACACATAAGGGGGATTACCAACAGACCCCTGGCAGTCTTCAAGCTGGCACTGGACAAGCACCTAAAGTCAGTTCCTGATCAGCCGGGCTGTGGCTCGTACGTTGGTTTGCGTGCAGCCAGCAGCAACAGCCTGGTTGATCAGGGGCTGATCCACCAGGAGGCCTGGTCACAGACCGGGCCGCGGGGGCGTTGACCCCCGAAACTCTCTCCAGGTAAACTCCAGATTGATGCTCCTTATTTCCTCCATTCACCATCTCATTTCGATATCCTGCTACACCGACACGGTTCTTATTCCAGCAGGAGGAGGTATTCGTTGGTTTGTCTCGGTTTACAAGTCGTGACTCCATAAAAACTTCACTATCCTCGGGACAGGAACAACGAAGTAAACATGTGTTCACTTGGAGAACAGCGATTTATTTCACTTCACGCATTCTCGTAACTTAGTGCTATTATCACTGATTACATTACAATTCACAAGACGATTTAATGTCTCATAATTATTATACACATTAGAGGTCACTCCATTAAGATCTGAGACCGATGAGTGAGGATTAAATCGCGGGTATTTTCCCCTTAACACACTCCATGGTGGCGCACCAGTCACCACCGGTCCCACCATTATTTACTAATTTTACCACTTTATTACGGTGATCCCATAAATCACGTTCCCTCACTCTTCACCAGGAACAGTTACGACACTTCCTTAGGCCGCCGTGAACGCCAATTTCCTGGTCCCATGTTTTCACAGCCTCTTAACCCCATTCAAAACACTCCCGCTCCTCCATGCCCCAACTAGACCTCTTCTCTCGCACATCCACGCAGGCGCAGAGCGAACCTGGTTGGCTCTATTCCATTTTCAAATACATTTTTGACCCAAATCAACACATTAAACACCTATTAGGAGTACAATTTTCCCATCTTCACTGGCCACCTGGCTTGGGAACTCCAACATTGGTATTTAAATAATCACCCATTAATTCTTTCCACCTGTTAACTCCTCAGGTAGGGCTCCATCCGAAGCACACTCAAGCCTCCATGCTTCTGGTATTAACAGTTTCCCTCGTATTGTAAGGTGTGACACTAAGCCTATGCTCTCTGGGTTAATTTATTGGGTATACTGGAATTATGAGACTTTAATAATAACAAGCCTCTCTCAGTGTCCCAAGTCAGCCCCAGCACATTACTGCATATAGGCACTTAAACTCCAGGGCTATCCATATTTATTGATCCCTCAAAATGGACTAATTACTGTTCCATTCCCTCAGTGGCATCCTTGTACCATGCATTATTTCATTAACCCCTTCACATATCCTCATTGGTTCCTCTTCAGTTGACGTCACACCCGGAAATTGTCCACATAAGATTTTTTATCCAGTTACTTCGCTCAGTGGACCACCTGTGCACTTAAGGTGTGTATTTGTCGTCGCCTGAAGTAGGAACAATTTATTATTTAACTGTTTATTAATTATATCATTATAAGCAGTCATCAATTCTGGTGTCTTGCTCAGTTCACAGAGCTGGGCCCTTTAACTGTCCATATGCCATCCTATAATTAGTAGGTAATTCTGGACGGTTGAGCTTCCACGGAAGTCACACCCAGTAATGTCCAGATTCACATTCAACATCCTTCAGGTATTGTTCCTGAGTAATGGAATCATTTGGACTTTCCTCATTTATATGCTGTCCAGCTCCCACAAATTAGACTGGTTCAACATCATTCTCGATAGAAGAATACTTGTACTGGGTTGACCTTTTATGAGTAAGACACCGTGACTGTATTTACTACTTCCTCTAGTCATTATTACTAGGCGGTATTCTGCCATATATTACATGGCCCGTAACAGTGTTGAGGAGAATGACGCCGCATGGTTTTGGATTTATGCCCTTTATCCTGAATTATTACATCCAACAAGGGCAAGGCTACCTCAGCTAGGCCATCATTATTCCCATTAGCTGCAGCCTTTACATCAGTCACTGTAGTGCCAGGGTTAATTATGATTATTACCACTGGGATTATTTTTCCTTTTTGAGACTTGACAGATACTTCAGAGTCATTATGTGTTATATCCTTAGAACTGTTTAGCCGACTGGTCTCCAATTGAACAATTAATTCTTGCCGATCTAGTCTGATTTCCTCCAGACCGTACTCTGGAGGTTTTGGCAAACACACCCTTTGCATTAATAGGTTGATCAACTGCTTGGCTTACACCCTTTAATTTATTCAAAGCCTTACTTTTACAAGACAGTTTTTCTTCCAATTCGTAATGTTGATTAATTAAAACATTCATTTCCATTCCATCTGCACAATTCT
>NC_069402.1:112445463-112466718 GCF_026875155.1 Cherax quadricarinatus
CAAAAAACCTTTTACAATGTGTACCCAATACTTCTTCCAATTGAAACTGTCTTTGTGTCCTAAAACATTATCTCTCGAACTGTTGCAGGGCTGTAGTCCCATTACCACGACTTAAATCCTCCTGCCTATTCTTGCTCCTACAAATTTTATCTTCCTACTACTGCTAGGTGTTGTGTGTATGATAATCCCTCTGGAGCAGGGTTTAGATAGTGAGCTACCAGTGACCGTAGGGCCGGCTCTACCACTCAAAACTTCCCGCCAACCACAAACAGGTGATTTGTACGTTACTCCTCAGAGGGGACGTCCATCCAGATGCCTGATGTACGATGCTCGCTGTACGATGCTCGCTGTACGATGACTCGTGCACCTCGCCCTTCCGCCGCTGACTTCTTCAGCTATTCTTTTCTCGTTGCCCTTTTGAGTCCTCATTTACCACACTTATCACTTGTATACTGCTACTTTTATTATTTACACTTCACTTTTGGTAAGTACACTTCTTATTTGTGATGACACCCAACCTGTTATGGCGGCTCTACTCCCTCAGGCCTACTGCTGCCACCACCTCTGCTTATATATATTTTTATGTATATGTATGTATGTATATATATATATATATATATATATATATATATATATATATATATATAATATATATATATATATTATATATATATATCCCCTTTCTGGCTAGCTTGTTCATGCTGTGTGCTACATCACAGTTTGTCATTAGCCACCCTCTCTTAATTCTATTTGATCTTTTCTCTTTAGTCACTCGCTTTGTACTTTGTTATGTGTAACAATGTGGCAACAGGTGCCAACTAGGCCTCAACGAACTGGCACTTTGAAATTTTGTTGTATAATTTCAGGCTTTCTCTCGCCTTTACTTTATTTATTTTTGCTAATACTTTGGTTATCACTTGTAGGGTTGTTCACTGACGTTGTCACTAACACTGGTTGCTTCTAGCTGCTAAAACACGCCCTAAAAGCACTAAGATTCTCGGAGCCTGGCGCATGCGACCCACTACACTACGTGTGTGTGTATATGTGTATGTGTATGTGTGTGTGTGTGTGTGTGTGTGTGTGTGTGTGTTTGTGTGTGTTTGTGTGTTTGTGTGTGCATGTGTATGTGTATGAGTGTATATTTGTGTGTGTGTGTGTGTGTATGTGTGTGTGTGTGTGTGTGTGTACTCACCTATTTGTGGTTGCAGGGGTCGAGTCATAGCTCCTGGCCCCGCCTCTTCACTGATTGCTACTAGGTCCTCTCTCTCCCTGCTCCATGAGCTTTATCATACCTCGCCTTAAAACTATGTATGGTTCCCGCCTCCACTACTTCACTTTCTAGACTATTCCATGACTTGACTACTCTATGACTGAAGAAATATTTCCCTAACATCCCTTCGATTCATCTGAGTCTTCAACTTCCAATTGTGACCTCTTGTGTCTGTGTCCCATCTCTGGAACATCTGTCTTTTCCACCTTGTCTATTCCGCGCAGTATTTTATATGTCGTTAATCATGTCTCCCCTACCCTCCTGGCCTCCATGTCGTCAGGCCGATTTCCCTCAACCTTTCTTCGTAGGACAATCCCCGTACTCTGGGACTAGTCTTGTTGAAAACCCTTTTTGCACTTTCTCTAATTTCTTGACGTGCTTGACTAGGTGTGGATTCCAAACTGGTGCTGCATACCCAGTATGGGCCTGACGTAAATGGTATACAGGGCCCTTGAACGACTCCTTACTGGGGGTATGGGAAAACGCTATCCGTGGGTTTGCCAGGCGCCCGTAGCTGCAGCAGTTATCTGATTTATGTGCGCCTCAGGAGATATGCTCGGTGGGTTTTACTCACCCCCAGATCTTTTTCCTTGAGTGAGGTTTGCAGTCTTTGGCCATCTAAACTATATTGTGTCTGCGGGCTTCTTTGCCCTTCCCCAATCTTCATGACTTTGCATTTGGCAGGGTTAAACTCAAGGAGCCAGTTGCTGGACCAGGCTTGCAGCCTGTCCAGGTCTCTTTGTAGTCCTGCCTGATCCTCATCCGATTTGATTCTTCTCATTAACTTCACATCATCTGCAAACAAGGACACTTCTGAGTCTATCCCTTCCGTTATGTCGTTCACATATACCAAGAACAGCACAGGTCCTAGGACTGACCCCTGTGGAACCCCGCTTGTCACAAGCGCCCACTCTGACACCTCTTCACGTACCATGACTCGTTGTTGCCTCCCTGTCAGGTATTCTCTGATCCATTGCAGTGCCTTTCCTGTGTGTGTGTGTGTGTGTGTGTCTGTGTGTGTGTTTATGTGTGTGTGTGTGTGTGTGTGTGTACTCACCTATTTACTCACCTATTTGTGGTTGCAGGGGTTGAGTCTTAGCTCCTGGCCCCGCCTCTTCACCGGTTGCTACTGGGCCCTCTCTCTCTCCGCTCCATGAGCTTTATCAAACCTCGTCTTAAAACTGTGTATGGTTCCTGCCTCCACTACATCATTTTCTAGGCTATTCCACTGCCTTACAACTCTATGACTGAAGAAATACTTCCTAATATCTCTCTGACTCATTTGTGTCTTCAACTTCCAATTGTGGCCTCTTGTTTCTGTGTCCCCTCCCTGGAACATCCTGTCTTTGTCCACCTTGTCTATTCCATGCAGTATTTTATATGTCGTTATCATGTCTCCCCTGACCCTCCTGTCCTCCAGTGTCGTCAGGCCGATTTCCCTTAATCTTTCTTCATAGGACATTCCCCTTAGCTCTGGAACTAACCTTGTCGCAAACCTTTGTACTTTCTCTAGTTTCTTGACGTGCTTTATCAAGTGCGGGTTCCAAACAGGTGCTGCATACTCCAGTATGGGCCTGACATACACGGTGTACAGTGTCTTGAACGATTCCTTACTAAGGTATCGGAATGCTGTTCTCAGGTTTGCCAGGCGCCCATATGCTGCAGCAGTTATCTGGTTGATGTGTGCTTCCGGAGACATGCTCGGTGTTATACTCACCCCAAGATCTTTCTCCTTGAGTGAGGTTTTTCAGTCTTTGGCCACCTAGCCTAGTGTGTGTGTGTGTGTGTGTGTGTGTGTGTGTGTGTGTGTGTGTGGTGTGTGTGTGTGTGTGTGTGTGTGTGTGTGTGTGTGTGTGTGTGTGTCTGTATGAATTTGTATATGTGTGTGTGTGTGTGTGTGTCTGTATGAATTTGTATATGTGTGTGTGTGTGTGTGTGTGTGTGTCTCAATAATCAATATTTGCACCAATAACTCACTACAGTTGTGACCGGGTGTGGAAGTGTGAATTGCTCATTACTTTATAATTTGTTCATGATTGTAGCCGTGTATAAACGTGTGCTAAACTCACAAACTAGTATTTGCCACTTAGTATTTAGTCACTTAGTATTTAGTCAACTTACTCCACATTTGTTATAATTTAAGGTTAAGAATTATTCTAAGTTTGCCCGAATTGACTAGCCATGCTAGGTGTTCTAGTGGCCCCCTCTGTAATTAGTATTTTACTACATGTAAATCACACAATAACCAAAATCTGTAAAGCCCGCATTGTAATTCTTATAGAGAATAAACTTTGATATGATTTGATTTGATTTGTGCGAGCACCAGTTCAATTGAGCGCCAGCTAGAGCAAAGAGCATGGCAAACACGAAGGACTCACTGAGTTCTTGTCGTATTAACACTCCTCTTTTAAGAGGAAAGTGATGCTAACCTTAAATTTAGTGCCTTTGAGATGGATGTGGCCACAATTGGTTAAGGAAATATAAAAAAATCTCGATAATAATCCATGCGCAACATTTGTGTAACATCCTTTCAATTTTGGTACCACTGGTAGTGTCATCCTCCCAGAATGTCCTATAACCTATACCCTAAGTAAAGAGAAACAATTTGGGAACATGTGCCAAGCATGTTTGGCAGGTTGGCTGGCTGATTGACTTTGACTGTCTCTATCTCTGTCTGTCTGTATCTATCTCCGTCTATCCCTGTCTTAGAGGCACACATAAATACACCTTTGATATACCTTTGAAAATTTTCGAGAGTATATCTACTCTCTGAGCCCAGCCATGGGCCAGGCTTGTCTGGTGCTTGCCTGGTCAACCAGGCTGTTGCTGCTGGAGGCCCACTGCCCCACATATCCATCACAGCCTGGTTGATCTGGCACCTGGTGAAGATACTTGCCTAGTTTCCTCTTGAAGGCTTCAACACTTGTTCCAGCAGTGTTTCTGATATCTTCTGGTAAGATGTTGAAAAGTCTGGGAACCCGGATGTTGATACAGTGTTCCCTTATTGTACCCACCACACCCCTGCTCCTCACTGGGTTTATTTTACACTTCCTCCCATATCTCTCATTCCAGTATGTTGTTATGGCAGTGTGCAGATTTGGGACCAAGCCCTCGAGTACCTTCCAGGTATATATTATCATGTACCTTTCTCTCCTCTGCTCCAATGAACACATGTTCAAGACTTGCAGGCATTCCCAGTAGTTTAGGTGCTTTACTGGCTCAATGTGAGCCGTAAACGATTTCTGTATTTGTTCCAGCTCCGATATTTCTCCTGCCCTGAACGGGGCCGTCAGCACTGAGCAATATTCTAAGTGAGGGAGCACTAGCGATTTGAAGAGTGTCACTATCAGCATTATTTCCCCTGTTTTGAAAGTTCTCAATACCCACCCAGTCATTTTCCTGGCTGTCGTGATCTTTGTCTTGTTATGGTCTTTAAAAGAAAGGTCGGCTGACATAATTATTCCTAGGTCTTTCACGTATTCCTTACGTTCTATTTGGTGACCCTCTTGAGTTTTGTATATAGTGCTCCTTTTGAGTTCTTCATTCTTTCCATACCTAAGCAGCTGGAACTTATCACCACTGAATGTCATGTTGTTTTCCACTGCCCACTAGAAAACCCTGTTTATGTCTTCCTGTACTTTTTCAGTGTTCTCTGCCGTACTGACTTTCATGCTTATTTTAGTGTCATCTGCAAATGATGATACAAAAGTGTACCGGGTGTTTCTGTCTATGTCTGTTATGAGGATGAGGAACAGCAGAGGTGCCAGGACAGTGCCTTGGGGCACTGAGCTTTTGACCTCGCTGATGCTGGATCTTGCCCTGTTCACTACTACTTTTTGTTGTTCTGTCTGTACAGTTATTATTCATAATGTAAATTACCTAGGATAACCCAAAAAATCCAGACAAAGTGCTATACTGTGCTTGTAGATATAAGGCATAATAAACATGACTGGCAAGTAATATGCATTTTCACTTGTTCAGGAATCAAGGTGATGACTCTGCATTGTGTAATACCTGTTGGTTCATGAGTGCTCTCCCTCTGAGACAGAAAGAGAGACAAGGAGATAGAGAGATAGGAAGACAGACAGAAAGACATATAAGAGGAGACAGAGATAAAGGGACAGAGCTAGACACAGACAGTGACGGACAGACAGACATGCTTAAGTGTAACAGTGAAAATAAATAAAGCCAAGGCAGTGCACAATCATCAGTTGTCACTTCATTGCTGCACTGTCAGCAGTGAAGTGACACTCATCTTACACCATGCTTCAAGGAATTTCATATACAGTGGACCCTCGGGTAACGATTTTAATCTGTTCCATAGAGCTTGTCCTTAACCGATTTTATCGCTAGCCAAATTAGTTTTCCCCATAAGAAATATGGGAAATCCAATTATTCCATTCCAGACACCCAAAAGTATTAATTTTTTTTTTTTCACATGAAATGTACATTTTCCTACACAGAAAACAATGACACATGAAGAATAAATACATGAAGAATATATGACACTTACCTGTATTGAAGATTTATTGATGAGTGATGAGATAGGAGGAGGGGAGATGATGGAGGTGTATTATTGTTTGGAAGGGGAATCCCCTTTCCATAAGGACTTTAGGTAGCAAGTCCTTTTCTGGGATTACTTCCCTTCTTTGTTTTTTAATGCCACTGGGAGCAACTTGACAGTCAATGGACCTCTGTTGCACTAAAAATCTGTCCATAGAGCTCTGTTTCTGGCGTTCCTTTAAGATTTCCCTAAAATGGGACACAACATTGTCATTGTAAAAGTCACCAGCACGGCTTGCAACAGCTGTTTCAGGGTGATGTTCATCCATAAAGGCTTGCACCTTTGTCCACATTGTACAAATGTCCTTAATCATTGAAGATGGCAACTTCTTCTGTCTCTCTCTCCTCTCCTCTGAAGCAATTTCCTCAGCTATGGTTTCTTGCTGTTGCAGATGCTCTTGCAGCTCATCAATGGTTAACTCTTCATCATCGTCCTCCACCAACTCTTCTACATCCTTGCCACTAAACTCCAGCCCCATGGACTTCCCCAGTGCCACAATAGATTCCACAACTGGCATAGGCTCCTCAGGTTAGCCCCAAACCCTTCAAAATCCCTCTCTTGTACACATTCTGGCCACAATTTCCTCCAAACAAGTTCAAAGTCCTGCAAGTCACTCCCTCCCAAGCCTTACCTAACTGAGAATACTGAAGTGATCTTTCCAAAACTCTCTTAGGGTCAATTCAGTGTCTAAGATCACTTCAAAGCACTTTTGAAACACTGCTTTGATGTACAGTTTTTTGAAATTTGAAATGACCTGCTGGTCCATGGGCTGGAGGAGAGGAGTGGTGTTAGGAGGCAAAAACCTTACTTTGATGAAACTCAACTCCCCCACAATTTGCTCTTGCAAGTCTGGAGGATGAGCAGGAGCATTGCCTAATACCAGGAGGCACTTGAGGTCCAATTTATTTTTCAGGAGGTATTTTTTCACAGTGGGGCCAAACACATGATAGAACCAATCATGGAAAATGTCCCTAGTGACCTATGTCTTACTGTTTGCCTTCCACATCACACACAAATTAGCCTTGATGACACTGTTTTTCTTGAACACTCTGGAAGTTTCAGAATGATACACGAATAAAGGTTTCACTTTGCAATCTCCACTAGCATTACTACAAAACATGAGAATTTACCTGTCTTTCATAGGCCTGTGTCCTAGGAGTGCCTTGTCCTCCTGAGTAACGTAGATCCTGTTGGCATTTTCTTCCAAAACAGGCCTGTTTCGTCACAAGTGAACACTTGTTGGCGTTTTAATTTTTCAGCCTCTATGTACCCCTTAAAGTCCTGCACATATTTTCAGCCACTTTTTGGTCAGAACTGGCAGCCTCACCATGCCTTATCACACTGTGTATGCCAGTAACGATTCTTAAATCTCTCAAACTAACCTTTGCTGGCCTAAAATTCATTAACATCAGCACTAGTTCCAGGCATTTTCTTAATGAGATCCACATGCAACTGCCTTGCCTTTTCACATATGATTGACTGTGAAACACTATCTCTTGATAATTGTTTGTCGTTGATGCACACCAATAACAGTCTCTCCACATCTTCAGGTATTTGCGATCTCTGTTTTGTAAGCATACTTGCACCTTTCACAATTCTCTGTTTTGTAAGCATACTTGCACCTTCACAATTCTCTATTTTGTAAGCATACTTGCACCTGTCGCAATAACAGCTTCCTTGATTGCCTTTCTGTTGGCCAAGATTGTAGCAACGGTTGATTGGGGTTTGTTATAAAACCGGGCCAGCTTGGAGGCATGCACTCCACTCTTGTACTTTGCGATTATACCTTTCTTCAATTCGATAGTATTTCTCACCCTTTTTACCGAAGGGTTGGCACCAGAAGCTGTCTTTGAGCCCATAGTGGCTTATTTAGCAGTTACAAGCAATAAAAACAATGGAATACAAAATGTATCGCATGTATGTGTGTGGAACTGTCCGCACTGGCTTGTAAACAATGGCACACTGGCTGTGCATAGTGGCTGGGCTGCCACTGGCGGTCCAGGCAGTGCGGATGAGTTCAGAATGAATGTCCTTAACTGAGTTTTTCATCATTGGCCGAGCCAATATTTTCATGCAAAAACGCATCGATATCCGATTTTATCGCAATTCAATGGCATCGTTACCCGAGGGTCCACTGCATACAGTGGAACCTTGGTTTTCATATGCCCTGGTTTTCATAGGATTCTGTTTTCGACACTTTTTTTCGTTTATATTTTGTCCCAGTTCTTGTACATCTGCTCACTTTTCAAAGAATTGAAAATAGGAGAATGTGCCACCTTCAGTGATTAAGGACATGTGTGCAGAGTGGAATGGGTTGCAATTTTTTTAGAGAAATATCACCCTAAAAAATCTGTTGCAAGCCGTGTATACTACATGTTCAATGACAATGCCTTATACCATTGTAGGCAAATCTTAAAGAGATGCCAGAAATAGACCTCTCTGGACAGATTTTTTGTGAGACAGGGGTCCAGTGATTCTCAAGCTAGTCCTAGTGCCAGTAAAAGACAAAGAAGTCCTTATGATGGGGGATTCCCCTTTCAAACAATAACCTCTCCTCCTCCCTCTCCCTTCCTTGCCATCTTCCATATGCCAACAAGAGTCTTCAATGAAGGTAGAAGTGATGCTAAATGTTCATTTATCCATTTCATTAGACATTTATAATTATTTCTCATTGTTTTCTGTATATAAAACTATATTCTTTATAAAATGTATTTTTTGTTAATGTTTTTGGGTGTCTGGAACAGATTAATTGGATTTACATTATTTCTTGTGGGAAATATTGCGTTCAATTTTCGAATTTATCATGAAAACCGAGGTTCCACTGTACTCCCGCATGTCTAAAACATTGATGGAACCTATAAATACGATGTATATACATCTAAACAATAGTACGTTATCAAGGCAAGAGAAAATGTACACCTGTCAGTGTGTTTGTGACTATCTGAATACTACAGTGGAACCTCAACTTACGAGTGCCCCAACAAACAAGTTTTTCGAGATACAGGCCATCGCTCAGTCGATTTTTTGGTCTGAGTTGCGAGCCAAAATCCGAGTTACAAGCGAGCTTCCCCCCTCAACCCACAACCCACACCTCGCTTATGCTTATCTATGAATTCATGCTTTAATTTTATGGACCGATAGCACTAGCATCACATATCATAAAAATCTTTGAGAGGATTCTAAGAAGCAAGATCACCAACCACCTAGATACCCATCAATTACACAATCCTGGGCAACACAGGATTAGAGCACATTGCTCCAGCCTGTCCCAGCTACTGGACCACTATGACAAGGTCCTGGATACTGCTGACGATAAACAAAATACAGATGCAGCATACACACACTTTGCAAAAGCTTTGGACAAGTGTGATCATGGTGTAATAGCATACAAAATGTGTAAACAGGGAATAACAGGCTGGTAAATGGATATATAACTTCCTGACAAACAGAACACAGAGCAATAGTAAACAGAGTAAAGTCTCAGGCAGCCACGGTAAAAAGCTCAGCTCCACAAGGCACAGTACTTGCTCCCATTCTATTCCTCATCCTCATTTCTGACAGAGATGTAAGCTATAGCTTTGTGTCTTCCTTTGTGGATGACCCCCAGATTGCCATGGCAGTGACCTCTATTGAAGACACAGCAAGACTCCAAGCGGACATCAACCAAATCTTCGAATGGGCCACTCAAAACAATATGAAGGGGGCAGTCAGCAATTAATTGTTTTTTTTGTTTACTGTCCGATTTCCTCCAGTTTTTGGTGCACAAGACAAAGTGTTTTCACTCTTTCTTGAAAATATTTATCAAAAATATACCTCAAACAACAACTGAGAAAAGACTGAAAAAGGACTGATTTACTGAAAATGCCCTTGGGGGCGATTTATTCCAATATGGGACGACGTAAGGTTGTTTGGACACTTGGTGCCGAGAGAACAATGCTAATACGAATTTTCTTAGGGACCTTTCCTCTAAAATAACTTATCTTTATTTCACAAAAAAATAAAGTTTGTTAGTTCTTGGAATGTTGCAAAAAATCTGCCCTTTACTCTCACATAACTCCCAAAGTACAGTGGTCCCCCGCTTTTCGTAGTTCCCGGCAATCGTAAAATTCGCCAATCATAGAGGTATTTTCGTATAAACATGGACTCGCTTTTCATAGGTTGACTCACGAGTCGTAGTTCATCCGGGACGCGTACCCACGGCGTGAGCCAGGGCGGCAGCCAGTCTGGCATTGTTTACCAGTGAGTGAAGGTCCCCTCACGTGCTCCAGCGAAATATTTCATAATATTCCATTTATTTTAGTGCTTGCAAGTACTAAATAAGCTACCATGGCTCCAAAGAAAGCTCCTAGTGCCAAGCCTGTGGTAAAGAAGGTGAGAAATACGATTGAATTTAAGAAAACCATCATTGAACAATATGAAAGTGGTACAAGTGTGGCCGAACTGTCCAGGACGTATAAGAAACCCTGCACAACCTTATGTTCCATAGTGGCCAAGAAAAATGAAATAAAGGATGCTGTTGTTGCAAAGGGAGTAACTATGCTGACAAAAATGAGATCACCAGTACTGGAGGAGGTTGAGAAGTTATTATTGGTGTGGATAAATGAGAAACAATTAGCAGGAGATACTCTTATGACTTCGATAATTTGTGAAAAGGCTAGGCAGTTGCATGAAGATTTGGTAAAGAAATTGCCTGCAAATAGTGGTGAAGTGAGTGAATTTAAGGCCAGCAAAGGCTGGTTTGAGAGATTTAAGAACCGTACTGGCATACACAGTGTGGTAAGGCATGGTGAGGCTGCCAGTTCGGACCACAAGGCGGCTGAAAAATATGTGCTTGAATTCCAGGAGTACATAGAGGCTGAAGGACTGAAACCTGAACAAGTGTTCAATTGTGACGAAACATGCCTCTTTTGGAAGAAAATGTCAAAGAGGACCTTCATTACACAAGAGGAAAAGGCAATGCCAGGACACAAGCCTATGAAAGACAGGCTGATGCAATGTTCTGTGCTAATGCTAGTGGGGATTTCAAAGTGAAGCCATTACTAGTATACCATTCTGAAAATCCCAGAGTGTTCAGGAAAAAACAATGTTATGAAGAGTAAATTGTGTGTGTTTTGGAAATCTAATAGTAAGGCATGGGTCACGAGGGAAATTTTCGTCGAGTGGTTCAATGAAGTGTTTTGGCCCTAGTGTGAAGGAGTATCTCCTGGAAAAGAAATTGGATCTCAAGTGCCTGCTAGCAATGGACAATGCACCTGCTCATCCTCCAAACTTGGATGACCTAATTTTCGAGGAATTTGGGTTCATCACAGTAAAGTTCTTGCCCCCGAATACCATCTCCTCTCCTCCAACCCATGGACCAGCAGGTTATTGCAAACTTTAAAAAACTCTACACAAAAGCAATGTTTTCACAGGTGCTTGACTGTGACCACAGACACTCACTTGACCCTAAGGGAATTTTGGAGAGAACACTTCAGTATCCTCCAATGCATAACCCTTATAGGTATGGCTTGGGAGGGAGTGACTATCAGGACTTTGAACTCTGCCTGGAGAAAACTGTGGCCAGATTGTGTCGACAAGAGGGATTTTGAAGAATTTGGGACTGACCCTAATGAGTCTATGTCTGTTGTAAAATCAATTGTGGCACTGGGGAGTTCCATGGGGTTGGATGTGAGTTTGGAGGATGTGGAAGAATTGGTGGAAGACCACAATGAAGAGCTCACCACTGAGGAGCTGCAAGAGCTTCAGCAGTAAGAGCAACACATCGCAGCTCAGAATCTTGCTGCAGAGGAGGAAGAGAGATGGAAGAAGGTGCCTTCTTCAGAAATTAAAGAGATTTTTACTATATGGGGTAAGATGGAAAGCTTTATGGAGAAACATCACCCTAACAAGGTGTGTTGCAAGCCAGGCTGGCAACATGTACAGTGACAAAGTCTTGGGCCATTTTAGGGAAGTGTTAAAGAGGCGCCAGAAACAGAGCTCTCTCCACAGTTATTTGTGAGACAGGACTCCAGTGACTCTCAAGGTGGTCCTAGTGGCATTAAGAAACAGAGAAGAGAAGCAACCCCAGAAAAGCAAATGGTACTTGAGGTGTTGATGGAAGGGGATTCCCCTTCCAAACTATAAACAATCCACTCTCTCTCCTCCTCCAGTCTCCCATACACTAAGAAGAATCTCCAATAAAGGTAAGTGTTATGCTGTTAATGTTTCATTCATCATTTCCCATTGTATTGTTTATGTACTACATGCATATTTCATGTTAAAAAAATTTTTGTTTTAATACTTCTGGGTGTCAGGAACGGATTAATTGTATTTACATTATTTCTTATGGGGAAAATTGATTCGTAAATCGTAAATTTCATTTATAGCAACGGCTCCAGGAACGGATTAATTACGAACAATGAGGGACCACTGTATTATTTGGAATATTTCCAAAAATGGCCCGAAGGAAATTAGAGAAATCATTATTCTACAATTTATGTGAATATTATTCCATTTAATTAAGTAATAAAGGAAGAAATAGGTACATTAGGTGAATAAGTTACTTCCGTGATATTGGCCTGGAACGCCGGCCGGCCAAACGTCTCAAAAAAAAAAAAAAAAAAAAAAAAAAAAATCGCGAAAATTGCATTTGTTTGGGTGTATTTCTTAGTAAACTGATGTTCTAGTGCAGTTATCCTCTTCAAAACACCATTTTCTCTTACTCAAAGACGACATGGAGAGGAATAACTCATTTATACCGAAATATTCCCAGTGGTCTCTCGCAATATTATGGCCTCTTTTATTCAGTCTAGAGTATATAACATGTTTGTATGTTATTTATAGTGTTTATTATATCATATTAGATCAATTCTGATAGATAAATAAGCCACAGAGTTGATATATAAGTTGATATAAGCGTAATAATGAAATGATTTCTCCTGGCTCTCTCTGGAGCGGGAATATGGCCGAGGGTTCCCAGATGGCTCCTGATTGGTTGGCACTCTACGGATTAGCTCCGCCTACTTTTATATGATGCCAAATAGTCAGTTATTATATTTGAAAAAATAATGTAAGAAAAAGCTATAAAAAACAAGGAAAAAATTCCAAAAAATATATGGGCAGTGAGCAGACGTGCTACCCATATTGCCGTCACCATACCTGATATAAATTACTATAATTTATTGTAGAAAGGTCATAGAACATTGATTCTTGTACCATTGTGTTGCCAAAGAGTTAAGCTGAAATAAAATATTATTTTATTATTTATTCTTTTATTAACACATCGGCAGATTCCCACCAAGGCAGGGTGGCCCCAAAAAGAAAAACTTTCATCATCATTTACTCCATCACTGTCTTGCCAGAGGAGTGCTCTACACTACAGTTTACAAACAGCAATACTAACACCCCTCCATCAGAGTGCAGACACTGTACTTCCCATCTCCAGGATTCAAGTCCGGCCTGCCGGTTTCCTTGAATCCCTTCATAAATATTGCTTTACTTACACTCCAACAGCCCGTCAAGTGTTAAAAACCATTTGTTTCCATTCACTCCTATCAAATATGCTAACACATGCTTGCTGGAAGTCGAAGCCCCTGACACACAAAACCTCCTTTACCCCCTCCCTCCAACCTTTCCTAGGCTGACCCCTACCCCGCCTTCCCTCCACTGCAGATTTATACACTCTCGAAGCCATTCTGCTTTGTTCCATTCTCTCTACATGTCCGAACCACCTCAACAACCCTTCCTCAGCCCTCTGGACAACAGTTTTGGCAATCCCGCACCTCCTCCTAACTTCCAAACTACGAATTTTCTGCATTATATTCACACCACACATTGCCCTCAGACATGACATCTCCACTGCCTCCAGCCTTCTCCTCGCTGCAACAGTCATCAACCATGCTTCATACCCATATAAGAGTGTTGGTAAAACTATACTCTCATACATTCCCCTCTTTGCTTTCAAGGGCAAAGTTCTTTGTCTCCACAGACTCCTAAGTGCACCACTCACTTTTTCTCCTCATCAATTCTATGATTCACCTTATCTTTCATAGACCCACCTGCTGACATGTCCAATCCCAAATATCTGAATACATTCACCTCCTCCATACTCTCTTCCTCCAATCTGATATCCAATCTTTCATCACCTAATCTTTTTATCCTCATAACCTTACTCTTTCCTATATTCACTTTTAATTTTCTTCCTTTACAAACCCTATCAAATTCATCCACCAACCTCGGCAACTTCTCTTCAGAATCTCCTAAGAGCACAGCGTCATCCACAAAAAGCAACTGTGACAACTCATACTTTTGTTTGATTCTTTATCTTTTAACTCCACACCTCTTGCCAAGACCCTCGCATTCACTTCTCTTACAACCCCATCTATAAATATATTATTATTATTATTATTATTATTATTATTATTATAACCAGATGAACCAGCCCCAGAAGTGGATGGCTGAAGGTTGTCCAGGCTTTTGGCACTATTAACGTCATCCTGAGAGTTGCTTTCGGTCATCAACTCTTCAAAACCATAGAATTCATCTTCACTTCCACCAGCATCAATGTTAAAACTCATACTTAGCAAGAGAAGATTCCCAAATCGCTGGGAGTGAAGTTTTTCTGGCCGTTGGCATGGTGAACAAAGGGTACTGAGATGGTGTTCCCACAATGTAATGCAGGTGCCCCCATTTTTTGTACACTGCACAAAATGACTGTGTAGACCCATTCTTTTATATGTAGGCCTACCAACCTTCTGCTAAATTTGAAGTTGACAGAATGTTGGCATAGCACTATAGTACTGACCAACACTTCAAAGCTGTAGTACTATGGCACAAACCCGGAAAAAGTTAATACCTAGAATTTTTACTGTATCATTCAATTATGTAAAGTAAAAGGACACAAGTGCAACTAATGTGACATTTATTGTGGCAACGTTTCGCTCTCCAGGAGCTTTATCAAGCCATTACAAACAATACATGGACACAGAGGGTATATAAAGGCTCAGAGTGAGGTGAATACTAGTGAGGTACCATTTCGATGTTCACTAGTGGTAGTAGTAGTAGTAGTGGTAGTGACAAAAGTAATACAATATGGTAGAGCAAAGAAACTATTTTCCGCAGACGCAAGTGCCTCGAATCAGCACTGATCACTGTTTCGAATACAATTAAACAAAACAACGGCAGCTTCACCATCTCCGAAGTCTTAGCAAGAATCCTCCTGAAAACAGTAAACCCTGCCATCACATAGTCTCTCCTGTTATACTACACAAAGCACAGAGAGTGAACACTGAAACAAGCTGCCTCATTCCAGTTTATATTTGTCCAACCTATTTTTATGTTACCCAAGTAATAGCTTTTATATCCTTTTACTCATGTACGAATTAATTGCTCTACCATATTGTATTACTTTTGTCACTACCACTACTACTACTACTACCACTAGTGAACATCGAAATGGTACCTCACTAGTATTCACCTCACTCTGAGCCTTTATATACCCTCTGTGTCCATGTATTGTTTGTAATGGCTTGATAAAGCTCCTGGAGAGCGAAACGTTGCCACAATAAATGTCACATTAGTTGCACTTGTGTCCTTTTACTTTACATATTGTCGGTAATTCTACCAACTTTATTACAATCATTCAATTAATTCAGCAATTCTAAGCAACATTAAGTACCTTTCATGTAGAGTCCAACTCATCCATGTGGCCTATTAATTCTGTTACAGTTTTTTATATTTACCTCTCCATTTAAAACATCCCTTGTGTGTGCTTGTGTAAAAGCTCCAAACATGGCATTGGGTTCTGCGAGAAGTCTAATAGTATAACTTAATATTTCATTTTTCTTTGATTTTTAAATCCTGAGTACAGAGGTTGCCTTGACATACATCTGCTTTGGAATAAGTCCAACTTGGTATACGACGTCCTGTTTGGATGAGAAAATTTTTGCTTGGTATACGACCTTTGTTTGGAATACGACTAGTGTGATAGAACTTGTATGGGTCAAAATAAGTCATGACACCGTGCGCTACCCTTGTTTACCTCTCTCTTGAGACAAAGTCATGACCTGGTGATCTTCAACCAGGTCCAAGTAGGGAAAAGAGACAGAAAAGAGAAGGGGACTCTCCTTCCAAACAGTAACATTTCCTCCTCCTCCCTTCTCAGCAATATCCTAGTAGGCACTTGACACTTTTCAGCAAAGTACAGTGAGGTTAAATTTTCATTTTTTCATCTAATTCTTTTGTATTTATGTATGAATTTTAGTATTAAGCAGTGTTTAAATTATATATTTTAGTATTAAGTAGTTTTTAAATTATTTTATACAACCCTTTCAATGTATAATATGCAAATAACAAGAGGATTTTTTTTCACGGGAACGGATTAATCGTTTTCCCTACATTTTCTAATGGAAAAATTCGTTTGGTATATGTCCTGTTGGTATAAGTCCAAGGTCCTGGAAAGGATTAAGTATGTATACCAAGGTACCACTGTATTTGCAAAGAGCAGGATTTACCATATGGAATGTTTTTGGTTTTGTGCATTTTTAGTTAAAACCACCCGGTGATGTATGATCTGGTAATGGCAACAAAGACAAGCTTTCTTGCATATTAATAATTTATCATCACAAAGAGAAGTTTTTTTGCATGATTACTACTATTTTAACAACACAAAGGAAAACTTTCTTGCATAAAAACTACAAATTGTCATTGCAAAAAGCCTTGAATAAATGCTGCTAATTTAAGAGATACAAAGAAAAGAAATTTCTTGTATGACTAGTGCTAATTTATTAACACCAAGGAAATAAAAGCTCTTTTGTATGAATAATCATATGTACTACTAATTTATGTTTGTATAAATAATCATTTAGACATCTGAAAGACTAACTCATTCTTTTTCTAAGTAATTCACACCATTCACTGGTAAGGTTTCTCTCCCATATGGCTTTATATGTGGTTTAATCTGATTTTAATGAGAAAACCTTTAAGAACTGATCACTGAGATGATCTCTAGCTAGTATGAATTCTCATGTGTCTTACTAAATTAGATTTATATGAAAACTTCTTTAGACATTCTGAACACCTAAATGGTTTCTCTTTGGTATGAATTCTCATATGTTGTAATAAATAAGGTTTTCTGGAAAACTCTTTTAGACATTCTGAACACTGATATGGTTTCTCTCCAGTATGAATTCTCATGTGTAGTACTAAATGAGATTTTAATGAAAATGCTTTTAGACACTCTGAACACTGATATGGTTTCTCTCCAGTATGAATTCTCATGTGTTCTACTAAATGAGATTTTAATAAAAACTCTTTTAGACACTCCAAACATTTATGTGGTTTTTTCTCCAGTATGAATTCTCATGTGTTCTACTAAATAAGATTTTCTTGAAAACTCTTTTAGACATTCTGAACAGTGATATGGTTTTTCTCCAGAATGAATGCTCATGTGCTTTACTAAACTAGACTTTTGTGAAAACTCTTTAAGACATTCTGAACACTGATATGGTTTCTCTCCAGTATGAATTCTCATGTGCTGAACTAAATGAGATTTATTGGTAAACTCTTTTGGACACTGTGAACATTGATATGGTTTCTCTCCAGTATGAATTCTCATGTGTTTTATTACACCAGATTTACTTGAAAACTCTTTTAGACATTCTGAACATAGATATTTTTTTCCCTCTGATATGAATTCTCATATGGTCTGTTAAAGACTTTTTTTCTGAAAACTCCTTCAAACACATGAAACACTGAACTGGTTTTTTGTCTTTCTTAAACTGTTATCAGTGATAAACACTGAGATGTTTGTGAAGAATGTGAATATTGATATAGTTTGTCTTCTGCATAAACAGTACTGTGTGTTGATTGAACACATTCATTTCCAAGTACTACTTTAGACATAGTGAACAATAATTTTACACTTTCACTATCAGGATCCTAAAATTAAAAATGCTGACAGTGTTAGAACTTTTCCAAGAAAATTTGTTTCTTCAGAAATTATGGAGAATATATTTCATAAGGTAATGACACCAAAACACAAAATATGATACAAAGGCACAAAGTTAGCAATCTAAGCACAATTTACACATATGTAATTTCACCCCTGGAGTCCTATTTTAAGCTAATTCCATTACACATTCTTAACAAGTTCTTAGCTTTGTCACAGTAGTGAAAATGCACAAAAGATAATTGACTAATTTTGCACAAAATTTAACAAATTCAATTTGAAAACAAAAAAATAAACAGAGTATGCATTCCAACAAGTAAAGGAACCTATCTTCTGTTCATTAGTCATATCCCCATCCCTCAAGTATATTACACTTCTATCTGCTTTGAATCCATCATCACACACAAAAAAATTAAAGTTTTACCCTATTTCTTAGATAACCAAAAAAAAAAAAAAATAATAACCAGGAATGATTTTCATGGTTTAGACCATCTCAATAATTGAAGAAGATCCAGTAAAAACACAGAAAAATGACTGTGGGAGGAATTTCCCTTCCTCAAAAAAAATTTAAAAGCATCAAATATTTCCAGAAACTTCTTGTCTTGAAATTGATCAAAAAATTTGCTTCAGTAGAATGAAATCCATTTATCAACTGATACAAGAAACATCTATAAAGCCACAAAACACCATCCAAGAAACAGTCACTATTTTAAACCAAACACAAGGTCAGAGGTTTGTTTTTCTCATGATGCATTACATGATGAGAGGCTTTATGATGTGCACACTCACTATGCACACCCACTCTCACATATCTATGCTCACTGTGCACACCCACTCTCACATATCTACGCTCACTGTGCACACCCACTCTCACATATCTACGCTCACTGTGCACACCCACTCTCACATGTCTACACTCACTGTGCACACCCACTCTCACATGTCTACACCCAAATTTACTTTACAACTCACACCATTTGAGGGTACGGTGCTTATAACATAAATCTACATGATGAGTGACGCTGTGGTCAATAATGTAGACCTAGGTGAGTGACACTAGGGTCAATAATGTAGACCTAGGTAAGTGACACTGGGGTCAATAATGTAGATGTATATGAGTGACATTGGGGTCAATAATGTAGATCAAGGTGAGTGACACTGGGGTCAATAAGGAAGAAAAAGGTGAGTGACACTGGGGTCAATAATGTAGATCTAAATGAGTGACACTGGGGTCAATAATGTAGATCTATACGAGTGACACTGGGTCAATAATGTAGCTCTAAATGAGTGACAATGGGGTCAATAGTGTATATCTAGATGAGTGACACTGGGGTCAACAATGTAGATCTATCTATACGAGTGACACTGGGGTTAATAATGAAGATCTATACAAATGACACTGGGTCAATAATGTAGATCCATACAAATGACAGTGGGGTCAATAATGTACATCTAGGTGAGTGACACTGGGGTCAATAATGTACATCTAGGTGAGTGACACTGGGGTCAATAATGTACATCTAGGTGAGTGACACTGGGTCAATAATGTACATCTAGGTGAGTGACACTGGGGTCAATAATGTACATCTAGGTGAGTGACACTGGGGTCAATAATGTACATCTAGGTGAGTGACACTGGGTCAATAATGTACATCTAGGTGAGTGACACTGGGGTCAATAATGTACATCTAGGTGAGTGACACTGGGGTCAATAATGTAGATCTATACAAGTGACACTGGAGTCAATAAAGTAGATCTAGGTGACACTGGGGTCAATAATGTAGATTTAGGTGACACTGGGGTCAATAATGTAGATTTAGGTGACACTGGGGTCAATAATGTAGATTTAGGAGAGTGACACTGGGTTAATAATGTAGATCTAGGTGGGTGACACTGGGATCAATAATGTAGATTTAGGAGAGTGACACTGGGGTCAATAATGTAGATTTAGGAGAGTGACACTAGGGTCAATAATGTAGATCTAGGTGGGTGACACTGGGGTCGGTCAATAATGTAGATTTAGGTGACACTGGGGTCAATAATGTAGATTTAGGTGACACTGGGGTCAATAATGTAGATCTACAAAAGTGACACTGGGGTCAATAAAGTAGATCTAGGTGGGTGACACTGGGATCAATAATGTAGATTTAGGTGACACTGGGGTCAGTTATGTAGATTTAGGTGACACTGGGGTCAATAATGTAGATTTAGGAGAGTGACACTGGGGTCAGTTATGTAGATCTATGGAAGATACAGTAAAAGGGTTAATAATCTTTTCAATGAATTATAAAGTACTTAACCAGATACAATTTTTGTGACCACTTCATTACAGAGGAAATTAATATTTCTCTAATAGTACATTATTATAAACATGTCAAGCAGTAAATCAGTAAAATTTAAACATTGCTTGAGGATTAGCACAGATGTTTACAATAATGTTGCAATTTGTTAGATCAAACAAGCAATTGAGCAGCAGTGAAGCATTACCTTGAGCAGCAGTGATGCATTACCTTGAGTAGCAGTGAAGCATTACCTTGAACAGCAGTGAAGCATTACCTTGAACAGCAGTGAAGCATTACCTTGAGCAGCAGTGAAGCATTACCTTGAACAGCAGTGAAGCATTACCTTGAGCAGCAGTGAAGCATTACCTTGAACAGTAGTGAAGCATTACCTTGAGCAGCAGTGAAGCATTACCTTGAGCAGCAGTGAAGCATTACCTTGAGCAGCAGTGAAGCATTACCTTGAGCAGCAGTGAAGCATTACCTTGAGCAGCAGTGAAGCATTACCTTGAGCAGCAGTGAAGCATTACCTTGAGCAGCAGTGAAGCATTACCTTGAACAGCAGTGAAGCATTACCTTGAGCAGCAGTGAAGCATTACCTTGAGCAGCAGTGAAGCATTACCTTGAGCAGCAGTGAAGCATTACCTTGAGCAGCAGTGAAGCATTACCTTGAGCAGCAGTGAAGCATTACCTTGAACAGCAGTGAAGCATTACCTTGAACAGTAGTGAAGCATTACCTTGAGCAGCAGTGAAGCATTACCTTGAAGGCATCACTAATACTCTTCATTAATTTAAATGTTTCTTGCTAAAGTTTTCACAATAGTTTTGTAACAACAAATAAGTTATTATTATAGAGATAATGTTGTGTAATGATGAATGTTAACACAGTAAGATGTTAAGGTGATATTTAACATGTTAACATGATGCATGTTAATGCGATGTTTAACAGTATCATTACACACAAACTTAATGACACTGATGTTTACAATGTAAATGTTATATTTCTAACACTGAAGTAACACAGTGTTGTCACTATATTTCTAACAGTATAGTAACAGTGTTGTCACTATATTTCTAAACAGTATAGTAACAGTGTTGTCACTATATATTTCTAACAGTATAGTAACAGTGTTGTCACTATATATTTCTAACAGTATAGTAACAGTGTTGTCACAATATATTTCTAAAGAATAGTAACAGTGTTGTCACTGTAGTA
>NC_069402.1:112467218-112488684 GCF_026875155.1 Cherax quadricarinatus
TCTTTTTTATTTTTATCCCAAAAATAGTTTTTATGAAGTTGCAGTTGCAGGTAAGATAAACACAAGTCCTTTATCTCCTTCTTACAACAGCGTTACTATGTATAGAAGTGTTACCAAGTACACCAAGTGTACACTTTATCACTTAGAATATACTTTGTTGATGTAAATATAGGTGAGAGTGGTACACCGCTGGTCGTAATAAACACTCTCAACTTGTCAAAGTCACACACTAGGCCCAGCTTCTGGAGAGGTACCAGCGTTTTAATGTGTTTATTATGTGTCAGTGCGAGTCTGCAGTCATTAAATTGGTGTATCAGAAGTTAAACACTACAATCCAGTTGATCAAATAGTCTAAAACAATTTACACAATGTATGACTAGAAGTATAATGATTGCAAATTGTTACTATTACAATTTTAACTAGGCACTAGACCCACTAGATGAGATGGCAAGGAACATAGATGTTAACAGGCTGACTCTTGCTTAACACAGTTGAAAGGTAACCGAATTACTCAAGAGAGAAAGTATTCATGAAACTGAACATTATGCAGCAGTAAGCTTGTTCACAGTAAAAATACAAAGCATAAGTTACACACTCACACCACAGATGAACACTGCAATTTGAAATATTACTGGGAATTTAGCAGTAAAGTTTCAGTCTGAACGAGAAAATGTATTAGAAAACACAGCAATGACACTAGGACAAGCAATTTAATTATGTAACCGTATTTAATAGTTCAGTTACACTGAGCAGAGCATGTATTACACTGATTTATCAAATGTAAGGAGTCGCTACACTGAAGCACACTCTGAGCCTTTTAAAGTCTTAATACAGGCTTACAAATGACAATTAACTGTTGGGGAAAGCAGCACTTAACACTTCTAGCACACGTATGACAGATGAATGTTCACTGTGTACAAGCCAATCACCACAAAATTTACTATGTTTATAAGTGAACCTCTGGCATGTCCCACTCAAAATGTCAGCACTGCAATGCTCATCAAATTGTTCTCAAGCCACTACAGGAAACACTGGTATGCCAGCAGCACTGCAGAACGTATACACAGACATGCTGGGCCCTAGGACAGCTATAACTGCAGGCTGCCTTAGCTTGTTCTGGCTAGCTTTTAGTGCTGCCCTCAAGCTTGCTTGACTGTGCTCGCCAAGCCCGCGCCAACCACCCGGACACCTGCTCGCAGCAGGCAGGCAGGCACACAGGAGACACTCGCAAGATGAGCGGAGTGCGGCACAGAGGACACGGGCACTCAAGCACCCATGTGGTCTGGCAAAAACCGCCTCTAGACCACAAGCAAGTAGAGGTGAACGGCTGAGTTTCAAATCGAGGAAGGAGAAGGGACAAGGAAGGGATATTCACCTCGCTAGACACAGGCAATATGGGTGTAGTGGCCTGCAGGTCGCAGTGCAATTTTCAAGGTCATTCACTGATCGCGGACAAACTTGATCGTTTTCTCATGATTGTTTACACTAGCTTCGAAAAACCAGTTAAACTTGGTCTCTTGATCAGTATTGTTAGGGAAATCTAACCTGACAGCTTTGGGAGGGTGTGCGCCCACTGTATTGCTTTCAGCAAGCTTTCTCTGGAAGCCTCGTTCTTTTTCCGAGCCTGTTTACTAAAATATGTTTCAAATCCCTTCACCATACATCTACGTCAAACACATCAGCTTATACTCACAGCTGACAGGAGTTTCACACTGGCGATGGGCTAAAGGATAACGGTGAATAGAAGGGACAAGGAAGGGATATTCACTTCGCTAGACACAGGCAATATGGGTGTAGTGGCCTGCGGGTCGCAGTGCGATTTTCAAGGTCATTCAGTGGGCCCACAGTCGTCTCGAGAGTTACCAACACTGTACTACTTGTTAATTACTCCAAACCCCAGCACTTAACACATCTAGCACACGTGTCTTGGAATGACAGACAAATTTTCACTACATAAGAACTAGTTCTCACAACACCGAAGGTACGGCCGGAACACTGTAGAACGTTCACAAAGGCTGGCTTGGAGCGCTGTTTAGCTGGATCTGCTAAACTCGCCCTTATCCCATATGTAGATAATGGCGAGAGTTAAGGGATACCGGTAAATAGGAAAGTCGAGGAAGGGACATTCACACTCACTAGACACACGCAGTATGGGTGTAGTGGGGCATGCGGGTCTTATAGTGCCATTTCAAGGTCACCAAGCAGCCAGACTTCCTCACTCATTTTAAGCCTGCGGTAGAGTACTAATGGTAGTCTACAATGTCCTAAGTCAGTGAAATTCACTCGTGCAAATAGTTACAACAAATCTGCAGCACTTAACACTTCTAGCACAAACTTACTATGTTTATAGGTGAACCTCTGGCATGTCCCACTTAAAAAGTCAGTACTGCAATGCTCGTTAAGTTGTTCTTACTAAGGCCACTACAGGAAACACTGGTATGCCAGCAGCACTGTAGAAACGTATACGTAGACATGCTGGGGGTTCAGGAGCTGTAACTGCAGGCAGCCTTAGCTTTGTCCTGGCTAGCTTGGAATGCTGCTTTCAAGCTTGCTTGAAGTGCTTGCTAAGCCGTGTCAACCACTTGGATATTTGCTTGTAGCAGGCAGGTAGGACACAGGAGACATATTCGTAAGATGAGTGGAGTGCGGCACAGAGGACTGACACGGGCACTTAAGCATTTATGTGGTCTGGCAAAACATCTGCCTCTAGCCATAGTAATTAGAGGCAGAATGTGAGTTCCAATCGAGAAAGGAGGGGAGAGAGGCGAGGTGGAGTGAAGGTGTAGCCTCCTACAGCCATTCACATTACATATTGTGTTACTAGGTATATCACTAGTCACAGTTCACACATAAGAGTTCCAGCAGCAATTCAGCTGCGCTCCAACGATATTTGTTGCATGATGAGTTATCAGTGGGTGAGATAAGCAGTTCTGATATAGAAGGCCTAGACTTCACTCAACACACACGTCCTCTCCCCTCAACACTCAGGCCTAACTGAGATGCCTGTAAGATCAGTAAGGTTTGGGATAAACTGTGCATAAAAATTTACTGAACCAAGAAAGTATGCATGAGCTTCTGGTTTTGGGGAATTCAAATTCTAATAAAGCTTTGATCTTACTGGGGAGAGGCTGCAGAGAGTTATTAGAAAGTATCAGTCCAAGATATCTAATCTTGTTATACCAAGGAAGCATTTCTTCGGCTTGGCAGTGAGGCCATGTGAGCATAACCTACGCAAAACTGATGTTAATGTTTGGATATGCTCGCCCATGTGGATGTCATTACGTAAATGTTATCAAAATAAACTGAAACATTTGGCATATTACCCAAGACCTTATCATCAGTCTCACGTAGTAGCACAGGCAGTTACCAAACCGAAGGGCATAGTTCTATATTGCATCAGTCCTTGGTGTGTAGGAAAAGCGGTGTACTGCTTAGAAGAAGGATCTAAACATTATTGATGATATGCCTGTGCAATATCAATCTCTGAAAAGAAGGAAGCGTCATAAAATTTGTGTAGATCGCTATCTATTAAGGGCATAGGCTCAGCATCCCACGGCCTCTGAAGTCAATAGCAAAGTCTATATGAATTATCCTCCTTCTTAACCATGACTACTGGTGAACAATATGAAGATACTGAAGGTTCAATGATCTTAAGTTTTAATAATTGTTTACCTCTCTGTCAAATGCATCCCTAAGGTGAACTGGAATGGGTATAGTTTTCGTTTGATAGGATTGTCCGTGACTAAGTCAATCTTATGGACTACCGGGAGGTACCACCTGGAATATCAGTAAAGACGTCTGAAAAGTTACTCACACATTGAAGTAGTTCATGTCTCTTATTGTCATCAAAGATTCATTAATATTAATTTTGGTTGCGCCTGAGTGGTCAAAAGTCACCAAGTCATGTAGTTCTTCATCATAGTCTAAGTTAGAGGTGTCATTTACGCACACTTTACAATTCTTCAGTTGTCTTATCAAGTTCGTGTGGAAAAACTAAGTCAAAGTTATTAAGGCAGTTAACCGAATTTCTTCGGTAATATTTCTTAAGGATGTTGATATGATAAAGCTTAGGTTTCCCCTTGACTTCTATGAGGTAGTCAACTTTCACAAAAATTTTTAATACTTTATTTGGACCTTTCCATGCTACTAATAATTTATTTGACTTGATAGGCAAAAGTACAAGAACTTCATTTTCTACTTTAAAACTTCTCCTCGGGACTTTTGGAATCAAAATAGGTTTTGTACTGGTCCTTTGAAAAAGCTTAGGTTTTTCAAAACTATGTCAGAGGTCTCCTCAAGTTTTGATTTTAAGGTCAAGGAGAAACTGGTAAGAAGACTGAGCCTCAGCATTTACCTCCTCATTAGTCCATAAGTCATGAAGGATGGACAATGGGCCTCGGGCCCTGTCTACCATAGAGAAGTTCAAAAGGTGAAAACCCCAAAGAGTCATGGGAACTTCCTCAGGGCAAACAAAGCACAGGGTAGGTAACGATGCACCTCCAGGTTTAAGGGAGCAAAGTTTCCTTAAAATGGACTTGAAAATCGAATGCTGGCGCTCAATCCTCCCATTACAGCTGGGATGATAGGGTGTGGTGAAGAGAGGCTTCACTCCCAGATTGGTATCGATGTTGCATTAAGTCAGATTTTGAATTGTGTTCCACGGTCAGGAGCCCAAAACTCTGGAAAGATGGACAAAAGGGCTTCAGCCACCTCTGTAGTAGTTATGGTTTTAAGGGGAATGGCTTCAGGGAACTCGAAGCATAATCAACTAATGTTAATTATATATCTATGCCCCCCAGATGAAAGTGGAGAAAAAGGGAAACCAACGATGTCAATAGCTACTCTTTCAAACTGTACCATAAAGATGGGGCATTTTGACCATAGGTACTCGCCTGGTACCTCGGGAGGATGACAGTTGGCAAAAATTTACACGATCTACAATAGGTAGTGATATCTGAGGGGCATTTTTGGCCAAAATAGGTTTCCCCAATTTTTTTTTTAAAGGGTTTTTTCGATGCGAGAAATGTCCGGCCACTGGCAGGTCATGAGCCATTTTAAGAAACGTCTCTCTGCATTGACTTGGAACAACTAAGATGGAATAGTCTATTTCACTGAATTAATTTTAATGCTGCTTGTACAAGTTACCTTTTATATATTCAAATTTATATGAAAAGTTTTTCCTTTGGATAACTTGATTTTGTTTAGCAGCATTATGGCAATTCTGAAGAGAAGGGCAATTACTTGTAAATTGACAAAAGAGTCCTTCGATTATATCTAAAGGCTTGAAGTCAGGGAAAATCAAAGGATGGACAGTAGGAGAAGCCTGGGCTTTGATCTGAGCCCTAGTCAAGACATTATAGTATCGGAGGTTGATTATCTTCACTTTCATTAACAAGTGAACCGGTGATCCTACTTCCCCACTTTCGAGGGTAGCATCACTGGTTTTTAATCCCACATGAATCTCGCGAGACATTGTCTCATCTGAACTTTCGAGGGGCTTCTCTGACTCTACAGGAAGAGTATTTGAAACACTTATATCCATCTTTGGTGATGAAAGGTCAATCTCAGAAGGAAGAATGGCACCTTTTACATTACCTATTAGCACGGAGCAAGAAGTGATGGGAGCTATTACGCCTTCAGACCAACCTGTGAACCATTTAGACCTAATGTAACAACGGATGGTAGGAAAAGTGTCAGTATGGCCCAAGTAGTCTGAAAGTATAGCAGAGGAATGAGTTTCTTTAAGGTTAGGTAACAGCCTATCAGAAATGGCTATACATGTGCATCCGGTGTCTCGTAAAATGGTAGATACATTAAGTCCATTAACTGTTCCTGAACAGAAGGGTGCTTGGTCATTACAGTCTTTAAAACATCTTCCAACTTTTTGGACCTTCTTAGAAGGACAATCTGGACGTTTATGTCCCTTAACACCACACAAATGACAAAGAGGAATAAAAGAAGTCATTTTACTTTCCACTAGAGGCTTTGATTTCTTAAGGTCTGATGAACCCTTGCCCTTAGGGTTTGATCCCTTTAGGTATTTATAGGAATTGTGAGCCTCAGCATATAGGTCAGCGGCCTCAGCAACTTCCTCAGCTTTAATCAGGTTACGTTCTCTGATGAATGTTCGTATCTGATGGGGAAGAGCTGTCAGGAACTGGTCAGCAACCATGAAGTCTCTAAGAGATTCATAACTGTGATCAATTCCTGAACTCTCTATCCAAAAGTCGAACAAACGAAAGAGTGTTACCTGTACTGCTGAAAGTTCTGGCCAGGCTGTAAGGTGGCATACCTGAAATCTTTCTGTAAGAATTAGTGGTTTTTTGATATGCTTTAAGGATTGCCTTCTTCAGTAGGTTATAATTACATATGATATCCTGTGACAAAATTGCATAGATATTCAAGGCTGTACCAGAAAATAACATTCCTAACCTGGTAGCCCAGGTGTCAGCAGGCCATTCACAGAGGGTAGCGGTATTTTCAAACCTGATAATGTATGAAGTTATGTCTTCCCCCTCTGTGAAGGGAGGTAAATTAGGTGTTGGAATATGTGCACTGACTGCACGTTGTTCCATTACTCCTTCCTCTAATTGTTGTGTAAAAGTTAACTTTTTATTCTCTAATTCTAGGCGAGATTTTTCGAACTCGCGATCCTTTTCTCTCTCTATTAACTCATGTTCTCTAGCTTTTTCCTCAACTTCTCTATCCTTTGCTCTTTCGTCAAGTTCTCTTAATTTAACCTGTTCTATCACGCTCTTTTTGGTCTTCTCGCTCTCTTTCTAACTGTCTTTCTCGGATTTCTCTCTCAATTCTCTCTCTCTCCTTTTTCTCCTGTCTTTCAAGGTTCTCTTTCTCCTTTTTCTCTTCTCTTTCGATTCTCTCTCTCTCTCCTTATTCTCTTCTCTTTCCTTTTCTTGCTGTCTTTCTTCTCTTTCAATTCTCTCTCTTTCAAGTTTTCCTGGATCTTGCACTAAGGGAAAGATTCAAAATTTTTTTCCCTGTTTTTCAAAATTACTTTCGCGTTACCCAAAATGGTTTCCCTCCATGCTTGCAAGAATAACTTAAACTTTCAGGGGAAATGAAAGGGTATTAAAAAAAAAGGGGTTAAAATTCCTGCCCCTTTTAAAATATAAAAAAACAAGGGCTCGATCCCTGCTTTAAATTAAAAAAATATGTATTTAATTAAAACGAAGGGTTTTTATGCGGTCCGAGCAAACAGTAAGTAGAATGGGGGCACTTGACCATCCCAAACTTCTCACCAAAAAATCAAGATGCCCATGACAGTTCCCTTGATGAATAAAAAGCTCAAGAAAAAAAATTTTGTCATGGAAAAAAACCGGGGGCCCTAGAGTCTAATCTCCAAAGTGTTTCAAGCTACAAAAAGGGCGATTGAAATATCTATGTACTTGACTACATAAATTGAGACTATAACAATCACAAATCTTTACCCTATGAGGGTTTTATGGCATTTGAGTTTACGCGGGGTTTGATGTACACTGTTTAATTTAGCGGCCTAAATGCCGAAAGGGTAGGCTAGTGAGAGAGAAAAGGGCCCGTCACTGAGTGGCTGATTAAAAAACTTCAGGGGACATGGGATTGTAGGATGCCTTTTAAAATTCGCCAGCGTTATGTGAAATTACCCTCTCATTGGGACTTTGTACCCATGACATGTTTAACCAAAAAAGCCACAGTCGAGAATTGTGTTTCGTTTTTAAAAGTTGACGAAGACTAATGAACCAATATCTGGAATGTGAGGAACCCAAACGACAACTCAGCTTTCCCCCTGAGCATGGGCCCTCTGTTCATTGTTGGTTCAGACAAAAGGGAAACTAATCTTCCCAATCAGACAAGAAGGATATATAGGATATGAACTAGCTTCTGAAAGAGTTAACGATGTGAAGCCATTTTCATGAAGCGTATTATCGAGTATGGTCTGGGTGTGCCATAGTATATATACCAAGGGGGAAAGGGTTATGGGTACTCCGAGCTGTACAAAAAATCAGTGAAATGAGAAACTGTTGCAATTGGGAAAATGTGCGTTGTGGGTTGCCAAGAGCACGAAAATTTATGCCACCCACGCTACCACGCTCTGTCACTGGTTAGAAAGGCCACATTCCGTCACCCACCGCACGGCCCAGGCCTCCACCAACCTACAACACTGTATTGCTGCTGACCACCAGAACGACGAGCCAGACGGCAGACCGGAACTTGATTTAGAGTCCTCAATGCAGATTGAACAGCCAAGGTATGGCATCCTTGGATTGGACATGCTGAAAGTTTCGAGTTTTTGTACAATTAAAATTTTCATGGAAGACACCTTACTTATACTTGGACACTTCTTTCACCAAACTAGTCTAACCAGTGGGAGTAGGGAGTCGGATGTCTTAGGTTTCGATTATTTCCTTTACCAAAATGCTTATTCCCACCTGGTAATACAAAGGAATACTGGTTAACAGGGCCCGAGTTCAACAAGGTTTCGTATTATGCAGTGCATGCTTTGTTCTTGTACATTTTCTTCTCAGTAAACCAGGCCTGAGAATTGGACATTATTAGCATAGTGTGTCAGTCCGAAAAATCTCTAGCTTTTTCCCTTCAGGAAGTTTAATTAGGTTGATTCTTCGCAATGGATGCTTGGTCTTGAATAATCTCGCAATCACTCCGTCTTACGTTATTTTCCCCCTGTCAGAATTGGGAACTTCCAAACCAAAAAAAAACTTTAATTTGGGGGGGGGAAAAAAAACGGAAATTATTTTGGGGGAAAACCCCAAAAAAAAAACAAGGGGGGGGGGGGGGGGGGCCCCCCTTGTGGTGGGGAAATTCCTTCCCCAAGGGTGTTCCCGTTTTACTTTAAAAAGGCCACTTCCCCTCAACCCACCCCGTCTCCACCCCAAACAAACCACAAACTCACAAAAACCCTTATTTTTGAGTCCACCGGACCCCCTGGATTTGAGGCTCTTTTTTCCAAAGACCCAGTTTATGGCAAGCCTTATGGCATTGTCTTTAGGAACAAGATACTGGATTCTTATTTTGGACACTGTGAAAATCTTGTCTTAGGCATTGATCCCTGCAAACTTCTTTCACAAAGTGTTACCAGTGAAGGGAACTGTCTTGGAGGTTTGGGGTTATTTCTATTTTTTATTTGCCCAATTGCTTTCCCATGGTTATAACATATGAAATCCTAACGTCAAAAATTTTTTACCAGGTTTATGATCTGCGTGAACGTTTTCTGCTTTAGGCGGAATTTCACCTTGAGTATAAAAGGGTGACAATTCAGTTATATAAATGGGAAGGGTGTATTGTTGAATTCATATGAGTTTTCCATTATCCATCCTGTAATTGGGTCTGATTTTATACAAATATGGTCTTTAAGAGATCTCCAATAACCAGGCTTACGTTGGCTGCGTACTTTCCAATTTGTGTACTTACGAAGTTTTTTCATTACCTTCAAGTCAAATTTTATTTCTCAATGTCAATTCAAAGTTTCGTGTCCAATCTCTCTTTTTTGGGGTTTTGGGTTTGCGTTTGTCTCCGCAATGGAAACCTTTTAGTTTTGTGTTTTCTTGAATGGGCCGGTATTGGTTTTGTTTTTAATTCGATATAAGGTAAAAAGATGCAAATCGAGTCTGGCTTTCAGGTTTATGAACTCCTGAACCATACTTGTAAGGGCATTATTATATTAGTGAAGGGTATTAAAGACCTATCAATTTTGCCATATCTAACAATGTGGTTGGCATAGTCCTTATCGAAATTTGCAGTTTGACGAGAACTTAAGGTATTTGCTTTGTTTTTGACATCTGCTGTGCTGCTGAAAAAGAAGAGCACGTTTACAATTCACCAATAATGGCATGGATGGCTCAGAGTGGAATCCCTTTAAACGCCTTAAGATTATTAATGCGATTGCTTCAGTAATGGTTTCATTGGTTTTGTTTTTGACCGTTTTAGTGGAATTCTTTTTTTTTTGAATTGCTCAGTGCTATAGCTCCCTATATAGACGAAACAAACCAGTGTGAAGGGGCTTTGTTCGTGAAATAGACAAGGTCCATGGACTGCCTGTGAGCCCCAAAATTTCACAATCCTGCGTTGAAGCATTGTCGATTGGTACTTTTCATTTTGGGCCTCTAAATTTTGACTTCACCGGGGTTTGGGGTTTGGGTTTTTAAAATGAGTTTTTGGGCTTTTAGGCCCCTTTTTTTTGTACATAAACCAAAAATAAAAAAAAGGCAAAATACGGACTGGACGATAAAAAATAACCCACAAAAAAGAGAGAAGCTTACGACGACGTTTCGGTCCGACTTGGACCATTGACAAAGTCACACGTGTGACTTTGTCAATGGTCCAAGTCGGACCGAAACTTTCGTCGTAAGTTCTCTCTTTTATGTGGGGTTATTTGTGTGTGTGTGTGTGAGTACATACCAGCAAGGGGGAAAACGCTTTGGTATAAAGTTGTTTGTGCTTTGTGATTGTTACAGTGGTTTTGGTATTGGATATTATTGTGTACACTGGAAGTTATACATTGCAAAATACCAGGAAGTTATTGGGCATTTCAGGTGATGTGGTTCGAACAATGATAGAACCATACCTTGGTAAGGGGCATATATTATATACAGATAATGGTACACAAGCCCTCACCCCAGTGATTTTTTGCGAGTGAACATGACAGATGTGTTTGGCACAGTGCTTTGCAAATCGAAAACATATGCCCAGGTTTGACGTGGCACTCGTAGAGGTGAGGTGCAGGCGTTTGCTGCCAATGACATCATGGCATTTCGGGGGCCCATGACAAACGGATGTCACATGTTGTCATCAATTCACCCTAATGAAATGGCAGACAGTGGCAGGCAGCATAGAGAGAGAAATGAACCATTCAAAAAACTGCAGCTGTGATTGATTACACCTTCAACATTGCTTTCAGTGGACAAATGTGACATGCAGATTGGGTTTTGTGATTGTGTTCGCAAGAGTTATAAGTGGTACATCAACTTTTTTTCCCATCTTCTGGAATTTCCTGCTCAATGCTTATAATATGTATTAAGATGAGCACCAGAAAACAAACCACAGTACGGCGAATTTGTTTGTCTGTCATCAGACAAATAGTATTCAAGCCAAAGGGAAAACAGCACCTGCAATTGACCGCCCCCCCAAATTTTCAACAAACTCCCTGCTCGTCTGAAGCATGGTGATCACTTCCTGGTAAAACTGCCTGCTACTGCTTTGAAGAAAAAGGCTCAGAGAGGTGTTACGTCTGTGCACATACAAAAAAACCCCACAACAACGCAGAAACACTCGTTTTATGTGTGAGGAGTGTAAAACTCCACTGTGCATGACATGTTTCAAAGAGTTCCCCAGACTTCAGAACTTCTAGAAAATTTTCCCGTGACTGTATATGTGTATATAAAATATAGAAAAATAGTAATAAAAACAATTTCATATGTTGTTTTTGTAAATATTTTCTGTTTTAAAAAAAAATAAATTTACAACAGTGTTTACGCCCTTATTGTGTAGTATTTAAAAAGAAATAACTTAGAAAATACGATCAGTTGGCCTCAGAGGCCATAAAGTTACTCAGGAAAAAAGGAAAATTGAAAAATAATTGAAATAGTACATAAAAAAGTAAAAGAAAATACCGGGTGACGGCAGCGGCGATGTTACCCTTATGTTGTTCAATTTTGGCAAATTTCACCCTCCATATTCTCGGTAAGTATTTACGTTAAATTTTTTTGTTTGCCTATAATGTTTAGAAAAAAAAATTTTTTTTCATAAGGAAATAATTTTTTTTTTTTTTTGAAATTTGGCCCGACCCTGGAAAGAGTTTCGGAGAGGGCCTGTCGACCCTCAAAGGGTTAAATACCTGTACCTTTAGTCCTACCATAGAGAATGATTACTCATGGCGGTGTTAACCGTCTGTGGTATACAGCGTTGAAGTTCCAATGGTAGATTCGAGATGGAATTGAATCTTGATTCTGTCGGGTTGTATCCTGGCAAGTTCGCCACTTGTGAAGGCTTACTCAGCCCTGTAATAACTTCAGACAGTATTACCAAGGCCAGCTCCTCCTCAGGAAAATTAATGAATAGAAAAAGAAATAATAATTCACAAAGATAAACACTTTTTTTATTTATTAAAGCAAACATAAAACAATAAAACATGGAAAGGTATATCCTATCTGAAAGAAAAATGAAAAATGAATGAATAAAATAACATTTGAACTCAACGCTAATATATATAGGGGTGTTGGTGTTGGTGACACTTAGTGTTGTTGAAATCTTAGCCGTTGCTGGTGTGGGGGGGGGGTCGCAGGTGTTGGTGACCCCACGGCTAGTTCTTCACAGAGTATCGCCGTGAGTATTCTATCCCGATGACAGGAAAGCAGGTTCTTTACCACTGCAGTGATGTGGGGTTATGTCCTGCAATTTCATACAGGTGCACAGGTAATTAAATCCAAAATGGGGAAGTCTCTGGATGTTAGTCCTTCTCCATCAGTTCTTCTCGTTGATTGACAGGTGACCCTCTCTGTCATCCAAGCTGAAAAGATAGACAGGTTTCCCACTGCTTAAGAAATTACTCTCCATGGTAAGTTCAATACCCAAAAGATGTGGTGATTATTACAACAGTCAACTTAGAGCAAGACTGAAAGGACTAAGTTTATTATTGGTCAAAAGTGAAGCTTTCAACCAATAAATCCACTAGAATACAAGGCAGGCATGTACTTACAGTAGTGTTGGGAGCTGTGAGTCGAGTGATTTACTGTTTGACCAGAGCCCCACATGTCACCTTTTGGGGGGAAGAGGGAGGGGAAGGGATAGTGGGAGCTAGACTGACCCTACGTTAACAAGCAGCCAGCAATCAAACTATCACTTTAGGGGTGGGGGAGAAAAGGCAGGAATAGCGGGAGCTTGACTTACCCTACCTTAACAAGTAGCCGGCAATGAAACTATCACTTTCGGGGAGGGGGAAAAAAAAAGGCGGGAATAGCGGGAGCTTGACTTACCCTACCTTAACAAGTAGCTGGCAATGAAACTATTGTTACTATATACTCCCTCGCTACTCCTATCTATTGAACTTTTCCCTCACAAGATGGAAGATGTCTTAACGCCAGGGCAGCGATCTGTAAAGAAACATTGATAAAATGTGCTAGATCTCCCGGGGAATGGTGGCATCAGTTCTGTGGTGCTGCAAGGGTCAAAGGAAAAGGAGAGGGATCGGAGGTCTGGATAGACCAAGTGGCAAACATGGCTATAGTCAACAGCCACGTCTTTCGAGCAACCTTCAAAAGCAGCAGGGGAAGCCGCCTTTATTGTAATAATTCAAGGTGGTCACTATTAATGTTAATGGCCTGAGAGCTAAGGTTAAGAGGTGTGGATGGAATGGTTTTTGAGGAGATTTGATGTGGATATATGTTTCATACAGGAGCATAATTACATGTTTGGATGTGAGTTGCATTTGAAGGAATATAACTTACATGTGAGTGGATCGGTGAGGTTAAAAGGGAGGGGGGTTGCTGTGGCTGCGAAGGAAACCAGTCCCTTGCGTGTGTTGGGGTGGGAGGAGGGTGGGGGTGGAAGGGTGGTGTGGGTAGAGGAAGAGTGGGGTGAGACAAGGGTTTGTTTTATAGGAGTATACATGCCGGCGGATGGAAATGCAACAGTTAAGGTATTTTTCGTGAGGGATGTTTTGCTTTTTTATTTGAGGGGATTGCCTTTAGTTACTGTGATAGGAGGAGATTGGAATTGTGTCATACGACAGGGTGATGTGGAACCGAGGGGGGCGGGGTGTGTGTTGGGGTTTTTATGCAATGTGTTGGGGGATGTGGGAGTTTTAGATTTAGTGGGGAGAGGTGGTTGTAGGGTTGAGTATACATTTATACGAAGGGGTTATGCTGCACGACTGGGTAGGCTCTATGCTACGGAGGCAATACGCATTCTGGGAGTTAGGACCTTTGATGTGGGGTTTTCTGACCACAGGGCTGTTATTGCAGATCTTGACTGGGAGGGTATGGTTAGGATACACACTGGTTATTGGAAATTAAATGCGAGATTTGTGAATTTGGAGGGTGTGTGTGAGGCTTTTGGGGATTGGTGGCACTCTTTTTGGGGATCAAGGGATGTGGGGTCGTGTGTCTTGGAATGGTGGGAGAAGCGAGCTAAGCCAGGTATTGCTGGATTCTTTAAAAATAGAGGCCAGGAAGAGGCCAGATGGAGGTATGGGTTACAGAATTATTTGGAATATCAGCTGAACAAGTGTTATGAGGAGGAAGTGGGGAGGCAGTATGGGACCGTGGAGCAACTTCGAGGTAGACTGGCAGAGATACATAATGACAGATTTGATGCCATGCATGTGAGGGCAGAATTGGAGGCTGTATTGTGGGGGGATAAACCTTCAGGAAGTGTTTTAAGACGTTTTAGGGTAAGGCAGAAGGAGTCAACTATTTTGCAATTAGAGATGAGCGAGGATATGGGTGGATATCATAAGGGTCAGGTGCTTACTACTACAGAAGGCATGAGTAATTATACTGATTTCTGGTTTTGAGAGAAATGGAGAAAGGGAGGGGAGGGCAATGCTTTTGAGGAAGTGTTGGAGGGGGGTGTGGGTTAGGGCAGAAAGAGGAGGAGGGGATGGAGATGGGAGGAGTGATTAGTGTGGGGGAAGTTGAGGAGGCAGTGTTTAACATGAGTACTGGAAAAGCACCGAGCATCGATAGGATTTCAAATGATTTTTACAGAGTTCATTGGGAGCATATTAAGACTTGTCTGGTGGAGGACATGAATTGTATGCTGTGCGAGGGCAAGCTAAGTCAGACACAAAGTATGGGAGTGGTTGTGTTTGTTCGCAAAAAGCAAGCGGGGAGTGTTTTAAGTGCGTATAGAGCTATTTCACTAATGTGTTCTGACTACAAGATTTTTGCAAAGATATTAGGTAATAAGATGAAGAAGGTAATTGGTGGGGTTGTACATAGTGGTCAGATGGATATACCGGGATGAAGTATGAGAGTTGGGCATGGGTGCATAAGGGACTTTTTGGAGGGTTGTGAGGGGGGAGGACTTTTGGGTATTGATTGGAAGAATGCATATGACTGTGTGAATAGAAAATTTTTGAGGGCTTGTTTGTTGCATCTGGGGTTTGGACTGGGAGTGGCACGGTGCCAATTGTTATTGAACATAGAATCCTGGGCTACCTGGTGGTGATCCTGCGCTAGACTACATCACAACATGGAGCGTTTACTGAAACCTGAGAGGTTAGACTGTGACCCCAACTTATCAACGGCTGCTCAGGAATGGAAGCACTGGTTTAAGACTTTCGAAAACTTCTTGGGAGCCCTTCCTAAAGAAGATCTAGATAAACTAAGTCTACTCATCAATTTTGTGTCACCTAAGATATATGAGGCTATTTCTGAGTGTAATACCTACGAAGATGCTATCAAAACCCTCAAGTCTCAGTATATTAAACCTACAAATGAAATCTTTGCACGCTATCGCCTTGCAACTCGCCGCCAGCAGATTGATGAATCCTTAGAGGAATACTTTCAAGCACTGAAAATTTTAGGTAAGGACTGTCACTTCCAAGCAGTGACAGCTGCTCAGTATTGTGAAGAGTCCATCAGGGATGCTTTTATCAGTGGCCTGCAATCACCAATAATAAGGCAGCGTTTATTGGAGAATAAAACTCTCGACTTAGCCACTGCCTTTGACCAGGCAAGAGCTCTAGTTTTCAGCCCAGAAGAATTCTGAAGTATACAGTACCACTCAGCCTTCTCGAGTGGTAAGTGCTGCAATTCCTGACCAAGACTCTTGCAATGAAGTTACTGTGGAACTTGCCTCAGTGACAGCAGCAGCAGGTACGGTGTGTTTCTTTTGTGGTTTTTCAAGACATCCACGTCCAAAGTGTCCTGCTCGTGAAGCAATGTGCCATAAATGCCACAAGAAAGGTCACTTTGCTAAAGTAAGTCGTGCTAATGCATCAACAAGAGCTAGTGCCTCCACACATTCCAGTGATCATGCGACTCTAGCAACAGTGACTTCTGCGGCTACTCCAAATTCACTGTCAAAGGCAGTTGTGAAAGTATTCATCAAAGGAACAGAAGTGGATGGTCTTATTGATAGTGGCAGCTCAGAGAGTTTCATCAACCTTGACTTAGTTAAACGCCACTCCTTGACTGTATATCACTCATCAGGTTTACCGTTTCCATGCATCAACATCTCTCTCTATTCAGACCTTAGGGTTTTGTAAGGTAAATCTCAGAGTTAATGGAAAGGATTATCAAGATGTACATTTAGCTATTCTGCCACAACTGTGCTCTGATGTTATCCTTGGTCAGGACTTTCAGAAGCTGCATGGTAGTGTCACCTTAACATATGGAGGTGAACTGCCTCCTCTTGTTGTCTGTGGACTTAGCACTTTAAGGGTAGACCCACCAAAGCTGTTTGCAAATCTTACCGCGGATTGCCATCCTATATCAGCTAAGTCACACCGCTATTCTTATGAGGATCGGATGTTCATTGAGAAAGAAACTCAGAGGCTGCTGAAGGAGGGTATTATAGAACCGAGTGATTCCCCTTGGCATGCACAGGTTGTTGTTGTTAAAGATGGTTATAGGAAACGGAGGGCTGGCTATCGATTACTCTGAGACAATCAACAAATTTACACTTCTTGATGGGTTACCTCTACCTCGAATTGATGTACAGTGAACAAAATTGCTCAGTACATTGTTTAGCACAATTATCTAAAAAGGTGCCTATCATCAAGTCCCTATAAGGAATGAAGAAAACCATCACGGGTTTCAGGATAGTGAGGGCCTGAAAAAGTTACCAAGTCCCTTTTGGAGTCACCAATGGGGAGCCTGTTCCAAAAATTTGGGTTCACCATTCAGGAAGAGAAAACTAAAGGAATTACACGTATTTAGAAAAATTTTCCCATTTGTGGCTAGACCAGGAGGAACATGAGAAAACCCTTGTAATTTTTTGGAAGCTGAAAGAAGAAAAATATCATTAAAATGAGGAAAAGGGGCACTTTTTCAACAAAAAGGCTTGCCCCTTGGTTATTAGTGGAAGGAGGTTAAAATTTCCCAGACCCTGAAGACTGACCTCTATGGGAATTCCAATCCCTCAAGAAAAAAAGTCACTCAGAAGAATTTTGGGTCTTTTTCTTGTTTACAAAGGATCTAAAACTTTTAAAGTAAGTCCACCCATTGAGTGCTCCCACATTTCCGTGAAAAAGGAACAAAGCCGCTTTCCATACTCTCAAAAGGAATTGAAAACTCAGTGTTCAACCCATTGATGACCCCCTACCATTCGAAGGGGAAAGGATGCATCTGACTTTGCCATTGCTGCGTCTTATCTCGAGAGGACGCCCAGTAGCTTTTTTGAGAACTTTTAAAGGATAAAGGAAATTTTTGCTGCTGTAGAAAAGGAAGCCCGGGCCATCATAGAAGCATTTCGCCACTGGAGGCTTATTTAACTGGTAGACATTTCACCAAAGGATGACCAACGGCCCGTGATGTATATTTCGACAAGAAGCACAAAAATGGGATAAAGAATGAAAGTATTCGCTGGAGGGGGAACTATCGTGTTTGACTTTTATATCTGTCCCCCCCGGGGAAGAGAACATCTCACCTTGCATTTCTTGTCCCATGTGGGAGCATGTCATGATTTGCAATCACTCTCAGCGCTCCCCAAGGCTTTGTGTCACACAGGATTTTCACGCCTGTACCATTTTTGTCAAAAAAAAGAACATGCCCTATCATGGAAGATGGCGACAATGATCAGAGCATGCAGAGTATGTGCAGGTGCAAAACCCCAACTTTATCAGCCAAGAAGACTCATCTCTAAAAACCCCCAGCCCTTTTGAAAGACTGAAAAATTTGTTTCAAAGGCCTCTAAAAACACAAATCAGAATGGGATTTCCTTAACAAGTGATGAAATTCAGGTTTCCCTTTGTTTCCCTGTGCAAATATGGTGCTTCAAAAGTTATTAGTTTCTTTCCATTTTTTCTCTATTTTTGGTATGCCAGCTTATACCATTTGACAGGGGGAACCTCGTTTTTTTGAGTAACGAACTTCAGGAGTTTTGGGTAGCAAAGGTATTGCCTGCAGCAGAACAACAAGCTAAACCCTCAAGGCAAGGGTCAAGTGGAGCGGTTCAATGGTACTATATGGAAGGCAGTTACAATGACTTTAAAGTCGCGCAAAATACCTGTTAAACCCATGGCAAACTGTCCTACCTGATGCTCTTCCACTCTATTAGATCTTTTGCTGTGCACAGCTACTAATGCAACCCCTCATGAAAGACTCCTCAAACTATTTACGTCGTTCCTCTACGGGAGCCTCTGTGCCCACTTGGTTATGTCATCCTGGACTCGTTCTCCTGAAGAGTCACCATAGGATGAACAAGACGGATCCTTTAGTGGAAGAGGTAGAGCTCCTGCAAGCTAATCCACATTATGCCCGCTTTTCGCTCCCAAAAATGGTGAAGAGACTATACAGAGAACCTATACAGATGTGACAGAGTGAACAGGCAAAAGGGGGGGAGGTTGGCCTGTACATTGCAGAGTCACTTGTTTGCACAGAACTGCTTAATGCCTCAAATGATGTACTGGAAGTTTTAGCAGTAAAGGTCGAGAACCAAAACCTAGTCATTGTGGTAGTTACAAGCCTCCGGATGCAACATCCCAGCAATTCCAGGAACAGCTTTAAAAATTGACCACTGTCTGGAAATCTTCCAGCTCTGCACCCAACATCTTGCTCCGGGGGGATTTCAACTTAAGGCACCTAAAATGGAGGAATATAGCAAATAATATTGTTGCAGTAATAACACCAGGAGGCAGCTCTGATAAAAAACTCACACTCACACGGCTTTTAAATCTCTGCACAAAATTCAATTTAAACCAGCAAATAATAGGGGCTACTAGACTGGAGAATACACTAGACCTCATCTTCACTACAATGATGATCTGAAAGAAATGTCACCATATCAAAAACAATATACTCAGATCACAACATAATTGAGGTTCAGACATGTATGCGTGGAGCCCCAGACCGACATAATGAGACTGTCACGAGGGAGATTCACCAAATTCAACTTCAATAACAAAAACATAAAGTGGGACCAAGTAAACCAAGTCCCAACCGATATAAGCTGGGAAGATATACTAAGCAACACAGACCCCAACTTATGCCTAGAACAGATTAAATCGGTGGCACTCGATGTATGCACAAGGCTTATTCCTCTAAGAAAAAGGAGGAGTAGATGTAAAATAGAAAGAGACAGGCGCCCTTTACAGGCGAGGGGAAAAGAATAACAGAGCAGCTAAAAGAGGTAATATTCTGAAATGGTGGGAGACACTGTCAGAGAATAGAAAGCATCAAAATTTAAGCTAAAAGAACCCTTTAGGAGTCGGAATCGCGGGAAAAACTAAAAGCCAAAAATGAAACGAAAGAAACCAAAAAGTATTTCTTCTCCTATGCCAAATCAAAATCGAGAAAACATACAGTTTTGGGGCCCCCTACTTAAACAAGATGGTCCTACACAGATGACAGAAAGGAAATGAGTGGCTACTAAAGTCCCAAAATATGACTCAGTTTTTAGCAAGCCGTAACAGACTGAGAGCAAGATCAAATAATTTTTTATGAGAGAGCCACAAAATTTGTTTAAAACCAAAAGCCTACCCGTTTTTCCCTGAAACCCCAAAAAGACTTCGAACAGGCGAAAAAGACATCCCCATGCACTCTCCCCCGGGCCAGACTCATGGAACTCTTTTTCATCAAGAAGCAAGAAGCCCCTATCCGACCCTTTTCCACCCTATGGAGGGGGAGCATGGACACGGGGGTCGTCCCCAGTTCTAAAAAAACAATAAAAGCCCCACTCCAAAGGGGGCAGTAAAGCAACAGAAAAGAATAGACCAATGCAAAAATCCCTATCATAAAAATTTTTTTAAAAGGGTCCAAGACGAGATCCCACCCATCTGGAAACCTTTCGTTCACAAGAGGGCAAATGGTTTAAAAAGGGTCGCCCCTGTCTGTCTAAAACTTTTGGATTTAAAAAGTTTATTTCTAAAAGGAAATTCAATGCTGGTTTAAGAAATTTGGTTATTTTGGTTTACATGTGTAAAATTGTGATTACAGAGGACCACTAGAAGTTAGCATGGCTGTTTGGGGGCCATATTGTTTTTTTTAATTGTAAAATTTACAAATTTGAGGTAAGTTGGTATATGGAAAGGGGCTAATCTGTTTGTGGTTTGCAATGTGAATGCTTTTGTTTTGGAACAGTTATGTTTCAGTATTGGAGTTAAAGGTTCATTTTTTTAAGAGAGATTAATATTTCTGTTTATGGGCAAATGAGTGAGCGATGTAAGTGTGAAACCAGGTGGGATTCGTTGTAGTTAGTTGACGGGGTGATCAGGGAGATAAGAGTTTTCTAATGGGAGTTTTGAAAAAGGGGATGAAGGTGTCGCAGTTCTAAGAGTTCTCAGGAGGGTATTCAGTTTTGGGCCCCTTTTACATACTTGAATTTTTGTAAAGGTTTGTCGGACACGGGGAATGTCGTAGAGATTTTGTTTTTGGTGTTATGCCGTGGGTTCTGTCAAATATCAAAAAAGGTTTTTGGTCAAGGTTGATATTGAGTTTAAGGCCTGTAGATATAGATTTCACGAGTAAGTGTGGTGTACTGAACGGGAGGGAAATTTAGATCTTTTAAGATGGGGGGGTGTGCTGCCGGGATGGGGTTTTGTGATTTTTCTTACTGCAGCTTTTTTTTGGGTTATTATTGGCTTTGGTGTGTTGTGAGTTTATCCCCCAAACACAAATAGCATAGGTGGGTATGGATAAATAAGGAGTGGTATAGTGTGAGAAGGGCATTTTGCGGCAGTAGATGTATCTTTGGGGAAAGGGTCCCAAACCCTTTTGGATACTTTTTTGGCATATGTGGATATGGGTGCGAAATTCAGGTTGTTTGTCAAGGTTAAGCCCCGGAATTTTCCCCCCTTATTTCTGGTAATTAAATGTTGTCAATCTTAATGTTAATTTTTGCATTCCCCCTGCTTGCTACCCAAAAATAATTAGTAAGTTTTGTCAGTGTTAGCTAAATTTATTGGCTGTCATCCAGTCGATATTTTAAACAGTCCCCATTCACAATGGGGTTTTGGGGGGGCAAAGATTAGGGTGGGATGAATAAGTGTTATCAGCAAAGGAATGGGTTAGGGTTGGGATACGTTTGGAAGGTATTGATGTATATGAGGAAAGAGCGGGGCCAAGGACACTTCCTGGGAACCCAGTATCAAGTGGGCCCTGTTTGATGCTGTGTCTTTAATGGTGACGTATGATACCTTTAGTAAAGTAAGATTTGAAAAAAAGCAAGGCATGGCTCTTATACGTAGGGTCAAGTTTGTGGAGTAGGTTTTGTGGTTTACTGTGCAAAAGCTTTTTTAGGTCAATAAAATTCCTAGTGGATATTCTTATTTTCCAATGCTGTGTAAAGCAGA
>NC_069402.1:112489184-112517803 GCF_026875155.1 Cherax quadricarinatus
TTGATAATCCTTTCCTTAACTCGAGATTTACCTTAAAAACCCTGGGGTTGAATAGAAAGTGTTATGCCATGGGAAACGTCCCTGGAGTGATATACAGTAAAGGGAGTGGGTTAAACTAAGTCAAGGGTGATAAAACTCTCTGAGCTGCCACTATCAATAAGACCATCCATTTCTGTTCCTTTGTTTGAATACTTTCACAACTGCCTTTGACAGTAAATTTTTGAGTAGCCGCAGAAGTCACTGTTGCTAGAGTCGCATGTCACTGGAATGTTTTGAGGCACTAGCTCTTTTGATGATTAGCACGACTTACTTTAGCAAAGTGACCTTTCTTGTGGCATTTATGGCACATTGCTTCACGAGCAGGACACTTTGGACGTGGATGTCTTGAAAAACCACAAAAGAAACACACCGTACCTGCTGCTGCTGTCATGAGGCAAGTTCCACAGTAACTTCATTGCAAGAGTCTTGGTCAGGAATTGCAGCACTTACCACTCGAAAAGGGCTGATGGTACTGTATACTTCAGAATTCTTCTGGGCTGAATCTAGAGCTCTTGCCGGGTCAAGGCAGTGGCTAAGTCGAGAGTTTTATTCTCCAATAAACGTGCCTTATTATTGTGATTGCAGGCCACTGATAAAAGCATCCCTGATGGACTCTTCACAATACTGAGCAGCTGTCACTGCTTGGAAGTGACAGTCCTTACCTAAAATTTTCAGTGCTTGAAAGTATTCCTCTAAGGATTCATCAATCTGCTGGCGGCGAGTTGCAAGGCGATAGCGTGCAAAGATTTCTTTTGTAGGTTTAATATACTGAGACTTGAGGGTTTTGATAGCATCTTCGTGGGTATTACACTCAAAATAGCCTCATATATCTTAGGTGACACAAAATTGATGATAGATTTTAGTTTATCTAGATCTTCTTTAGGAAGGCCTCCAAGAAGTTTTCGAAAGTCTTAAACCAGTGCTTCCATTCCTGAGAAAGCCGTTGATAAGTTGGGGTCAAAAGTCTAACCTCTCAGGTTTCAGTAAACGCTCCATGTTGTGATGTAGTCTAGCGCAGGATCACCACCAGTAGCCCGGGATTCTATGTTCAATAACAATTGGCACCGTGCCACTCCCCAGTCCAAACCCCAGATGCAACAAACAAGCCCTCAAAAAATTTTCTATTCACACAGTCATATGCATTCTTCAATCAATACCAAAAGTCCTCCCCCCCACAACCCCCAAAAAGTCCTTATGCACCCATGCCCAACTCTCAAACTTCATCCGGTATATCCATCTGACCACTATGTACAACCCCACCAATTACCTTCTTCATCTTTTTACCTAATATCTTTGCAAAAATCTTGTAGTCAAACACATAGGAAATAGCTTTTATACGCACTTAAAACACTCCCCGCTTGCTTTTTGCGAACAAACACAACCACTCCCATACTTTGTGTCTGACTTAGCTTGCCCTCGCACAGCATACAATTCATGTCCTCCACCAGACAAGTCTTAATATGCTCCCAATGAACTCTGTAAAAATCATTTGAAATCCCATCGATGCTCGGTGCTTTTCCAGTACTCATGTTAAACACTGCCTCCTCAACTTCCCCCACACTAATCACTCCTCCCATCTCCATCCCCTCCTCCTCTTTCTGCCCTAAACCCACCCCCCTCCAACACTCCTCAAAAGCATTGCCCTCCCCTCCCTTTCTCCATTTCTCTCAAAACCAGAAATCAGAAATAATTACTCATGCCTTCTGTAGTAGTAAGCACCTGACCCTTATGATATCCACCCATATCCTCGCTCATCTCTAATTGCAAAATAGTTGACTCCTTCTGCTTACCCTAAAACGTCTTAAAACACTTCTGAAGGTTTATCCCCCCACAATACAGCCTCCAAATTCTGCCCTCACATGCATGGCATCAAATCTGTCATTATGTATCTCTGCCAGTCTACCTCGAAGTTGCTCCACGGTCCCATACTGCCTCCCACTTTCCTCCTCATAACACTTGTTCAGCTGATATTCCAAATAATTCTGTAACCCATACCTCCATCTGGCCTCTTCCTGGCCTCTATTTTTAAAGAATCCAGCAATACCTGGCTTAGCTCGCTTCTCCCACCATTCCAAGACACACGACCCCACATCCCTTGATCCCCAAAAAGAGTGCCACCAATCCCCAAAAGCCTCACACACACCCTCCAAATTCACAAATCTCGCATTTAATTTCCAATAACCAGTGTGTATCCTAACCATACCCTCCCAGTCAAGATCTGCAATAACAGCCCTGTGGTCAGAAAACCCCACATCAAAGGTCCTAACTCCCAGAATGCGTATTGCCTCCGTAGCATAGAGCCTACCCAGTCGTGCAGCATAACCCCTTCGTATAAATGTATACTCAACCCTACAACCACCTCTCCCCACTAAATCTAAAACTCCCACATCCCCAACACATTGCATAAAACCCCAACACACACCCCGCCCCCCTCGGTTCCACATCACCCTGTCGTATGACACAATTCCAATCTCCTCTATCACAGTAACTAAAGGCAATCCCCTCAAATAAAAAAGCAAACATCCCTCACGAAAAATACCTTAACTGTTGCATTTCCATCCGCCGGCATGTATACTCCATAAAACAAACCCTTGTCTCACCCCACTCTTCCTCTACCCACACCACCCTTCCACCCCACCCCCTCCCCACCCCAACACACGCAAGGGACTGGTTTCCTTCGCAGCCACAGCAACCCCCCTCCCTTTTAACCTCACCGATCCACTCACATGTAAGTTATATTCCTTCAAATGCAACTCACATCCAAACATGTAATTATGCTCCTGTATGAAACATAATCCACATCAAATCTCCTCAAAAACCATTCCATCCACACCTCTTAACTTAGCTCTCAGGCCATTAACATTAATAGTGACCACCTTGAATTATTACAATAAAGGCGGCTTCCCCTGCTGCTTTGAAGGTTGCTCGAAAGACGTGGCTGTTGACTATAGCCATGTTTGCCACTTGGTCTATCCAGACCTCCGATCCCTCTCCTTTTCCTTTGACCCTTGCAGCACCACAGAACTGATGCCACCATTCCCCGGGAGATCTAGCACATTTTATCAATGTTTCTTTACAGATCGCTGCCCTGGCGTTAAGACATCTTCCATCTTGTGAGGGAAAAGTTCAATAGATAGGAGTAGCGAGGGAGTATATAGTAACAATAGTTCATTGCCAGCTACTTGTTAAGGTAGGGTAAGTCAAGCTCCCGCTATTCCCGCCTTTTTTTCCCCCTCCCCGAAAGTGATAGTTTCATTTCCGGCTACTTGTTAAGGTAGGGTAAGTCAAGCTCCCGCTATTCCTGCCTTTTCTCCCCCACCCCTAAAGTGATAGTTTGATTGCTGGCTGCTTGTTAACGTAGGGTCAGTCTAGCTCCCACTATCCCTTCCCCTCCCTCTTCCCCCCAAAAGGTGACATGTGGGGCTCTGGTCAAACAGTAAATCACTCGACTCACAGCTCCCAACACTACTGTAAGTACATGCCTGCCTTGTATTCTAGTGGATTTATTGGTTGAAAGCTTCACTTTTGACCAATAATAAACTTAGTCCTTTCAGTCTTGCTCTAAGTTGACTGTTGTAATAATCACCACATCTTTTGGGTATTGTACTTACCATGGAGAGTAATTTCTTAAGCAGTGGGAAACCTGTCTATCTTTTCAGCTTGGATGACAGAGAGGGTCACCTGTCAATCAACGAGAAGAACTGATGGAGAAGGACTAACATCCAGAGACTTCCCCATTTTGGATTTAATTACCTGTGCACCTGTATGAAATTGCAGGACATAACCCCACATCACTGCAGTGGTAAAGAACCTGCTTTCCTGTCATCGGGATAGAATACTCACGGCGATACTCTGTGAAGAACTAGCCGGTGGTGGTCACCAACACCTGCGACCCCCCCCCACACCAGCAACGGCTAAGATTTCAACAACACTAAGTGTCACCAACACCAGACACCCCTATATATATTAGCGTTGAGTTCAAATGTTATTTTATTCATTTCATTTTTCATTTTTCTTTCAGATAGGATATACCTTTCATGTTTTATTGTTTTATGTTTGCTTTAATAAATAATAAAGTGTTTATCTTTGTGAATTATTATTTCTTTTTCTATTCATTAATTTTCCTGAGGAGGAGCTGGCCTTGGTAATACTGTCTGAAGTTATTACAGGGCTGAGTAAGCCTTCACAAGTGGCGAACTTGCCAGGATACAACCCGACAGAATCAAGATTCAATTCCATCTCGAATCTACCATTGGAACTTCAACGCTGTATACCACAGACGGTTAACACCAGCCATGAGTAATCATTCTCTATGGTAGGACTACGGTACAGGTATTTAACCCTTTGAGGGTCGACAGGCTCTCTCCGAAACTCTTTCTCAGGGTCGGCCAAATTTCAAAAAAAAAAAAAAAAAATTTTTTCTTATGAAAAAATAGAGTTTTTTTTTCTAAACATTATAGGCTAAACAAAAAATTTTTAACGTCAATACTTACCGAGATATGGAGGCGTGAAATTTGCCAAAATTGAACAACATATGGTAACATCGCCGACTGCCGTCACCCGGTATTTTTCTATTTACTATTTTATGTACTATTTTCAATTATTTTTCAATTTTTCTTTTTCTGAGTAACTTTTATGGCCTCTGAGGCCAACATGATCAGTATTTTCTAAGTTATTTCTTTTTCAATACTACACAGAAAGAGACAGGCGCTCCCTTTACAGGCGACAGAAAAGAATAACAGGGCGGCTAAAAGAGGTCAATATATCTGAAATGCGTAGGGAGACACTGGTCAGAGAAATAGCAAGCATCGAACTTAAGCTAAAAGAATCCTTTAGGAGTCAGGAATCGCGGGAAGAACTAAAAGCCATAAATGAAATCGAAAGAAACCCAAAGTATTTCTTCTCCTATGCCAAATCAAAATCGAGAACAACGTCCAGTATTGGGCCCCTACTTAAACAAGATGGGTCCTACACAGATGACAACAAGGAAATGAGTGAGCTACTCAAGTCCCAATATGACTCAGTTTTTAGCAAGCCGCTAACCAGACAGAGTCGAAGATAAAAATTTGAATTTTTTTATGAGAGAGCCACAAAATTTGATTAAAACACAACCTATCCGATGTTATCCGGGACGCAAATGACTTCGAACAGGCGATAAATGACATGCCCATGCACTCTGCCCCAGGGCCAGACTCATGGAACTCTGTGTTCATCAAGAACTGCAAGAAAGCCCCTATCACGAGCCTTTTCCATCCTATGGAGAGGGAGCATGGACACGGGGTCGTCCCACAGTTACTAAAAACAACAGACATAGCCCCACTCCACAAAGGGGCAGTAAAGCAACAGCAAAGAATACAGACCAATAGCACTAAACATCCCATATCATAAAAATCTTTGAAAGGGTCCTAAGAAGCAAGATCACCACACATCTAGAAACCCATCATTACACAACCCAGGGCAACATGGGTTTAGAACAGTCGCTCCTGTCTGTCTCAACTATTGGGAAACCCCTACGACAAGGTCCTAAAATTGCACTAGAAGACAAAAGAATGCAGATTTTAATATATACAGACTTTGCAAAAGCCTTCGACAAGTGTGACCATGGCGTAATAGCCCAAAATGCGTGCTAAAGGAATAAAAGGAAAAGTCGGTCGATGGATCTATAATTTCCTCACTAACAGAACACAGAGAGTAGTCGTCAACAGAGTAAAGTCCGAGGCAGCTACGGTGAAAAGCTCTGTTCCACAAGGCACAGTACTCGCTCCCATCTTGTTCCCATCCTTATACCGACATAGACAAGGATGTCAGCCACAGCACCGTGTCTTCCTTTGCAGATGACACCCGAATCTGCATGACAGTGTCTTCCATTGCAGACACTGCAAAGCTCCAGGCAGACATCAACCAAATCTTTCAGTGGGCTGCAGAAAACAATATGAAGTTCAACGATGAGAAATTCAATTACTCAGATAGGGTAAACAGAGGAAATTAATCTTCATCAGAGTACAAAACAAATTCTGGCCACAAAATAGAGCGAAACACCAACGTCAAGACCTGGAGTGATCATGTCGGAGGATCTCACCTTCAAGGACCATAACATTGTATCAATCGCATCTGCTAGAAAAATGACAGGATGGATAATGAGAACCTTCAAAACTAGGGAGGCCAACCCCATGATGACACCTTCAGGTCACTTGTTCTATCTAGGCTGGGAAAATTGCTGCACACTAACAGCACCTTTCAAGGCAGGTGAAATTGCCGACCTAGAAAATGTACAGAGAACTTTCCACGGCACGCATAACGAGATAAAACACCTCAATTATTGGGGGCCTTGAGGTTCCTAAACCTGTATTCCCTGGAAAAGCAGGAGGGAGAGATACATGATTATATACACCTGGAAAATCCTTTGAGGGACTAGTACCGAACTTGCACACGAAAATCACCCACTACGAAAGCAAAAGTCTTGGGAACGATGCACCATCCCCCCAATGAAAAGCAGGGGGGTCACTACACGTTAAGAGACCATACAATAAGTGTCAGGGGCCCGAGACTGTTCAACTGCCTCCCAGCACACATAAGGGGATTACCAACAGACCCCTGGCATCTTCAAGCTGGCACTGGACAAGCACCTAAAGTCATTTCCGGATCAGCCGGGCTGTGGCTCGTATTTTGGGTTTTTGCGGGCAGCCAGCAGCAACACCCCTGGTTGATCAGGCTCTGATCCACCAGGAGGCCTGGTCTCAGACCGGGCCGCGGGGGGCGTTGACCCCGGAACTCTCTCCGGGTAAACTCCAGGTAAACACAAAAAGGGCGTAAACACTGTTGCCCATTATTTTTTTACAGAAAATATTTACACAAACAAACAATATGAAATGTTTGTTTATACTATTTACTTTATTTTATATACACATATACAGTCACAGGGAATGTTTCTAGAAGTTCTGAAGTCTGTGGAACTCTTTGAAACAGGGTTCATGCACAGTGGAGTTTACACTCCCACACATAAAACGGTGTTTCTTTTTGGGTTTTTGGGGTTTTTTTTGTAGTGCACAATGTAACCCTCTTCTGAGCTTTTTCTTCAAAGCAGTAGCAGGCATTTTACCAGGAAGTGATCACCATGCTTCAGACGAGCGGGTAGTTGTTGATAATTTGGTGGGCGGTAAAATTGCGGGTGCTTTTCCTTGGTACTTGAATACTATTTGTCTGATGACAGACAAACAAATTCGCCGTACTGTGGTTTGTTTTGGTGCTCATCTTATACATATTATAAGCATTGAGCATGGAAATGTCCAGAAGATGGAAAAACAGTTGATGTACCACTTATAACTCTTGCGAACACAATCAGCAAACCCAATCTGCATGTCACATTTGTCCATTTGAACCATTTTGAAGGGTGTAATCAATCACAGCTGCAGTTTTAGAATGGGTTCATTTCTCTCTCTATTGCTCCTGCCACTGTCTGCCATTTCATTAGGGTTGAATTGATGACAACAGTGTGACATCTCGTTTGTCATGCCACCGAAATGCCATGATGTCATTGGCAGCAAACGCCTGCACCTCACCTCTACGAGTGCCAGCTCCAAACCCTGGGCATATGTTTTCGATTTGCACGCACTGTGCCACACACATCTGTCATGTTCACTCGCAAAAAATCACTGAGTGAGGGGCTTGTGTACCAGTTATCTGTATATAATATATGCCCCTTACCAAGGTATGGTTCTATCATTGTTCGAACCACATCACCTGAGATGCCCAATAACTTCCTGGTATTTTGCAATGTATAACTTCCAGTGTACACAATAATATCCAATACCAGACCTCTGTAACAATCACAAAGCACAAACAACTTTATACCAAAGCGTTTCCTCTTGCTTGGTATGTACTCACACACACACACACAAATAACCCGCACATAAAAGAGAGAAGCTTACGACGACGTTTCGGTCCGACTTGGACCATTGACAAAGTCACACAGTGTGACTTTGTCAATGGTCCAAGTCGGACCGAAACGTCGTCGTAAGCTTCTCTCTTTTATGTGCGGGTTATTTGTGTATCGTTCCAGTCACGGTATTGTGCCTTTTTGTTATTTTTGGTATGTACTGCTTGAAAGAGAGTCTTCCTTTGAACAGAATCAAAGACTCGTCAATTACAAGCTTCCTGAAGGGATAAAAATGCGTACTGAATTTCTGTTTCAGATATACAAACACATTCCTAATCTTATATAACCTGTCAGTTCTGTCAGGCCTGGTTTTATCTGAGAAGTGAAGCATACGTAACATTAGCACAAATCGATTCACTGGCATTATATCACTGAAACCTGGTGTTGCAATCAGGGGGTCTGTTGACCAGTATGATTTCACTTTGTGCTTATACACATGTGGCATAAGCATTATTGTGGCAAAGAAAAGATACATCTCAGCCACAGTTGCCTCCTTCCACTGGTGTAGACGTGATTTTGGTTGAAAGTAATGTGTTTGCCATGGTGTTACTCGTAGTATGTGTTGCTTTCCATGACAATACTTTTCATCAGTGGTTCGTCAAAGAATAACTCGAACATTCCAGTTCAGTGCATTGTTCCCAAGTGCACAAGATGGCCATATTCCACGTTGGCTGTCATCAAACTGGTGGGGATTAGGAACAAAATTGACAGCTTCCTGCCAATCCCAGGTGCGGTCTGCTGGTGGGTACTGGACAATGACAGGTGGTTGTGGTTGTGGAGGTTGTGGTTGTGGAGGCTGGTGTGGTGGGTGAGGGGGATGGTGGCCTTTGTTCTAGATCAGCTGAGCAGCGGCGTGGGTGGCAGCGTGGGTGGCAGCATGGCCCACTGCTGGTGCCTCACCGCCGGCACCACTACCACCACGCACATTTTCCATCCCAATTGCAACAGTATCTTCGTCATTTTCACTGTCTGTTCCTGTTGTACAGCCACGGGATGTACTCCGAGATACACTCCTTCCCCTTGGTATAACATATGGCACACTACCAGAGCACATATATCGTCGTATATACTGACGCTTCACTGGGGAATATTGCACTTCACTATCACTACTGGAACTAGTTTGAAGAGCTTGTAGTTCAATTCACTATCACTATCATCACCTATGCTCTCATCTGAGTCTGGGATTTGGGAAAATAGAAGTTTCCTCTTGGGTTCTGGAACAACTGAACGTGAACAAGAGGGCCCAGCACCAGAGGTGGAAGGCTGAGGGTCGTCTGGTTTTCCTCACTATTACCGATATTATGGTCATTAGTTTCGGTCAAAACCTCACTAAAACCACGAAACTCATCTTCACTGGCACTTCCATCACTATTAGAACTGTCACTGGGGAACAAAAGTGCCCCAATTCGCCGAGGAGTGAGGATCTTCTTACCGCGAGGCATGGTGGACATTGTTTACTAAGAGGGCATTCCCACAATGCACCACTGGATCCCAATTTTTTTTCTACTGTGCACACCGACCACGCAGACCCATTCTCTCCCACCTAGGCCTACCAGCCTTTTCGCGCGAGATTTGAGGCCGCTAGAATTTATGCGTACTAGTAAATCAAAAACCCTACGCGTAAGACGTACTAGTACGACCAAAACCCTCAAAGGGTTAAAAGATTTGGTGATTGTTATAGTCTCAATTTATTGTAAGTCAAGTCAGGCAGGATATAATAGTTAATTCTGCCACCTTTCTTGTGAGCTTGAAACACTTTGGAGGATTAGACTCTAGGGACCCGAGATTTTCCAGTGACAATTTGTTTCATTGAGCTCTTTATTACATCAAGGGAACTGTCATAGGGCACTCTTGATTTGTTGGTGAGAAGATTGGATGGTCAAGTGACCCCATTCTACTTACTGTTTGCTCGGAGCCGGCATAGAACCCTTCGTTTTAATTAATACATATTGTTTAATTGAAGCAGGGATCGAGCCCTCTGGTTTATTTATAGTTTGAACGGAGCAGGAATTGAACCCTCTGTTTTCTTTAATACCCGTTTCATTTCCCCTGATAGTTTTAAGTTATTCTTGCAAGCATGGAGGAATACCAGTTTTGAGATGAACGCTGAAAGTAAGTTAGGAATAACAGGGAAAAATTTAGAATCTTTCATTAGTGCAAAAATCCAGGAAAAAGACTTGAAAAAAATTTTGAAAAGAAAGAAAGAAGACAGCAAGAAAAGGAAAGGGGAAGAGAATAAGGGGAAGAGAGAGAAAAAAAGGGAAAAGAGAAAAAGGAAAAAGAAAACCCTTAAAAACCCGGGGGAAAAAAGGAAAAGGAGAGAGAATTGAGAAAAAAAATTCCGAAAAAGACAGTTAAAAAGGAAGCGAAAAGCCCCAAAAAAGCGTGATAGAAACAGGTTAAATTAAGAGAACTTGCCCCGAAAGAGCAAAGGATAGGGGAATTTGGGGAAAAAACTGGGAGAACATGGTTTTAAAAAGAGAGAAAAGGATCGCGAGTTTTTTAAAAATCTCGCCCAAATTAGAGAATAAAAAGTTAAATTTTACACAACAATTAGGGGAAGGAGTAATGAGAACAACGTGCAGTCAGTGCACATATTCCAACACCTAATTTACCTCCCTTCACAGAGGGGGAAGACATAACTTCATACATTATCAGGTTTGAAAATACCGCTACCCTCTGTGAATGGCCTGCTGACACCTGGGCTACCAGGTTAGGAATGTTATTTTCTGGTACAGCCTTGAATATCTATGCAATTTTGTCACAGGATATCATATGTAATTATAACCTACTGAAGAAGGCAATCCTTAAAGCATATCAAAAAACCACTAATTCTTACAAGAAAGATTTCAGGTATGCCACCTTACAGCCTGGCCAGAACTTTCAGCAGTTACAGGTAACACTCTTTCGTTTGTTCGACTTTTGGATAGAGAGTTCAGGAATTGATCACAGTTATGAATCTCTTAGAGACTTCATGGTTGCTGACCAGTTCCTGACAGCTCTTCCCCATCAGATACGAACATTCATCAGAGAACGTAACCTGATTAAAGCTGAGGAAGTTGCTGAGGCCGCTGACCTATATGCTGAGGCTCACAATTCCTATAAATACCTAAAGGGATCAAACCCTAAGGGCAAGGGTTCATCAGATCTTAAGAAATCAAAGCCTCTAGTGGAAAGTAAAATGACTTCTTTATCCTTTTGTCATTTGTGTGGTGTTAAGGGACATAAACGTCCAGAATTGTCCTTCTAAGAAGGTCCAAAAAGTTGGAAGATGTTTTAAAGACTGTAATGACCAAGCACCTTCTGTTCAGGAACAGTTAATGGACTTAATGTATCTACCATTTTTACGAGACACCGGATGCACATGTATAGCCATTTCTGATAGCTGTTACCTAACCTTAAAGAAACTCATTCCTCTGCTATACTTTCAGACTACTTGGGCCATACTGACACTTTTCCTACCATCCGTTGTTACATTAGGTCTAAAATGGTTCACAGGTTGGTCTGAAGGCGTAATAGCTCCCATCACATTCTTGCTCCGTGCTAATAGGTTAATGTAAAAGGTGCCATTCTTCCTTCTGAGATTGACCTTTCATCACCAAAGATGGATATAAGTGTTTCAAATACTCTTCCTGTAGAGTCAGAGAAGCCCCTCGAAAGTTCAGATGAGACAATGTCTCGCGAGATTCATGTGGGATAAAAACCAGTGATGCTACTCTCGAAAGTGAGGAAGTAGGATCACCGGTTCACTTGTTAGATGAAAGTGAAGATATCACCTCCGATACTATAAATGTCTTGACTAGGGCTCAGATCAAAGCCCAGGCATCTCCTACTGCCATCCTTTGATTTTCCCTGACTTCAAGCCTTTAGATATATCGAAGGACTCTTTTGTCAATTTACAAATGTAATTGCCCTCTCTTCAGAATTGCCATAATGCTGCTAAAACAAAATCAAGTTTATCCAAAGGAAAAACTTTTCATATAAATTTGAATATATAAAAGGTAACTTGTACAAGTCAGCATTCAAATTAAATTCAGATGAAATAGACTATTCCATCTTAGTTGTTCCAAGTCAATGCAGAGAGACTGTTCTTAAAATGGCTCATGACCTACCAGTGGCCGGACATTTCTCGCATCGTAAAACCTTAAAAAAAATTAGGGAAACCTATTTTTGGCCAAAAATGTCCTCAGATATCACTACCTATTGTAGATCGTGTAAAGTGTTTTGCCAACTGTCATCCTCCCCGAGGTACCAGGCGAGTACCTATGGTCAAAATGCCTATCTTTATGGTACAGTTTGAAAGAGTAGCTATTGACATCGTTGGTCCTTTATCTCCACTTTCATCTGGGGGACATAGATATATATTAAACATTAGTTGATTATGCTTCGAGTTTTCCCTGAAGCCATTCCCTTAAAAACCATAACTACTACAGAGGTGGCTGAAGCCCTTTTGTCCATCTTTTCCAGAGTGGGCATCCCTGACCGTGGGACACAATTCACATCTGACTTAATGCAACATCGATACCAACTTCTGGGAGTGAAGCCTCTCTTCACCACACCCTATCATCCCAGCTGTAATGGGAGGATTGAGCGCCAGCATTCGATTCTCAAGTCCATTTTAAGGAAACTTTGCTCCCTTAAACCTGAGGATGGCATCGTTACCTACCCTGTGCTTTGTTTGTCATGAGGGAAGTTCCCAGTGACTCTTTGGGGTTTTCACCTTTTGAACTTCTCTATGGTAGACAGGCCAGAGGCCCATTGTCCATCCTTCATGACTTATGGACTAATGAGGAGGTAAATGCTGAGGCTCAGTCTTCTTACCAGTTTCTCCTTGACCTTAGATCTAAACTTGAGGAGACCTCTGACATAGTTTCGAAAAACCTAAGCTTGTCAAAGGACCAGTACAAAACCTATTTTGATTCCAAAGTCAGAGGAGAAGTTTAAAGTAGAGATGAAGTTCTTGTACTTTGCCTATCAAGTCAAATAAATTATTAGTAGCATGGAAAGGTCCATATAAAGTATTAAAAATTTGTGTGAAAGTTGACTACCTCATAGAAGTCAAGGGGAAACCTAAGCTTTATCATATCAACATCCTTAAGAAATATTACCGAAGAAATTCGGTTAACTGCCTTAATAACTTTGACTTAGTTTTTCCACACGAACTTGATAAGACAACTGAAGAATGTAAAGTGTGCGTAACTGACACCTCTAACTTAGACTATGATGAAGAACTACATGACTTGGTGACTTTTGACCACTCAGGCGCAACCAAAATTAATATTAATGAATCTTTGGATGACAATAAGAGACATGAACTACTTCAATGTGTGAGTAACTTTTCAGACGTCTTTACTGATATTCCAGGTGGTACCTCCACGGTAGTCCATAAGATTGACTTAGTCACGGACAATCCTATCAAACGAAAACTATACCCAGTTCCAGTTCACCTTAGGGATGCATTTGACAGAGAGGTAAACAAATTATTAAAACTTAAGATCATTGAACCTTCAGTATCTTCATATTGTTCACCAGTAGTCATGGTTAAGAAGGAGGATAATTCATATAGACTTGCTATTGACTTCAGAGGCCGTGGGATGCTGAGCCTATGCCCTTAATAGATAGCGATCTACACAAATTTTATGACGCTTCCTTCTTTTCAGAGATTGATATTGCACAGGCATATCATCAAGTAATGTTAGATCCTTCTTCTAAGCAGTACACCGCTTTTCCTACACACCAAGGACTGATGCAATATAGAACTATGCCCTTCGGTTTGGTAACTGCCTGTGCTACCTACGTGAGACTGATGATAAAGGTCTTGGTAATATGCCAAATGTATTCAGTTTATTTTGATAACATTTACGTAATGACATCCACATGGGGCGAGCATATCCAAACATTAACATCAGTTTTGCGTAGGTTATGCTCACATGGCCTCACTGCCAAGCCGAAGAAATGCTTCCTTGGGTATAACAAGATTAGATATCTGGACTGATACTTTCTAATAACTCTCTGCAGCCTCTCCCCAGTAAGATCAAAGCTATATTAGAATTTGAATTCCCCAAAACCAAGAAGCTCATGCATAGCTTTCTTGGTTCAGTAAATTTTTATGCACAGTTTATCCCAAATCTTACTGATCTACAGCATCTCAGTTAGGCCTGAGTGGTTGAGGGGAGGAGGACGTGTGTGTTGAGTGAAGTCCTAGGCCTTCTATATCAAACTGCTTATCTCACCCGACTGATAACTCATCATGCAACAAATATCGTTGGAGCGCAGCTGAACTGCTGCTGGAACTCTTATGTGTGAACTGTGACTAGTGATATACCTAGTAACACAAATATGTTAATGTGAAGTGGCTGTAGGAGGCTACACCTTCACTCCACCTCGCCTCTCTCCCCTCCTTCCTCGATTTGGAACTCAGTCATTCGCCTCTATTCACTTATGGTCTAGAGGCGGTTTTTGCCAGACCACATAAATGCTTAAGTGCCCGTGTCAGTCCTCTGTGCCGCACTCCACTCATCTTACGAATATGTCTCCTGTGTGCCTACATGCCTGCTACAAGCAAATATCCAAGTGTGTTGACACGGCTTAGCAAGCACATTCAAGCAAGCTTGAAAGCAGCATTCCAAGCTAGCCAGGACAAGCTAAGGCTGCCTGCAGTTACAGCTCCTGACCCCCAGCATGTCTACGTATACGTTCTACAGTGCTGCTGGCATACCAGTGTTTCCTGTAGTGGCTTAGTTAAGAACAACTTAACGAGCATTGCAGTACTGACTTTTTAAGTGGGACATGCCAGAGGTTCACCTATAAACATAGTAAGTTTGTGCTAGAAGTGTTAAGTGCTGCAGATTTGTTGTAACTATTTGCACGAGTGAATTTCACTGACTTAGGACATTGTACTACCATTAGTACTTACGCAGGCTTAAAATGAGTGAGGAATGTCTGGCCTGCTGGGTGACCTTGAAAATGGCACTATAAGACCCGCATGCCACTTACACCCATACTGCGTGTGTCTAGTGAGGTGAATGTCCCTTCCTCAACTTTCCTATTTACCGGTATCCCTTAACTCGTCGCCATTATCTACATATGGGATAAGGGCGAGTTTAGCAGATCCAGGCTAAACAGCGCTCCAAGCCAGCCTTTGTGAACGTTCTACAGTGTTCCGGCCGTACCTTCGGTGTTGTGAGAACTAGTTCTTATGTAGTGAAAATTTGTCTGTCATTCCAAGACACGTGTGCTAGATGTGTTAAGTGCTGTGGGTTTGGAGTAATTAACAAGTAGTACAGTGTTGGTAACTCTCGAGACGACTGTGGGCCCACTGAATGACCTTGAAAATCGCACTGCGACCCGCAGGCCACTACACCCATATTGCCTGTGTCTAGCGAAGTGAATATCCCTTCCTTGTCCCTTCTATTCACCGTTATCCTTTAGCCCATCGCCAGTGTGAAACTCCTGTCAGCTGTGAGTATAGCTGATGTGTTGACGTAGAATGATGGTGAAGGCAGATTTGAAACATATTTTTAGAAACAGGGCTCGGAAAAAAGAACGAGGCTTCCAGAGAAAGCTTGCTGAAAGCAATACAGTGGGCGCACACCCTCCCAAAGCTATCAGGTTAGATTTCCCTAACAATACTGATCAAGAGACCAAGTTTAACTGGTTTTTCGAAGCTAGTGTAAACAATCATGAGAAAACGATCAAGTTTGTCTGCGATCAGTGAATGACCTTGAAAATTGCACTGCGACCTGCAGGCCACTACACCCATATTGCCTGTGTCTAGCGAGGTGAATATCCCTTCCTTGTCCCTTCTCCTTCCTCGATTTGAAACTCAGCCGTTCACCTCTACTTGCTTGTGGTCTAGAGGCGGTTTTTGCCAGACCACATGGGTGCTTGAGTGCCCGTGTCCTCTGTGCCGCACTCCGCTCATCTTGCGAGTGTCTCCTGTGTGCCTGCCTGCCTGCTGCAAGCAGGTGTCCAGGTGGTTGGCGCGGGCTTGGCGAGCACAGTCAAGCAAGCTTGAGGGCAGCACTAAAAGCTAGCCAGAACAAGCTAAGGCAGCCTGCAGTTATAGCTGTCCTAGGGCCCAGCATGTCTGTGTATACGTTCTGCAGTGCTGCTGGCATACCAGTGTTTCCTGTAGTGGCTTGAGAACAATTTGATGAGCATTGCAGTGCTGACATTTTGAGTGGGACATGCCAGAGGTTCACTTATAAACATAGTAAGTTTGTGGTGATTGGCTTGTACACAGTGAACATTCATCTGTCATACGTGTGCTAGAAGTGTTAAGTGCTGCTTTCCCCAACAGTTAATTGTCATTTGTAAGCCTGTATTAAGACTTTAAAAGGCTCAGAGTGTGCTTCAGTGTAGCGACTCCTTACATTTGATAAATCAGTGTAATACATGCTCTGCTCAGTGTAAACTGAACTATTAAATACGGTTACATAATTAAATTGCTTGTCCTAGTGTCATTGCTGTGTTTTCTAATACATTTTCTCGTTCAGACTGAAACTTTACTGCTAAATTCCCAGTAATATTTCAAATTGCAGTGTTCATCTGTGGTGTAGAGTGTGTAACTTATGCTTTGTATTTTACTGTGAACAAGCTTACTTCTGCATAATGTTCAGTTTTCATGAATACTTTCTCTCTTGAGTAATTCAGTTACCTTTCAACTGTGTTAAGCAAGAGTCAGCCTGTTAACATCTATGTTCCTTGCCATCTCATCTAGTGGGTCTAGTGCCTAGTTAAAATTGTAATAGTAACAATTTGCAATCATTATACTTCTAGTCATACATTGTGTAAATTGTTTTAGACTATTTGATCAACTGGATTGTAGTGTTTAACTTCTGATACACCAATTTAATGACTGCAGACTCGCACTGACACATAATAAACACATTAAAACGCTGGTACCTCTCCAGAACCTGGGCCTAGTGTGTGACTTTGACAAGTTGAGAGTGTTTATTACGACCAGCGGTGTACCACTCTCACCTATATTTACATCAACAAAAGTATATTCTAAGTGATAAAGTGTACACTTGGTGTACTTGGTAACACTTTGTAGTGAATATTTGCTCTTGCATAAGCTATAAGGGAAAGATAGCGAGGAATTCTTGTGTTGTGAGTCTTACACTGGCAAACATGGCAACTGTCATAGAGGAAACTATTTCTGCAGGTGATGGAAATGATGATAGCTTCCAGACCTTTAAAAGTAAACAAAAGAGAAAAAGCGAGAAAGGGCTAGAGCGTCGACGTAGTCAGACTCACTTGACTCGTACACAATGTGATACTAAACGTCCTTGGTGCACAGAGGCTGCAAGAAATCTTTCTTCAAAGGAAGAATGTGTTAAGCTGAACTTCCCTGACAACACCCCGCTGCCTGCTAAGTGTGCATGGCTAATGGCAGCTGTAAACAAGCATCCTAACTCAAGGATCCAATTTAGGAAAAACACACACAACTTTGTGTTTGTGGAACAGAATGCAGAACTGATCAATGATCTACTTAGTACACCTTATGGGGGTATTAAGCTCCTCCAACCTCCATCAGACACTCACCACTTTAAAAAATGGGTCAGTATCATAATCTTTGGATACCCTCTCTGCATGGACCCATCCCATCTGAATCTAAGTGAGCATATCATCAAGCCTAAAAGACTTAAAGGAAAATCCCAAATTATTGCCAGTTGGGTGGGTCCTGTGCCCCTCCCCCGGAATATCTGGGTGCATGGTTTACGTTTCCTAAACATCGAAGTGTACCTACCCCCTAAACGTAGGTGTTACAAATGCCAGCACTATGGCCATGTTGCAGTAGACTGTGGAATACTACATTCTTGGTGTGGTAATGTGCTGGGAAACATTCCACTAGAGAATGCACAGTAGGCCCTGACAGCCAAAAATTAAGTGTATTAACTGTAAAGAAGTTGGGGTTACAGTTTCCCACAAGGACTGCAGTCAGAACCCAAACAACCTTCGATGTAAACCTGATAACAGTCCTTTAATGGTAACTGAGGATGGGGCCATCCAGTCTACCACAGCCAGATCTGAGACTGAACCTCTGCAAAGTGTGCAAGAACCCCACCTCACTGCAAAGGATTCTGGTGATACCAGAATGCCATCACACACACCAGCTGTGGAGGAGCTAGCCATCCCTGCTAGCACATATGGAACTACTGGTCTGCCACTACAGATACCTATGGCTACACCTGAATATGGGGATGAGTTTGTCATTTCTCCCAATACACACAACTACAACAGTCAGACGGACACCACACAGGTAACCTCCCTGAAAATTGGAGATGAGTCAGATGCACAGGACCTACCTGCAATGAATGATGAAACAGAGAACACTAATGTAACCATGGTACCTGTTAAGGTGATAGGTGTTAAAGAAAGCACTAACCCAGAAGTGCCATCCTCAGGAGAGGCATTGGATTCGCCTGACCTTCCTCATATTATAACAAATTTCCAGAAAAAAATTGAGCATCTTGAACAGATCCTGACAAGTTTAATAAATATATGTAATCAGGATGATGCTATTGAGCATGGTGATGATGTCAAAAGTGCAGCAATCCCCGTTCAGCTTCCAGCAATTTGTAAGAAAGAAGCCCATGACTCTTGTTTTCAAGACTTGCCTTGGAACTGGCTGCCAATATGCCGAAAAATGCTTAAAAATAAAGGTTCTGAAGATAAAGACGTACAAACTATTCTATTTGCTCTTAAGTGTCTGCACACTGCAGTCAAAGCATAATAGTTTTACCATCTTATGAGCAAGAGATTGTAATAACTCACTACAATGGATACATTACAAATCTTTTCATGGAACATTGCTTCCATCAGGAAGCGGTTGCCTGACTTACATCATATTAGTGCAACCAAGAATATTGATGTCATCTGTTTGCAGGAATGTAGATTGAAAGATGGAGCACCTCCACCAAACTTGCCTGGATATGCAGCTTATAACCTAAGGTCAACCAACTGTTGTGTGATGTATGTCAGAAAGAACTTGCCACATTCACTCCTTTTTCTTCCTTGCAGAGTCGATTAACATGCAGTACATGGCGTGAAAGTATAATGCAGGCGATTTTTCCACAAAAACATTTTAATCTCTAAGCCCCAGTGAACCAGCTTCGACCTGATGCCTTTAACCAATCGCATCAATAGTGGAACCTACCATCATTCTGGGAGAATTTAATGCCAGACATAAGAATATTGTGTGGGGTCTATAACAAACACCAATGGAACTAAACTAAGTGAATTGCCTAAATGAGCATGATAATGTTCGAAATTGGATGGGGCACTCCTGAGCCTACCTCACATATATGGTGGCATACTAGAGTCTGTGTCTTGAATTTAATACATCATATACGATGCACGACCTCCCTGTCATAGCTGATGAGATCTTCTATCTGATCACTTCAAGACTACAACTGACAATCTTGATCACACTCCTACCATCAAGGACTAAATAACAAAGAGGAAACTTATTTCTCAAACCTACAACAAAGAGACAACTTTTATTAACCACTTGGATCAATGTATAGAATTAAGAGCCCATTGGCACACCAAAAATTAAATGATATTTATTACCCATTTTCCCAGCTATTGAGAGTGTTCTCAACAGAATCAAGTGGGCAGGAATAGGAACAAAAGACCCTCCACAATAAATAACAAAAAAACCAATGTAAAATATATAATGAATCCACAGCTGCGCAATCTAACACAGTGCCAGCAAGGTAGGGATAGGTAAAAGCATACCGTGAGATGTAGAACCCCCATACCTGCTCAGAACTGTTTCCAAGCTGCACTAACAAATGCAAGGAATAGAAAGAAGAATTAGGCTAACAGGAAATGGGAACATTTTGTTAGTGATTAAATAGTCCACCCCGATTGAGTTTAGGCTTGGAAAGGTATAAATACAATAACCAGGAAAAAGACTGGCAATGTTGCTCATTCCCTTTCTCTAAAAAGCAAATGACTTATAAATGACTGAGGTCCAAAACCTCCAGCATGAAAACCTTCCATCTCATATTAGAAAAAAATTAGAGAGTAAAAAACTTCTGAAGAAAATGTTTAAAACTAGATTAAATTTATGAGCCAAACTATTGATGAGAGTGATTGCCTCTTTACCCGAGTATGAATATATGAAATGCATTAACCAAAGGTCGATCAACTGCTCCTGAAGAATGGTATAACCTATGATATTCTCGAAACTCTAAGGCACGTGCCTGATAACCCTCTGTTTGGCCATTGTATAATCTCAGTTACATTGAGGCGTTCTTCCTACTTCCCCCTGGACCAATAGTCCACCTCATTGTGCCCTATTCCTAAGCCCAACATCTATACATTTAGCCGATCTCCTAACTAGTTGTCCTTTGTAAAACATTTGAAAGAATGATGCTTAACCGACTGTACTACAGACTCAGACATCAAACTTTCCCCTACCTCTATGGGTTGCATGAAAAGGTAAAGTGTGCAGAACTGTATTTCCACCTTTCTCACTGCACACACCTTACTAGTTTTTACCACTTTTTCTTACACACGATCTAAAATCTGCATTTGATATTGCGAACAGAACCGTTATAACAACAATGACTAGCCAAAATGAATATTGTGGAGCTACTCAGCGGGATAATAGGATACCTGTCAAATAGAGTATCGTCTGTCCTTACCAAGGTTCAGAATTGGATTCATAAAGAAATGCTTTAAGGTACACCGCATGGAGGAGTTTCTTTGGTCCCTAGCTATTTAATATTCTGATTACTAGCTCTCCTAAATGCTCTACCTGCCTCACCTAAACATATAGCAATAACTATGCTGATGTATATCATGATCCATACAACAGGCCTAAGAAATGAATATCATTCTTATGAAGTTCCAAGCAATTGTAAACGACTAGGCCCCCATCTATTTGCAGGGTGAAATCATTAGCTACTTAAAACTTACAGATATCTTGGTGGTAGATTACCCGTTAACAAATCCACTATACCAGAGGAAGAGGAAAGGGGGGGGGGGGGGGATGGGGGCAACTAAACAAGAAATTTCAAGCTAAGCTAAAATGCTCTCAAAGCTGTTGCTGGCTACATCCCAACTATGGTGCTAAGAGATAATCGTGAGATGATGTACATAAAGCCCATGTTAGGTCCTTAATTGATTATGCTGTCACCCATGATGATATTAGCTAAAAAAGTTCCTCCGACCTCTTGGGAGTTAATAGCAAAAAGAACGCTCTCGTGATAATTCATGGCTGTCCCAGATCTACAAAAGTTCTTAACAATAGGAAGGAGCTTGGTATTTCCTAGTATCAGGATATGGAGTGTTGGAAATTAACACTGATACTCGGTATTAGAATTTGATGAAACGAACCAGACACTGCACAGTGAATCTTACCAAGGTCTAGAGTAAATATACACAGATTCTAAAATGGATTGTGAAAACGTGGCAATTGCATTAAGTTTTAATAACCTGCATGAACTGTATCACTGTAAGGCAACAAGAGCATTTCACCCCTCCATGAAGATGGTGTTTCATTTAATATCACATACCTACAAGTCCCCCCAAAGAAGCTCATTGCTAGTAATCCCTTCCTTAAATCTCTTGTTTAGAGCAACTGCTCAAGAAGAAATTTCTCACCTAGCTGGTAGTAATAAGTTTATCACACAAGTTATATACACTGATGGATCTAAACAGGAGTCTTCTGGCAGGGCTGCAATCTGCCTTGTTGCCACCATCCCTAGTTAAGAACGATAATAAATTTGTTGGATTAGGCATAAGAATAATAACTTGGGGCGTCTACACTGCAAACTGAATTGTTTGCAATCCAATGGCGCTAAATGCTAACCTATGACACCTGAGCCTGACTCTGTCATCATTATCTGATTCTAATGTACTATCATTTGAAGGCTATGACTCATATAATGACTCCAACAACAGCTCATTGGAGAAGCCCAGGTATAGATACTCAAAATTAAGGGACAAAGGAATTAATGTACAATTGCTATGGATCCCACACACATTGGTTTAACTCCTCATGAAAAAGTAGTATATGTTACCAAGGAAGAGTACCCAGAAGAGAATGTAGAATATAACTTTGGTAAACAGTGTCTAGCATTAGAATAATATTAGGAGAGAAGTAAATAATGAAATGAATTGTTATAGGAATTGCAGTTAGAAGCCTGAGTAGATCTATAACCCACTATGAAACATGAATGTAATAAGTATGTTTATGGAGCAACTTGCAATGGGGGGGTGAACAGACTGACTGATGTTGTAGTGGCCAGGAGCATTGGCTTGGTTACAAGTACTGTCCTGGCAGTTTGGGAGACACACAGATTATGATCAAACTAAATGAAAATTAATGTGATCAGCATATGGTCACACTCTTGAACACTATGTGCTTAATTGTCCCACTCATTGAGGAATACAGAGACATACGTAATAAAAACCTATTTGACATGTCAAGATATCTATAATGAAAATAAGATACCAGATATACTAAGCAAATTTCCTAAATTTGCTTGTAACAGATAAGTGAACTATAGATATGTAGATATAAATCCATATGTATTCCTGTTAACCCGTTGGGCCTATTCCTCCCTAGGCCTTTTTGTGTATCCATATGCTCTCGTGCTACCGTCCACAGGATGGATATGGGATGCACAATAAACTAGCCACTTCGGTGGCAAAATCTAATCTTTACAGGCATCTTATCTGACTTCCTTAAAAAGTCTGTGAAGAAACCTCTTGAACTTTCCGACGTAGCTCAGGAAAAGTTTAATGAGATTAAAAATATATTTTCGAAAGACCCTATACTTAAGATTCCAGATATTAATAAAACATTTTGTTTAAGAACTGATGCCTCCAATACTGGCTTAGGTGTGGTGTTACTACAATACCATGATGGTACTCCCTTCCCTGTATGCTTCCTAAGCCAGAAACTCCTTCCCGCAGAAACGAGATACTCCACCATAGAAAAGGAATGTTTGGCCCTTGTGTGGGGTATCTCCAAACTTAAATTTTATTTCTGGGAAAAGAATTCATTTAGAACAGACCACAAACCTTGATATATCTATAAACTTTTAAGGGAACCAAACTATGACGGCCTCTGAGGTGGAACATGGCACTCGAGGCTTTAAAGTTCCATATTGTGTATATCAATGGTTACATTCCAAATATTTTCCCTCTGACTGATTAAGGTCGTAGAGAGTCATTAGAAGATATGTTGCCTTATGAGACTTCCATATGTTAAGAACTTTTCCTCACCTATTCTTTTTTATACCCAATGACTATAAGTCATTGGAGTATGGGGGATGAGCGGGAAAAGTGTCAAAGATTAGAGTAGCGAGGTGAGTATATAGTAACAATATTTCATTGCCAGCTACATGTATAAAGGTAGGTAAGCCAAGCTTCCCGCATATTCCTGCCTTTTCCCCCACCCTAAAGAGATAGTTTGATTGCCGGCTGCTTGTTAACGTAGGGTCAGTCTAGCTCCCACAATCCCTTCCCCTTTCCCCTCCTCTTTCCCCCCCTGAAAGTGACGTGAGGGCCTTATGGTCAAACAGTAAATCACTTGACTCACAGCCCCAACACTAACTGTAAGGAAACATTAAAATGGTATAAAATACCGACAGTTTTGTTAGGTAAGACACATATGCAACAGTCTAGGTATCTTTTTGTGAAACGTTTCGCCCTACACCAGAGGCTTCTTCCCAGTCAAGTACAGGAAAAAGTTGAAGAAGCAGAAGATACTTGAAACGATGTAATCAGCCATCACCCTTAAAGTTTTTGAGGTGTTCAGTCCCTCAGATCTGGAGAAGGAGGCCTTGTTCCATAGTATGAAACAATTGTTCATACTAGGAACAATGCTCTTCTCCAGCCTGAGGGTACTGAACCTCCTCAAAACTTTAATGTGAAGGACGATTACATCGTCTTCAAAGTATCTCTTCTCTCTATCAACTTTTCTGTACTTGACTGAAGAAGTCCTACAGTTATGCGAAACTTCAAACAATAAAGATACCTAACCTGTTGCAATATGTGCATAAACCTAACAACTACTGTAAGTACATGCCTGCCGTTGTATTCTAGTGGATTTAATGGTTGAAAGCTTCACTTTTTACCAATAAAAACTTAGTCCTTTCAGTCTTGCTCTAAGTTGACTGTTTGTAATAATCACCACATCTTTGGGTATTGTACTTACATGAGAGTGATTCTTTAAAAAGTGAGTAACACCTTCCTATCTTTTCAGCTTTAAAATGACAGGAGAGAGGGTCACCTGTCAATCACGAGAAGAACTGATGGAGAAGGACTAACGGTCCAGAACTTCTCCCATTTTGGATTTAATACCTGTGCAACACTGTATGAAAATTGCAGACGTAACCCAACATCATTGCAGCGGTAAAGAACCTCTTTCCTGTCACGGGATAGAATACTCACGGCGATACTCTTGACGAACTAGCCGTGGTGGTCACCACAACCTGCTACCCCCCCCTCACATTCAGCAACGGGCTAGATTTCCAACAACACTAAGTTCACAACACCAGACACCCCTATAAAATGATTACATTGAGTTTCATTATGGTTATTTTATTCATTTCATTTTTTTCATTTTTCTTTCAAAAAGGATATACCTTTCATGTTTTATTGTTTTATGTTTGCTTTAATAAATATAAAGTGTTTATCTTGTGAATTATTATTTCTTTTCTATCATTAATTTTCCAGAGAGGAGCCATCCTGGTAATAACTGGACTGAAGTTCTTACAGGGCTAGTAAGCCTTCACACATATCAAACGTCCCAGCTGCTCACTTACGTGTGCCACCTTTTCCACACATTGCCTCAACATCCATTCCTCCTGATTCACCTCAAAACGACCACCATGTGCTGCTTACTCTCATTGACACAAGGTGTCCTCACACTCCTGTACAGCTCACTCCCTCCCAATGCCCATCTGCAACCTTCTCCCCTTCCAGACTGTCTTCCACCTCCCCAAGAAGTCATTCAAGACCCTCGTCCAACAGAGCATCCTGTTGTAAGACAGCTTCTTCTGACAACAATCGCATCCGTAGATGGTCACTCAGACACAGTTCCTCACAGGTAAACTGGTGCAGACACGCTCGCCCCAACCTCTGACTCCGCTCTGTCTACTTTCTACACGGCCAACTACCAGACGCCTGACCTGGCAGCCTTCAACCTGTCCCAGGGTCCCAAAGGAGCCCAGCTGTCATTCCACAACCGTTGTTGGAGCCTGTTGCCCCTCCGTCCCTCAGCTTTTGCTGCATTTTGGGCCACCCATATGTCATAAGATCTGCACAGCTACAGTCGCGACGTTGTCCTGCATTATATAGCATATACCTGTTTCTGAACTCTTCCATCAGAAACGTACGATGGTATAGGTTGTTTCATGTCATATTCAGTGAAGAATACACTCTGAGGCAGCCCCAAATACTGGGCCCTTACTTTCCTTCCACACTCCCAACTCAGGACTTCTGCCGAATGGATCTTGCCATATCTATGGAATACCTCCACAACATCAATTCAAGGCCTCAAAGGGACATTTTCCTTCTCACCTTACACCCACGTCACAATCATGATACGTCACATTAGGCCGGACCTCCACTGCGAATTAATGGTCCAATCCTCTTTCTTGGAAGCGTCGACTCTGCTGGAGAAAAACCCAGCACACTAGAACTTTGAATGAATATCCTCGACACTCCATTCACTGCTACACAATACAGCTCGTCGTTTGGTATGCGGTACACATCGCGGATGATACTTGGCGAAGCAACCTGCATGTAGAACTACTCAGGGTACCATGTACCCTAGCTTCCACACAGATCAGTATTTACCTGCTCCATGCTGTCAGCCATTTTGCTATGCTCAACAACGGAAAAACTGCGCAGAAAAACCTAATGATTCGGGAGCTACGCGCAGCCTGTCCACAACGGGCCCGAAAGTCCAATGAGGACACAATACTTTAAAACTTCTCCTCTGATTTGGGTATCAAAATGTTTTGTACCTGGTCCATTGATAAGCAAAAGTTTTTCGAAACTATGTCAGAGGTCACCTCAATTTGGATCTACCTGAGTTTACCTGGAGAGAGTTCCGGGGGTCAGCCTCTACCGCAGCCGCGGTCCTGTGACTAGGCCTCACTGTGATTTCAGAGCCTGACAACAGGCTGTTACGCTGCTGCACACAAACCAACATAAACGAGCCACAGTCCGGCTTGAATCAGGAACCGACTATTGTAGGAGCTTGTCCAGAGCCAGCTTGAAGACTGCCATGGGTCCTGTTGGCAATCCCCCTTAATTGTATGCTAGGGAGGCAGTTGAACAGTCTCAGGCCCCCTGACACTTATTGTATGGTCCTTAACGAGCTAGTGACACCCCTGCCTTTTCATTGGGGGGATGATCAGGGGGGTCGTCTGCCAAGTCTTTTGGCTTTCGTAGAGAGATGATTCCGTGGGCAAGTTCGGTATAGTTCCCTCTAGGATTTTCCAGGTGTATATAATCATGTATCTCTCCCACCTGCATTCCAGGGATAACAGTTTCAGGAACCCAGCGCTCCCAGTAATTGAGGGTTTTATTCTGCGTATGCGTGCCGTGAAGGTTCCGTGTAACATATTCTTAGGAGAGCAATTTCACCTGCCCTGAAAGGTGCTGTTAGTGTGCAGCAATATTCCAGCCTAGATAGTAACAAGTGACCTGAAGAGTGCCAATCTAAGTTCAAGGAGAAATTTGATAATAAGAAAACCTCAGCATTCACCCCTCGTTGCCCAAAATCAGAAGGAGGGGACAAGGACCTTGGCCTGTCTACCAAAAGGATTCAAAAAGGGTTTAAAACCCCAAGATCACTGGGAACTTCCCTCAGGCAAACAAAGCACAGGTAGGTAATGAGCCACTTTAGGTTTTAAGGGAGCAAATTTTCCTTTAAAAAAAGGGCTTGAAATTGAATGCTGGCGCTCAATCCTCCCCATTACAGCTGGGATGAATGGGGTTTTTTTTAAGAGAGGCTTCACTCCCAGAAGTTTGGTAGAATGTTTGTTAAGGGGTAGGCCTTTTTTAAAAGCATTTTATTATATTTTTTTTGACTATTTTGATGGGTCTCAAACCCGGGGATCTTAACTTAGTCAATAATTCTAAATCATGCCCATTGTCTTAACTTTGCTGTTAATTTTAAGAGTCGAAACTTTCTGCTTAGGAATGGTAACTGATTTACTTCCTAAAGCTCCCCTAGTCGTTCTTATTTGAACTGTTTTTATTTTAATTATTGTATTATGCTTAATTCATAAGGGTTTGAACAAACGTTAATTAAAAAAGTCAGTTTCATGTAGTGGAAACCAAAAAAAATAGTTGGAGCACAGTTACATTTCAGGTACTGGCCTGTCCCCCCCCCCAATCACGTGATCCATCCTGACTCAGTTTAAAAGGGGGACCGTAGTGGTTCACGGGGATTGCTGAAAGGTTCACCACCCTTGCCCGGGATATGTTCCCACTTCACTCGACTAGCCTCCCCCTTCAATCGATTTCTAAGAGTTCACTGATCAGTTCTTAAAACGTTTTTTTGCAACATATTGATTGCCTAACCCTCACTGAGAATTTTTCCTAGAAAAATCTTGTTTGCAACAATAGTTTGTATATATATATAATATATATATATTATATATAAAAATATATATATATAAAAAATATAAAAAATATATGTCGTACCAAATAGCAAACTTTGCGATTGGTTTAAATAGAAAATGCCACTTGCCATATAGGACAAGGAAAAAATTTGTGTAGCATAATTTCGCCCAAAATCATTCTAAACCTAACGAAAAAAATATTTTCACTGTTTTTGTTTTGTATTTAAAATTATTGTAAACAGATCTAAAATAATTTTAGTTGAGTTAAGCTAAAATAAATTGTTCTTGTTATAATAAGGGGTAAATTTTTTAAGATTCTTTGAAATAAAATTAAAAAAATTTTTTCTTAAAATTAAAATAAAAAAAAATAAACTTTAAACTATAAGAGAAAATTTAGAAAGGACTTTTTTTAAAAAGAGTTTTCTTGCTAACTGCCAGTTTTTAAAAAATTCCACGCATATATAATTTATACCTTTAAGGTAAAGAAAAAATAATTTTTATTTCTCAGCTTAATTAAGAAAAGTTCAAAAATTTAGAAGTCTTATTAAGTTTTTTTGTTATTAAAGAAGATTTTTAATTTTGGGGCCCCCTACAAAAAGGTTAAAATGAAAGTCTTAAAACGTTTAAAATTTTCAGCACTAAAACTTTTTGCTATGGATTCCCTTCCCCAACAAGTTCAAACCCAGCAACTGATTCCCCATCAAGGATCAGTAGCCAATGTTATACACCCATACAAAAATGGGCCTGTCTGGGGTCTTGATCTTGCCCACCCAATAAAAGGATGCCCCATCTGGAAAATCGATCCCAAGAAAAGGCAAGCAGTATGTTTTTCCACAACAAATGGGGGAAAACCTTTTTAATTTAAAAATGGATGACCTAAAAAAGTTAAAAATATGGCAATTTTGTAAAAGATATTTACTCTGCAATGGGTCACACAATTTTTGAAAATTTTACGACCTAAGAAACAAAAGGGGAGGGAACTTTTCTTCCCCATTCTATGATTGGGGACACCATTACTGATTTCCCGTGGGGGT
>NC_069402.1:112518303-112535230 GCF_026875155.1 Cherax quadricarinatus
GGGTCTTCGAAAATTATTTTTAATCTCATTAAACTTTTCCTGAGCTACGTCGGAAAGTTCAAGAGGTTTCTTCACAGACTTTTTAAGGAAGTCAGATAAGATGCCTGTAAAGATTAGATTTTGCCACCGAAGTGGCTAGTTTATTGTGCATCCCATATCCATCCTGTGGACGGTAGCACGAGAGCATATGGATACACAAAAGGCCTAGGAACTAGGCCCCAAAGGGTTAACAGGAATACATATGGATTTATATCTACATATCTATAGTTCACTTATCTGTTACAAGCAAATTTAGGAAATTTGCTTAGTATATCTGGTATCTTATTTTCATTAATAAGATATCTTGACATGTCACATAGGTTATTATACTGTATGTCTCTGTATTCCTCAATGAGTGGACAATTAAGCACATAGTGTTCAAGAGAGTGACCATATGCCTGATCACATAATTTACATTTAGTTTGATCATCATCTGTGTGTCTCCCAAACTGCCAGAAGTACTTGTAACCAAGCCTAAGCCTGGCCACTACAACATCAGTCAGTCTGTTCACATTGCAAGTTGCTCCATAAACATACTTATCTACATTCATGTTATCATAGTGGGTTATAGATCTACTCAGGCTTCTAACTGCATTCCTATAACAATCATTTTCATTATTTACTTCTCTCCTAATATTATTCTTAATGCTAGACACAGTTATACCAAAGTTATATTCTACATTCTCCTTCTGGGTACTCTTCTTGGCTAACATATCAACTTTATCATGAAGGAGTAACCAATGTGTGATGGGATCCATAGCAATTGTACATTAATTCTTGTCCCTAATTTTTGAGTATCTATACCTGGCTTCTCCAATGAGCATGTTGTTGGAGTCATTATATGAGTCAAGAGCCTTCAATGATGACATAGAATCAGTAATGATGACAGAGTCAGGCTCAGTGTCATAGGTTAGCTTTAGCGCCATTAGGATTGCAAACAATTCAGTTTGCAGTGTAGACGCCCAGTTGTTAATTCTTATGCCTAACTCAACAAATTTATTATCGTTCTTAACTAGGGAGGTGGCAACAAGAGCAGATGCAGCCCTGCCAGAAGACTCCTGTTTAGATCCATCAGTGTATATAACTTGTGATAACTTATTACTACCAGCTAGGTGAGAAATTTCTTCTTGAGCAGTTGCTCTAACAAGAGATTTAAGGAAGGGATTACTAGCAATGAGCTTCTTGGGAGGGACTTGTAGGTATGTGATATTAAATGAACACATCTTCCATGGAGGGGTGAAAATGCTCTTGTTGCCTACAGTGATACAGTTCATGCAGGTTATAAAACTTAATGCAATTGCACGTTTTCACAATCCATTTAGATCTGTGTATATATTTACCTCTAGACACTTGGTAAGATTCACTGTGACAGTGTCTGGTTCGGTTACTCAACATTCTAATACCGAGTACAGTGTTAATTTCAACACTCCTATCACTGATACTAGAAATACCAAGCTCCTTCCTCATGTTAAGAACTTTTGTAGATCTGGGACAGCCAAGAATTATCCTGAGAGCTTCATTTTGCATTAACTCCAAGGGTCGGAGAGAACTTTCTCTAGCTAATATCAACATGGGAGCAGCATAATCAATTAAGGACCTAACATGGGCTATGTACATCATTCTCACGATTCTCACATTAGCACCATAGTTGGGATTGTAGCCAGCAACAGCTTTGAGAGCATTTAGCTTAGCTTTACATTTCTTGTTTAGTTGTGGTATAGTGGATTTGTTAAAGGGTACATCTACACCAAGATATCTGTAAGTTTTAACGTAGCTAATGATTTCACCCTGCAAATAGATGGGTGGCCTAGTCGATTACAAATTGCTTGAACTTCATTAAGAATGATATTCATCTTCTTATGCCCTGTTGTATGGATCATGATATCATCAGCATAGCTTATAGCTATATGTTTAGGTGAGGCAGGTAGAGCATTTAGGAGAGCATTAATCAGAATATTAAATAGCATGGGACTAAGAACTCCTCCCTGCGGTGTACCTAAAGACATTTCTTTAGAATCACTTCTGAAGCCTTGGTAAAGGACAGACGATACTCTATTTGACAGGTATCCTATTATCCAGCAGAGTAAGCTACCACCAATATTCATTTTGGCTAGTTCATGTAGTATAACGGTTCTGTTCGCAATATCAAATGCAGATTTTAGATCAAGAAAAAGTGGTAAAACTAGTAGAGGTGTGTGCAGTGAGAAAGGTGGAAATACAGTTCTGCACACTTTTACCTTTCATGAACCCATAGAGGTAGGGGGAAAGTTGATGTCTGATTCTGTAGTACAGTCTGTTAAGCATCATTCTTTCAAAAGTTTTACAAAGACAACTAGTTAAGGAGATCGGCCTAAATGTATCAGGCTGTTGGGGCTTAGGGATAGGCACAATGAGACTATTGGTCCAGGAAGTAGGAAGAACGCCCTCAATGTAACTGAGATTATACAATGCCAACAGAGGGTTATCAGGCACGTGCCTTAGAGTTCTGAGAATATCATAGGTTATACCATTCTCTCCAGGAGCAGTTGATCGACCTTTGGTTAATGCATTATCTAATTCATACTCGGTAAAGAGGCAATCACTCTCATCAATATTTTGGCTCATAAAATTAATCAGTTTTAACATTTCTTCAGAAGTACTCTCTAAATTTTTTCTAATATGAGATGGAAGGTTTTCATGCCTGGATGTTTTGGACCAGTCATTTATAAGGTCATTTGCTTTTTCAAGAGGAAAGGGATGAGCAACATTGCCAGTCTTTTTCCTGGTTATTTTATTTATACCTTTCCAAGCCAAACTCATAGGGGTGGACCTATTAATCCACTAACAATGTTTCCCATTCCTGTTGCCTAAGTTCTTCCTTTCTATTCCTTGCATTTGTTAGTGCAGCTTGGAACGTTCTGAGCAGGTCTGGGGTTATCTACATTCACGGTATGCTTTACCAATCTCCTAGCTGCATGTGTTAGATTGCGCAGCTGTTGATCATTATAGTATTTACATTGGTTTTTTATTGTTATTTATAAGTGAGGGTCTTGTTTCCTATTCTGCCACTTGATCTGTGAGAAACACTCTCAATAGTGGGTAATTAAATCATCATTAATTTTTGTGTGCCAATGGGCTCGTAATTCTTATACATTGATCCAAGTGGTTAATAAAGTTGTCTCTGTGTTGTGGTTTGAGAATAAGTTTCCTCCTTCTGTATTTAGCTCCTTGATTGACTGGAGATGTGATCAAGATGACAGTTGTTAGTCTTGGGAAGTGATCATGATAGAAGATCATCAGCTATGACAGAGTCGTGCATCGTATATGATGTATTAAATTCAAGACACAGATCTAGTATGCCACCATATATGTGAGTAGGCTCAGTAGTGCCCACAATTCGAACATTATCCTGCTCATTTAGCAATCTCACTAGTTTAGTTCCATTGGTGTTTGTTATAGACCCACCAATATTCTTATGTCTGGCATTAAATTCTCCAAGAATGATGGTAGGTTCACTATTGATGCGATCTGGTAAAGCATCAGGTCGAAGCTGGTTCACTGGGGCTTAGAGATTAAAAATGTTTGTGGAAAAATCGCCTGCATATACTTTCACGCCATGATACTGCATGTTAACTCGACTCTGCAAGGAAAGGAGTGAATGTGGCATAGTTTTTCTGACATACATCACACAACAGTTGGTTACCTTAGGTTATAAGCTGCATATCCAGGCAAGTTGGTGGAGGTGCTCCATCTTTCAATCTACATTCCTGGACAACAGATGACAATCAATATTCTTGGTTGCACTAATATGATGTAAGTCAGGCAACCGCTTCCTGATGGAAGCAATGTTCCATGAAAAGATTTGTAAGTATCCATTGTAGTAGGTTATTACAATCTCTTGCTCATAAGATGGTAAAACTATTATGCTTTGACTGCAGTGTGCAGACACTTAAGAGCAAATAGAAAGTTGTTACGTCTTTATCTTCAGAACCTTTATTTTTAAGCATTTTTCGGCATATTGGAGCCAGTTCCAAGGCAAGTCTTGAAAACAAGAGTCATGGGCTTCTTTCTTACAAATTGCTGGAGCTGAACGGGATTGCTGCACTTTTGACATCATCACCATGCTCAATAGCATCATCCTGATTACATATATTTATTATAACTTGTCAGGATCTGTTCATGATGCTCAATTTTTTTTGGAAATTTGTTATAATATGAGGAAGGTCAGGCGAATCCAATGCCTCTCCTGAGGATGGCACTTATCGGGTTAGTGCTTTCTTATAACACCTATCACCTTAACAGGTACCATGGTTACATTAGTGTTCTCTGTTTCATCATTCATTGCAGGTAGGTCCTGTGCATCTGACTATCTCCAATTTCCAGGAGGTTACCTGTGTGGTTGTCCGTCTGACTGTTGTAGTTGTGTGTATTGGGAGAAATGACAAACTCATCCCATATTCAGGTGTAGCCATAGGTATACTGTAGTGGCAGACCAGTAGTTCCATATGTGCTAGCAGGATGGCTAGCTCTCCACAGCTGGTGTGTGTGATGGCATTCTGGATATCACCAGAATCCTTTGCAGTGAGGTGGGGTTCTTGCACACTTTGCAGAGGTTCAGTCTCAGATCTTGGCTGTGGTAGACTGGATGGCCCCATCCTCAGTTACCATTAAAGGACTGTTATTCAGGTTTACATCGAAGGTTGTTTGGGTTCTGACTGCAGTCCTTGTGGGAAACTGTAACCCCAACTTCTTTACAGTTAATACACTTAAATTTTTGGCTGTCAGGGCCTACTGTGCATTCTCTAGTGGAATGTTTCCCAGCACACTTACCACACCAAGAATGTAGTATTCCACAGTCTACTGCAACATGGCCATAGTGCTGGCATTTGTAACACCTACGTTTAGGGGGTAGGTACACTTCGATGTTTAGGAAACGTAAACCATGCACCCAGATATTTCGGGGGAGGGGCACAGGGACCCACCAACTGGCAATAATTTGGGATTTTCCTTTATTTTTAGGCTTGATGATATGCTCACTTAGATTCAGATGGGATGGGTCCATGCAGAGAGGGTATCCAAAGATTATGATACTGACCCATTTTTTAAAGTGGTGAGTGTCTGATGGAGGTTGGAGGAGCTTAATACCCCCATAAGGTGTACTAAGTAGTCATTGATCAGTATCTGCATTCTGTTCCACAAACTACAAAGTTGTGTGTGTTTTTCTAAATTGGATCCTGTGAGTTAGGATGCTGTTTACAGCTGCCATTAGCCATGCACACTTAGCAGGCAGCGGGGTGTTGTCAGGGAAGTTCAGCTTAACACATTCTTCCTTTGAAGAAAGATTTCTTGCAGCCTCTGTGCACCAAGGACGTTTAGTTAATCACATTGTGTACGAGTCAAGTGAGTCTGACTACGTCGACGCTCTAGCCCTTTCTCGCTTTTTCTCTTTTGTTTTACTTTAAAGGTCTGGAAGCTATCATCATTTCCATCACTGCAGAAATAGTTTCCTCTATGACAGTTGCCATGTTTGCCAGTGTAAGACTCACAACACAAGAATTCCTCGCTATCTTTCCCTTATAGCTTATGCAAGAGCAAATATTCACTACAAAGTGTTACCAAGTACACCAAGTGTACACTTTATCACTTAGAATATACTTTTGTTGATGTAAATATAGGTGAGAGTGGTACACCGCTGGTCGTAATAAACACTCTCAACTTGTCAAAGTCACACACTAGGCCCAGGTTCTGGAGAGGTACCAGCGTTTTAATGTGTTTATTATGTGTCAGTGCGAGTCTGCAGTCATTAAATTGGTGTATCAGAAGTTAAACACTACAATCCAGTTGATCAAATAGTCTAAAACAATTTACACAATGTATGACTAGAAGTATAATGATTGCAAATTGTTACTATTACAATTTTAACTAGGCACTAGACCCACTAGATGAGATGGCAAGGAACATAGATGTTAACAGGCTGACTCTTGCTTAACACAGTTGAAAGGTAACTGAATTACTCAAGAGAGAAAGTATTCATGAAACTGAACATTATGCAGAAGTAAGCTTGTTCACAGTAAAAATACAAAGCATAAGTTACACACTCACACCACAGATGAACACTGCAATTTGAAAATATTACTGGGAATTTAGCAGTAAAGTTTCAGTCTGAACGAGAAAATGTATTAGAAAACACAGCAATGACACTAGGACAAGCAATTTAATTATGTAACCGTATTTAATAGTTCAGTTACACTGAGCAGAGCATGTATTACATGATTTATCAAATGTAAGGAGTCGCTACACTGAAGCACACTCTGAGCCTTTTAAAGTCTTAATACAGGCTTACAAATGACAATTAACTGTTGGGGAAAGCAGCACTTAACACTTCTAGCACACGTATGACAGATGAATGTTCACTGTGTACAAGCCAATCACCACAAACTTACTATGTTTATAAGTGAACCTCTGGCATGTCCCACTCAAAATGTCAGCACTGCAATGCTCATCAAATTGTTCTCAAGCCACTACAGGAAACACTGGTATGCCAGCAGCACTGCAGAACGTATACACAGACATGCTGGGCCCTAGGACAGCTATAACTGCAGGCTGCCTTAGCTTGTTCTGGCTAGCTTTTAGTGCTGCCCTCAAGCTTGCTTGACTGTGCTCGCCAAGCCCGCGCCAACCACCTGGACACCTGCTTGCAGCAGGCAGGCAGGCACACAGGAGACACTCGCAAGATGAGCGGAGTGCGGCACAGAGGACACGGGCACTCAAGCACCCATGTGGTCTGGCAAAAACCGCCTCTAGACCACAAGCAAGTAGAGGTGAACGGCTGAGTTTCAAATCGAGGAAGGAGAAGGGACAAGGAAGGGATATTCACCTCGCTAGACACAGGCAATATGGGTGTAGTGGCCTGCAGGTCGCAGTGCAATTTTCAAGGTCATTCACTGATCGCAGACAAACTTGATCGTTTTCTCATGATTGTTTACACTAGCTTCGAAAAAACCAGTTTAAACTTGGTCTCTTGATCAGTATTGTTAGGGAAATCTAACCTGATAGCTTTGGGAGGGTGTGCGCCCACTGTATTGCTTTCAGCAAGCTTTCTCTGGAAGCCTCGTTCTTTTTTCCGAGCCTGTTTACTAAAATATGTTTCAAATCTGCCTTCACCATCATCTACGTCAACACCATCAGCTATACTCACAGCTGACAGGAGTTTCACACTGGCGATGGGCTAAAGGATAACGGTGAATAGAAGGGACAAGGAAGGGATATTCACTTCGCTAGACACAGGCAATATGGGTGTAGTGGCCTGCGGGTCGCAGTGCGATTTTCAAGGTCATTCAGTGGGCCCACAGTCGTCTCGAGAGTTACCAACACTGTACTACTTGTTAATTACTCCAAACCCACAGCACTTAACACATCTAGCACACGTGTCTTGGAATGACAGACAAATTTTCACTACATAAGAACTAGTTCTCACAACACCGAAGGTACGGCCGGAACACTGTAGAACGTTCACAAAGGCTGGCTTGGAGCGCTGTTTAGCCTGGATCTGCTAAACTCGCCCTTATCCCATATGTAGATAATGGCGACGAGTTAAGGGATACCGGTAAATAGGAAAGTTGAGGAAGGGACATTCACCTCACTAGACACACGCAGTATGGGTGTAAGTGGCATGCGGGTCTTATAGTGCCATTTTCAAGGTCACCAGCAGGCCAGACATTCCTCACTCATTTTAAAGCCTGCGTAAGTACTAATGGTAGTACAATGTCCTAAGTCAGTGAAATTCACTCGTGCAAATAGTTACAACAAATCTGCAGCACTTAACACTTCTAGCACAAACTTACTATGTTTATAGGTGAACCTCTGGCATGTCCCACTTAAAAAGTCAGTACTGCAATGCTCGTTAAGTTGTTCTTAACTAAGCCACTACAGGAAACACTGGTATGCCAGCAGCACTGTAGAACGTATACGTAGACATGCTGGGGGTCAGGAGCTGTAACTGCAGGCAGCCTTAGCTTGTCCTGGCTAGCTTGGAATGCTGCTTTCAAGCTTGCTTGAATGTGCTTGCTAAGCCCGTGTCAACCACTTGGATATTTGCTTGTAGCAGGCATGTAGGCACACAGGAGACATATTCGTAAGATGAGTGGAGTGCGGCACAGAGGACTGACACGGGCACTTAAGCATTTATGTGGTCTGGCAAAAACCGCCTCTAGACCATAAGTGAATAGAGGCGAATGACTGAGTTCCAAATCGAGGAAGGAGGGGAGAGAGGCGAGGTGGAGTGAAGGTGTAGCCTCCTACAGCCACTTCACATTAAACATATTTGTGTTACTAGGTATATCACTAGTCACAGTTCACACATAAGAGTTCCAGCAGCAGTTCAGCTGCGCTCCAACGATATTTGTTGCATGATGAGTTATCAGTCGGTGAGATAAGCAGTTCTGATATAGAAGGCCTAGGACTTCACTCAACACACACGTCCTCTCCCCTCAACCACTCAGGCCTAACTGAGATGCCTGTAAGATCAGTAAGATTTGGGATAAACTGTGCATAAAAATTTACTGAACCAAGAAAGCTATGCATGAGCTTCTTGTTTTGGGGAATTCAATATTCTAATATAGCTTTGATCTTACTGGGGAGAGGCTGCAGAGAGTTATTAGAAAGTATCAGTCCAAGATATCTAATCTTGTTATACCCAAGGAAGCATTTCTTCGGCTTGGCAGTGAGGCCATGTGAGCATAACCTACGCAAAACTGATGTTAATGTTTGGATATGCTCGCCCCATGTGGATGTCATTACGTAAATGTTATCAAAATAAACTGAAACATTTGGCATATTACCCAAGACCTTTATCATCAGTCTCACGTAGGTAGCACAGGCAGTTACCAAACCGAAGGGCATAGTTCTATATTGCATCAGTCCTTGGTGTGTAGGAAAAGCGGTGTACTGCTTAGAAAAGGATCTAACATTACTTGATGATATGCCTGTGCAATATCAATCTCTGAAAAGAAGGAAGCGTCATAAAATTTGTGTAGATCGCTATCTATTAAGGGCATAGGCTCAGCATCCCACCGGCCTCTGAAGTCAATAGCAAGTCTAATATGAATTATCCTCCTTCTTAACCATGACTACTGGTGAACAATATGAAGATACTGAAGGTTCAATGATCTTAAGTTTTAATAATTTGTTTACCTCTCTGTCAAATGCATCCCTAAGGTGAACTGGAACTGGGTATAGTTTTCGTTTGATAGGATTGTCCGTGACTAAGTCAATCTTATGGACTACCGTGGAGGTACCACCTGGAATATTCAGTAAAGACGTCTGAAAAGTTACTCACACATTGAAGTAGTTCATGTCTCTTATTGTCATCCAAAGATTCATTAATATTAATTTTGGTTGCGCCTGAGTGGTCAAAAGTCACCAGTCATGTAGTTCTTCATCATAGTCTAAGTTAGAGGTGTCAGTTACGCACACTTTACATTCTTCAGTTGTCTTATCAAGTTCGTGTGGAAAAACTAAGTCAAAGTTATTAAGGCAGTTAACCGAATTTCTTCGGTAATATTTCTTAAGGATGTTGATATGATAAAGCTTAGGTTTCCCCTTGACTTCTATGAGGTAGTCAACTTTCACACAAATTTTTAATACTTTATATGGACCTTTCCATGCTACTAATAATTTATTTGACTTGATAGGCAAAAGTACAAGAACTTCATCTCCTACTTTAAAACTTCTCCTCTGACTTTTGGAATCAAAATAGGTTTTGTACTGGTCCTTTGACAAGCTTAGGTTTTTCGAAACTATGTCAGAGGTCTCCTCAAGTTTAGATCTAAGGTCAAGGAGAAACTGGTAAGAAGACTGAGCCTCAGCATTTACCTCCTCATTAGTCCATAAGTCATGAAGGATGGACAATGGGCCTCTGGCCTGTCTACCATAGAGAAGTTCAAAAGGTGAAAACCCCAAAGAGTCACTGGGAACTTCCCTCATGACAAACAAAGCACAGGGTAGGTAACGATGCCACTCCTCAGGTTTAAGGGAGCAAAGTTTCCTTAAAATGGACTTGAGAATCGAATGCTGGCGCTCAATCCTCCCATTACAGCTGGGATGATAGGGTGTGGTGAAGAGAGGCTTCACTCCCAGAAGTTGGTATCGATGTTGCATTAAGTCAGATGTGAATTGTGTCCCACGGTCAGGGATGCCCACTCTGGAAAAGATGGACAAAAGGGCTTCAGCCACCTCTGTAGTAGTTATGGTTTTTAAGGGAATGGCTTCAGGGAAACTCGAAGCATAATCAACTAATGTTAATATATATCTATGTCCCCCAGATGAAGTGGAGATAAAGGACCAACGATGTCAATAGCTACTCTTTCAAACTGTACCATAAAGATAGGCATTTTTGACCATAGGTACTCGCCTGGTACCTCGGGAGGATGACAGTTGGCAAACTTTACACGATCTACAATAGGTAGTGATATCTGAGGACATTTTTGGCCAAAAATAGGTTTCCCTAATTTTTTTTAAGGTTTTACGATGCGAGAAATGTCCGGCCACTGGCAGGTCATGAGCCATTTTAAGAACAGTCTCTCTGCATTGACTTGGAACAACTAAGATGGAATAGTCTATTTCATCTGAATTTAATTTGAATGCTGACTTGTACAAGTTACCTTTTATATATTCAAATTTATATGAAAAGTTTTTCCTTTGGATAACTTGATTTTGTTTAGCAGCATTATGGCAATTCTGAAGAGAAGGGCAATTACATTGTAAATTGACAAAAGAGTCCTTCGATATATCTAAAGGCTTGAAGTCAGGGAAAATCAAAGGATGGACAGTAGGAGAAGCCTGGGCTTTGATCTGAGCCCTAGTCAAGACATTTATAGTATCGGAGGTGATATCTTCACTTTCATCTAACAAGTGAACCGGTGATCCTACTTCCTCACTTTCGAGAGTAGCATCACTGGTTTTTAATCCCACATGAATCTCGCGAGACATTGTCTCATCTGAACTTTCGAGGGGCTTCTCTGACTCTACAGGAAGAGTATTTGAAACACTTATATCCATCTTTGGTGATGAAAGGTCAATCTCAGAAGGAAGAATGGCACCTTTTACATTACCTATTAGCACGGAGCAAGAAGTGATGGGAGCTATTACGCCTTCAGACCAACCTGTGAACCATTTAGACCTAATGTAACAACGGATGGTAGGAAAAGTGTCAGTATGGCCCAAGTAGTCTGAAAGTATAGCAGAGGAATGAGTTTCTTTAAGGTTAGGTAACAGCCTATCAGAAATGGCTATACATGTGCATCCGGTGTCTCGTAAAATGGTAGATACATTAAGTCCATTAACTGTTCCTGAACAGAAGGGTGCTTGGTCATTACAGTCTTTAAAACATCTTCCAACTTTTTGGACCTTCTTAGAAGGACAATCTGGACGTTTATGTCCCTTAACACCACACAAATGACAAAGAGGAATAAAAGAAGTCATTTTACTTTCCACTAGAGGCTTTGATTTCTTAAGATCTGATGAACCCTTGCCCTTAGGGTTTGATCCCTTTAGGTATTTATAGGAATTGTGAGCCTCAGCATATAGGTCAGCGGCCTCAGCAACTTCCTCAGCTTTAATCAGGTTACGTTCTCTGATGAATGTTCGTATCTGATGGGGAAGAGCTGTCAGGAACTGGTCAGCAACCATGAAGTCTCTAAGAGATTCATAACTGTGATCAATTCCTGAACTCTCTATCCAAAAGTCGAACAAACGAAAGAGTGTTACCTGTAACTGCTGAAAGTTCTGGCCAGGCTGTAAGGTGGCATACCTGAAATCTTTCTTGTAAGAATTAGTGGTTTTTTGATATGCTTTAAGGATTGCCTTCTTCAGTAGGTTATAATTACATATGATATCCTGTGACAAAATTGCATAGAATATTCAAGGCTGTACCAGAAAATAACATTCTAACCTGGTAGCCCAGGTGTCAGCAGGCCATTCACAGAGGGTAGCGGTATTTTCAAACCTGATAATGTATGAAGTTATGTCTTCCCCCTCTGTGAAGGGAGGTAAATTAGGTGTTGGAATATGTGCACTGACTGCACGTTGTTCCATTACTCCTTCCTCTAATTGTTGTGTAAAAGTTAACTTTTTATTCTCTAATTCTAGGCGAGATTTTTTTAAACTCGCGATCCTTTTCTCTCTCTATTAACTCATGTTCTCTAGCTTTTTCCTCAACTTCTCTATCCTTTGCTCTTTCGTCAAGTTCTCTTAATTTAACCTGTTCTATCACGCTCTTTTGGTCTTCTCGCTCTCTTTCTAACTGTCTTTCTCGGATTTCTCTCTCAATTCTCTCTCTCTCCTTTTTCCCCTGTCTTTCAAGGTTCTCTTTCTCCTTTTTCTCTTCTCTTTCGATTCTCTCTCTCTCTCCTTATTCTCTTCTCTTTCCTTTTCTTGCTGTCTTTCTTCTCTTTCAATTCTCTCTCTTTCAAGTCTTTCCTGGATCTTAGCACTAATGAAAGATTCTAAATTTTTCCCTGTTATTCCTAACTTACTTTTCAGCGTTCATCCAAACTAGGTATTCCTCCATGCTTGCAAGAATAACTTAAACTATCAGGGGAAATGAAACGGGTATTAAAGAAAACAGAGGGTTCAATTCCTGCTCCGTTCAAACTATAAATAAACCAGAGGGCTCGATCCCTGCTTCAATTAAACAATATGTATTAATTAAAACGAAGGGTTCTATGCCGGCTCCGAGCAAACAGTAAGTAGAATGGGGTCACTTGACCATCCAATCTTCTCACCAACAAATCAAGAGTGCCCTATGACAGTTCCCTTGATGTAATAAAGAGCTCAATGAAACAAATTGTCACTGGAAAATCTCGGGTCCCTAGAGTCTAATCCTCCAAAGTGTTTCAAGCTCACAAGAAAGGTGGCAGAATTAACTATTATATCCTGCCTGACTTGACTTACAATAAATTGAGACTATAACAATCACCAAATCTTTTAACCCTTTGAGGGTTTTGGTCGTACTAGTACGTCTTACGCGTAGGGGTTTTTGATGTACTAGTACGCATAAATTCTAGCGGCCTCAAATCTCGCGCGAAAAGGCTGGTAGGCCTAGGTGGGAGAGAATGGGTCTGCGTGGTCGGTGTGCACAGTAGAAAAAAAATCTGGGATCCAGTGGTGCATTGTGGGAATGCCCTCTTAGTAAACAATGTCCACCATGCCTCGCGGTAAGAAGATCCTCACTCCTCGGCGAATTGGGGCACTTTTGTTCCCCAGTGACAGTTCTAATAGTGATGGAAGTGCCAGTGAAGATGAGTTTCGTGGTTTTAGTGAGGTTTTGACCGAAACTAATGACCATAATATCGGTAATAGTGAGGAAAACCCAGACGACCCTCAGCCTTCCACCTCTGGTGCTGGGCCCTCTTGTTCACGTTCAGTTGTTCCAGAACCCAAGAGGAAACTTCTATTTTCCCAAATCCCAGACTCAGATGAGAGCATAGGTGATGATAGTGATAGTGAATATGAACTACAAGCTCTTCAAACTAGTTCCAGTAGTGATAGTGAAGTGCAATATTCCCCAGTGAAGCGTCAGTATATACGACGATATATGTGCTCTGGTAGTGTGCCATATGTTATACCAAGGGGAAGGAGTGTATCTCGGAGTACATCCCGTGGCTGTACAACAGGAACAGACAGTGAAAATGACGAAGATACTGTTGCAATTGGGATGGAAAATGTGCGTGGTGGTAGTGGTGCCGGCGGTGAGGCACCAGCAGTGGGCCATGCTGCCACCCACGCTGCCACCCACGCCGCTGCCTCAGCTGATCTAGAACAAAGGCCACCATCCCCCACTCACCCACCACACCAGCCTCCACAACCACAACCTCCACAACCACAACCTCCACAACCACAACCACCTGTCATTGTCCAGTACCCACCAGCAGACCGCACCTGGGATTGGCAGGAAGCTGTCAATTTTGTTCCTAATCCCCACCAGTTTGATGACAGCCAACGTGGAATATGGCCATCTTGTGCACTTGGGAACAATGCCACTGAACTGGAATGTTTCGAGTTATTCTTTGACGAACCACTGATGAAAAGTATTGTCATGGAAAGCAACACATACTACGAGTACACCATGGCAAACACATTACTTTCACCAAAATCACGTCTACACCAGTGGAAGGAGGCAACTGTGGCTGAGATGTATCTTTTCTTTGCCACAATAATGCTTTGCCACTGTGTATAACCAAAAAGTGAAATCATACTGGTCAACGACCCCTGATGCAACACGGGTTTCAGTGATTAAATGCCAGTGAATCTTTTGTGTAATGTTACTATGCTTCCCTTCTCGAAAAAAACCGGCCTGACAGAATGACAGGTTATATAAGTTTAGAATGTTTTTGGTTATCTGAAACAGAAATGACGCTTTTTTTATCCCTTCAGGAAGCTTGTAATTGCGAGTCTTTGTTTCTTTTCAAAGGAAGACCTCTTTCAAGAGTCTTCCCAAAAAATAACAAAAGGGCACATCCGTGACGGGAAAACGATACCAAATAACCGCAAAAAAGGAAAAGAATTACGACAAACGTTTGGTCCGACTTGGGACCTTGAAAAAAAGTACCGTGTGACTTTGTCAATGGTCCAAGGGGACCGAAACGTCGTCGTAAGTTTCTCTTTTTAGTGCGGGTTTTTTGTGTGTGTTTGTGTGAGAAACATCCCAAAGCAAGAGGAAACGCTTTGGTATAAAGTTGTTTGTGTTTGTGTTGTTACAGGGTCTGGTATTGGATATTATTGTGTACACTGGAAGTTTATACTTAAAAAATTTTCCCAGGAAGTTTTGGGCATCTCAGGTGATGTGGTTGAACAATGATAGAACCATACCTTGGAAGGGGCATATTTATTACAGAAAAACTGGTACACAACCCCCTACTCGGATTTTTTGCGAGTAAACATGACGATGTGTGTGGCCCGTGCGTGCAAATCGAAAACATTGCCCGGGGTTTGACGCGGGCACTCTTTTGAGGTGAGGTGCAGGGTTTGCTGCCAATGACATCTGGCATTTTTGGGGGCATACAAACGAGATGTCACACTGTTTCATCAATTCACCCTAATGAAATGGCGGGGCTGGGGGCAGCATAGAGAGAAAATGAACCCATTCTAAAAACCCGCAGCTTTTGATTGATTACACCTTCAAAATGGTTCAGTGGACAAATGTGACTGCAGATTGGGTTTGTGATTTTTGGGTTTGCAAATTATAAGTGGTAAAATCAAACTGTTTTTCCATTTCGGCTTTCCATGCTCAAGTTAAAATATGTATAAGATAGCCCAGAAAAAAACCCACAGTCGGCGAATTCGTTTTTCTGTCACGCAAATGTATTAAAGTACCAAGGAACGCCCTGCAATTGCCCGCCCCCCCAAATTTAAAACAACTACCGCTTTTGAAGCTTGGGACACTTCTGGTAAAATCCCTGCTACTGCTTTGAAAAAAAGGCTCAGAAGGGGTTTTACTCGGACATACAAAAAAAAAAAAGCAAAAAAAGAAAACACTCGTTTTATGTGTGAGGAGTAAAAAATCCATGTGCATGACACCATGTTTAAAAGATTTCCCACAGATTCAGAACTTCTAGAAACTTTCCCCTGTGACGTATATTGTATAAAAATATAAAAAAATAGTAATAAAAAACATTTCAATTGTTTGTTTGTGAAAAATATTTTCTGTAAACAAAAAATGACAACGTGTTTACCCCCTTTTTGTTTTTCCCTGGGTTTCCCTGGAGAGATTTCCCGGGGGCAACGCCCCCCGGGGCCCCGGTTGAGACCGGGCCCTCTGGTGGATAGAGCCTGATCAACCAGGCTGTTGCTGCTGGCTGCACGCAAACCAACACAGCCAAGCCCGGCTGACCCGGGAACTGACTTTAGGTGCTTGTCCAGGCCACTTAAGTCCCGGGGGTTTTTGGGAAATCCCCTTATTGTGCTGGGAGGCAGTTGAAAGTCCCCGGGCCCCGACACTTATTGATGGTCTCTTAACGTGTAGTGACACCCCTGCTTTTTCTTTGGGGGGGAAATGGTGATCGTCTGCCAAGATTTTTTGCTTTCGTAGGGGTGATTTTCGTGTGCAAATTCGGTATTCCCTCTAGGATTTTCCCAGGTGTATTAATCTTTTCTCTCCCCCTGCGTTTTCCCGGGAAATACAGGTTTAGGAACCTCAAGCGCTCCCCTAATTGAGGTGTTTTTTTCTGTTATGCGGCCGTGAAGTTTCTTTTACATTTTTTAGGTCGGCAATTTTTACCTGCCTTTAAAGGTGTGTTAGTGTGCAGCAATATTCCAGCCTAGATAGAACAAGTGACCTGAAAAGTGTCATATGGGTTTTGGCCCCCTAGTTTTGAAGGTTCTCTTATCCATCCTGTCATTTTTCTAGCAGATGCGTTGTTTCAATTTTTAGGTCCTTTAAGGGGGAGATCCTCCGACTGTCACTCCCCGGGCTTGACGTTTTGGGGTTTGCTCTATTTTGTGGCCAGAATTTGTTTTGTACTCTGATGAAGATTTAATTTCCCCATGTTTACCTATCTGAGTAAATTTAAATTTTCATCGTTGACTTCAATTGTTTTTTGCAGCCCACTGAAAAAATTTGGTTTTTTGTCTGCCCGGGGTTTCAGTGTCTGCAAAAGGAAGACACTGTCAGCGATTCGGGTGTCATCTGCAAAGGAAAAAAAACGGTGCTGTGGCTGACTCCTTTTTCTTGTCGGATATAGGATGAGGAACAAGAGGGGGGCAGTACTGTGCCTTGGGAACAGAGCTTTTCCCGTGCTGCCTGGGACTTTACTCTGTGACGACACTTCTGTGTTCTGTTTGTGAGGAAAAATTTTAGATCCATCGCCGACTTTTCCTTATTCTTTAGCACGCATTTTTTGCGTTTTAAATT
>NC_069402.1:112535730-112567248 GCF_026875155.1 Cherax quadricarinatus
TGACGAGGGGAGAGACGTTGTGGTCTCTAAATACCACATTAAACATCTATTTACCAAATTCCATCCTTTGCAAACTGCATGCAAAGAGAAATTTGGGACGATAGTGGGAGGCTTCATGCCAGTATCCCCGGTTTGCGGAAAGGGAGAACAAGGGCAGATTTCCACAGCTGTGGGAAGAACTCCTTGTGACCAAAAAAAGATTAAAAGGGTGTAAGGGGGACTGAAGGCCTGACTGATGTAAATTTTGGGTAAATACAAATGTGAATTGTCGGGCCCAGCGTCGATGATCGGCAAGCTAGAGTTTTGCCTTTTTTCCATTTTCCTAAAGTGTAAAAAGGCACATTAAACTTTTTCTTCACTGAGAGAAAAAAGTCCAAGGGTGTACCCTCTCTGGCAGACTTTGAGGAAAGAAACGAGGAACAAAATGGAGCCCCAAAGAAATACGAATAGATGATTGCTAAATTTTTTGGCAACATCAAAGGGTTTTCTATTCCCCCCGGAACGCGCAAAACAGGAGCCAGGTCAAAAGAACTTTTAAAACATTCAGTTTAGTGCTTTTTAAAGATGCACTTATGAGGAAGCAGAGGTGATGGTGAAGACATAATCTCGCCAGCAAGTGGTTTAGCGACGATGACACGGAGAGTGATTGCACGCTTCTGTTTTAAAATCAAGAAGTCTCTCTGGGGTTCTATTTCCCCGGTACCCCCCAATGCACGCTTTTCAAAAAGTACTGACGAGCACAAGCAGGAGCCACAAAGGCAGCACTTCTGAGAATGCCTCCCCGAAGTTTGGGGTATAGAATGAGAACTGCAGTTTAAAAAGGGAGGACAAAGAGGTGAAAAAAGCTATAAAAGGGAGGATGAAGAAGGAACCTCTTAAAAACAGATAGATGTTTACCTGGAGTTTACCTGGAGAGAGTTCCGGGGGTCAACCCCCCCCGCGGCCCCGGTCTGTGACCAGGCTCCTGGTGGATCGAGCCTGATCAACAGGCTGTTGCTGCTGCTGCACGCAAAAAAACGTACGACCAAGCCGGGGATCCGGAACTGACTTTAAGGTTTTTCCCGTGCCCCCTTGAAGACTGCCCCGGGGTCTGTTGGTAATCCCCTTATTGTGCTGGGGGCAGTTTAACAGTCTCGGGCCCCCGACACTTTTTGTTGGGCTCTTTAAAGTGCTAGTGACAAACCCCCGCTTTTCATTGGGGGGGTGGTGCTGTTACCAAGTCTTTTGCTTTGTAGTGAGTGTTTTCGTGTGCAAGTTCGGTATAGTCCCTTAGGATTTTCCAGGGTATATAATATGTATCTCTCCTCCTGGTTTCCCGGGAATACAGGTTTTTGGGAAACCCCAAGCGCTCCCAGTAATTGAGGGGTTTTATCTCCGTTATGCCGCCGGAAAGTTTCTGTAATTTTCTAGGTGGCAAATTTTACCTGCCTTGAAAGGTGTGTTAGGTGCAGCAATATTCCCGCCTAGATAGAACAAGTGACCTGAAGATGTCTCTGGGCTTGGCCTCCCTAGTTTTGAAGTTTTTCATTATCCATCCTGTCATTTTTTTAGCAGATGCGATTGATCAATTTATGGTCCTTGAAGGTGAGATCCCCGACATGATACCCCGGTCTTTGACGTTGGTGTTTGTTGTGGGATGAATTGTAAAGGACCTGCCTAGTATGGCCAAAGCCTCTGCAGTGTTCCTCCTTTCTTATGTTCTTATGTTCTTAAAAAAATGTTCGCTTTTTTTCTATATATTTTTTTTTTCAAAAATTTCAGGGCGCTGTGCGATCTGTCGAGTGACGTATATATACGTTTGGACCATTTTAAGGGTTAAGATCCTGGAGCACATATCACTCGTATAGCACTTTATCTTTTTTGGGGGGGGTTATCCTAGGTAATTTATACTATGTATGATAACTTTTACTTACATGTACCTGTGTGAGGAGAGAGAGAGAGAGAGATGAGATGAGAGAGAGGAGAGAGAGAGAGAGAGAGAGAAAGTGAGATACAGATACAGATAGAGAGACCAGCCACATTCAGGTCAGCCATCCAGCCAAACCACCACCCACCCCCCCCCCCCCCCCCCCCCCCCCCCCCCCCCCCTCTGCCAGCCAGACAAACCAGCCGGATATGTATTACACATGTTCCAGAGTTGTTTCTCTTTACTTTTAGGGTATAGGTTATATAACATTCTGGCAGGATTTTGACACTACCAGTGGTATTCTCCCTTACCTCACCTATGCTATGTGTGCTTGGGGAATCAACTGCAGCAACACACCTAAGCCAATAATAACCCAACAAAAGCCGCAATAAGAATAAATCACTAAATCCCAGCCCTGGCAACACACCTCCCTCACTCTTTATAGATCAAACTTTACTCCCTGTTCAGACATCCACACTTACTACGTGCAATTACATCACAGGACCTTAAATTCCAATATCAACCTTGACCTAAAACGCTTTCTTGATAGTTGTGACAGAACCCACAGGGCACAACACCAGACACAAACCATCTCTACGACATTCCAGTGTCTGGACTAAACCCTTTACAAAATTCAATGTATGTCAAAGGCCTACAATCTGGAATAACCCTACCTGAAAATGCAAAACTGCAGACACATTCATCACCTTTCAAAACTACATCGAAAACATCTATATTCTTCCCTGATACACCTGTCAACTAATAATACGAAATACCACTGGTGGTTCACCACTTACACTCACTCACCAATTTGACCATAAACAGAAATATCAATCTCAATCTTCAAAATAATGAATCCTAACTAGTATAGTTGGCCTGTGATACTCAATACTGAAACTATGTATAGTGCAAAACAAAAGCATTCACATGCTAAACTATGTCACACGGCAGCGGCAGCGGCAACAGGAAATTGTCCTCTATTTTTACTTCTACTGAGATTTTCCTTGCTGTCGTCTGTGTAGGACCCATCTTGTTTAAGTAGGGGCCATACTGGACGTTTGTCTCGATTTTTATTTGGATAGGAGAAGAACACACTACTTGTGTTTCTTTCGATTTAATTTATGGCTTTTAGTTCTTCCCGCGGATTCCTGACTCCTAAAGATTTTTTAGCTTATAAGTTCGAGCTTGCTATTTCTATGGACCATGGTCTCCCTACGTATTTCAGTTATATTGTCCTACTTTTAGCGCTCTGTTATTCTTTTCCGTCGCCTGTGAAAGGAGGGCCTGTCTCTTTTATTTTACATCTACTCCTACTTTTTCTTAGAGGAATAAAGCCTTGTGCATACATCGAGTAGTGCCACCGAGTAGAGTAGTTAATTGTTCTAGGCAATAAGTTGGGGGTCTTTGTTTTGCTTAGTATATCTTCCCAGCTTATATCAGTTGGACTTGGTTTACTTAAAGGTCCCACTTTACTTTATTGTTTCTTTTTGTTATGAAGTTTGAATTTGGTGAATGCTCCTCGTGACTAGTCTTCATTATGTCGGTCTGGGGCTCTAAGCATTATGTCTGAACCTCATTATGTCGTGATCTGGAGTATATGTTTTTGATATGGTGGACATTTTTATCATGATCATCATTGTTAGTGAAGATGAGAGGGTCTTTCTTTCTTAGTGTTATTCTCCATTTAGTATGCTCTAGTAATTTTCTGCGTTTTTAAAATTGAATTTTGTTTGGCAGGAGGATTTGAAAAGATCGTGTGAGTGTGAGTTTTTTCATCAAAGCTGCCTCCTGGTGTTTGTTATTCTGCAACAATATTATTTGCCTATATTCCTCCATTTTAGGTGCCTTAAGTTGAAAATCCCCCCGAGCAAGATGTGTGGGTTAGGAGCTGGTAGATTTTCAAGACAGTGGTCAATTTTTAACAGCTGTTCTGGAACTGCTGGGATGTTGCATCCAGAGGCTATTGTTATAGACTCCACAATGACTTAGGTTTTGGTTTCTCGACCTCTATACTGCTAGAACTTCCCATACAAATCATTTGAGGCAATATTTTAGCAGTTCTGTGCAAACAAGTTGACTCTGCAATGTACAGGCCAAACACCCCCCCCCTTTTCTGTTCACTATGTCACATCTGCTATAGGTTGTAACCTGGATCCATATTACGTAGTCCAAGTGATCCTTTATGTGGGTCTCAGTGAAAAGCGCGAACATTGCTTGCCTCTGCAAGCAGTCCACGGATGAAAGGTATTTTGTGTTTGTGCTGGCTTTAGACCCTGTATATTTGAAAGAAGATGTTATCGAGAATGGTGGTATTGTTGGTACTGGTGGGGATTTTTTTTCCGGCATTAGTATTGTATGTGTTGGTTGTGAGTGGAGGCCATCGGCTGTGGTCCACTTCAGGAATGGACTGGATTAGGTGACGATTTCTGCCATTTATTCCTGCCCAGTTTTTTATCCTTCCTGGCACTAAAAAACCTCTCCCTCTTGTAAGTGGCTGTGGCTACCAGGTTTTCCCATGGCCTGGATGTTTTGTATCTTTTTGTCCCTTTAGTGGTTATGCCTGGCAATTGTAAGTTATAGCACAGTCTTTTCCTGTACTGAAGAGGTACACAGTCAGGGTGAAAATGCTTTGCAGGAAGGGAGTTTGCATTTTCTGTTGTCATTTGGCATGGCATTTCCTAGGGTGGTCATAGTTGCACGTCCCATCTGTTTTTCCAGATTTCCATGCCAGCAGATACCAAGTGGCATAGTACGTGCACAGGTTGGTTTCGTTTGCCTTGGTTTCTGTGACTGTATTCCTGTTTGTGCATGTTTCCCTGTCTTACTTCTATCCTCCTAGCACCAGCAATGGAGCTCCACAGTTGTTTTTGGTAATATATCCTCATATTGCTATTGGAGAGTCCTCTTGTTTGCTATTTCCTGCGTGTATTTTAGTTTGCAATATTGGTTTTATTCTTATCTTTGGACTACACTTGTTTCCCTACTATGGCTCCTGTCCTTGATGTCATTTATATGTATTTCCTTCTGTGTATAATTCCACGACTACCTGGACAAATCTCCAGCTTCTCCATTACTGTCTCCCAGGACAGCCCTTCCAGCTGCACCCATTTCTGTCTCAGGAACAAGGACCTCCAGCTTTCACCATTACTGTCTCCAGGACAGTACTATCGCCCCACATTTACTGACTACAGCGAGGTTCACCTCCAGCCTTACAGTTTCTGATACATGGCCAGTATCAAGGGCAGTACCATTAGCCAAGACTTTATGTTCCCATTGTTGTAGAAAGCTTCCAGGTTTTCTATGAAAGCAGCTTTGGATGTTGTCCTCTTTTATTACCCTTGTTGATTTTAGTCCACGATTTATTTTTTTTTCTTCATTTGGGCATACCAAAAAAACCACTTCCGTTTTAAACACTGCTTGTAGCTAGATTCTTGGATATCTGCACAGGGGCTTGACACCAATTTCCACAAAATGACAATTTATCCATTGTGAAGCCGTTTGTTTGACTGACCACAGACTACACACAGCTTCATAATGATATGGGAGGGGACAGAAAGGCAGAAACATGGGAGGTGGCAGAAGAGGAGAAAATTGGGAGGGGACAGGAGAGGAAGGCACAGTACAAGGAGAAGGATGAACCTCCACACTTGTTTAATGGAATCAGTGAAAGTGGGAAGACCCAGGTACAGGGACCTGGAAGGTAAAATGTGGAGGTGGATGAAGGAAGGATGGTTAAAGGAGATTTTTTGGACCTCTGAGCAAGTAAAGGGATGATTGGGATGTGGTGTGCGAGGTTCTTCTTGATACCGGGGATTGTGAGGGTGAACATAAAGAAGTGAGAACAGACTGAGGTGTTGAAAGTAGGGGACGTCTTGAGCCCAGGACAGCAAAGAAATAGATACAGGAGTGATGTGGGTGACTGGAAACCACAGAGGAGGCTGGCAGAAGATGGGACCCAGGAAGTGGGTGGCGTTTTGAAACACGAGAATAAGAAACACAGGGTAGTCTCCCTTGGAGACGGAGATGAGAAACTGCCATAGCATAAGGGAAGACCTTCTGCCTCTTGAGGCAACGATTTTTCCCGCATTTAAGTTGAACCTGGCAATGGCGAGAGTTATGAAGGGTGAGCCTCATGACATTAAGGCAAGATGGAGGTCGAACTGCAAGGAACGTGTTAGAATGGGTCAATCGGCACCACAGACTGGGCATCGGTTATAGATGTGCAATATTTTGCTGGGTGGCCAAATCGCCAGCAATTTCTACACTGTTGCAGTGTAAGGGATCACGTTTCTTACTTGTACCAATGTCCTGCCTACATTATACAGAGGGATTGAGAATTCACGGCTGTCAAAAGTTATGTTCTTCTGCCCGCGGGCAGGAAAAAAAATGACTGTTTTTACCTTGAGATTGGGAGATCTTGGAATTCCAAGCTGTTTGACAATGTCATTGCCACATGTCTGGAAAATTCTGTTGGACTATGGTATGAGGCGGAATGACAGTACCACTACAAGAATTGAAGGGATTGTGTTTTTTGATAGTGATAGGAAATAGTATCGGTATGTGAAAGAAGAGAAAGATAATGGAGCCTGAGTAGCATTCTGGACTTGAAGATGGCACATACCATCTCAAGAGCATGAAAGGAAATATCTATACCATCAAGCATAGGGGTGCTTTGCCAATACTATGGTCGGAAAAAATAGGCAGTAGAAGAAGGTGGTCTTAAGTAAAGAATTTAGGTCCATTGTGTGGTAGAATGGGAAGGTAACGAATTAAATCATCAGGAGATAGTCGTTGGTGTTTAGAAGGGGACCGAGTTGGTCCGACATGGGACGGGCTGGTATTCAAAATTGCCGCACGTTAGAGGGGCAGAGGCCAGCAAGTATAGTCAGAGAAAGTGGAGGTCAGACAAATTTAAGGAGGTCAGTGGAAACCCCCGGCACCTGAATCAGGGGGTTGACAAAACAGCACCAGCGAGAAGAGGTTACACGGGGCCTTAGGAGGTTGTCTGAAGAGTGGTCAAAAGATTAGGTGAGGTCAGAACAGGGTGCTGGTGGTAACAATAGGGGCCCGGGGGTCATTGGGGTCTGGTTTGTTAACTCCATGGTTTGGTTACTCCTTTCTTTTTGTTTTGAAGAAAAAAAAAGAAAGAATAAAATAAATAAAATAAAAAAAGAATAAAAAAAGCAGGGAGGGACTGGGGAGGGCATAAGTTCCTAGGAGGAAATAAAAGCGTCCAGAATCTTCCTCCACGCGAAAAGGACCTCGGCACTGCAAGTAGCCACAGAGATGCAGCGTGGAACCCGTGCCATACCCTACCCTTCATGCAGTAAACCCAGCAAATCCGGGATAGCAACCTCACATCTTCCAAGCTACTTTGGTGGACACAAGAGAGGGCGGCCAATATCCGCACAAAGCATACCTCCTTCGGCCCACCAACCCTGAAATCTGAAAGGTGGCATCCCGGATCACCGTCACCCAAAAGACACCCAAAGCCACCTCTGGGGTGATACGGAGAGGAGATCGGACATCTCCAGGCGATCCAGATTTCACAGCAAACTACGCCACCGCCAAGGACCTCAATGGATGGGATGGACCCCCGGTACCTTTCTCTACTGGGAGTCTCCGGGACTTGAGTGGTTGAGGGAGTAGACGTTATGTGCTGGGGGGGATCTGGACCTACTCTTTGCAGGCCTACCCATTTCTCTCGACTGATAAGTCATCATTAAAACTCCTACTGTTGGAAAGACAGCTTCTGTGTTGTGAGAATCTTATGTGCGAGGTTGTGACAAGGGATATACCTAGTGAAACCTGGAAATAAGTTTTCTCGTTTTGAAAAAGCCCTCACAGGCTCTGCTTCCCCTCTTGCCTTTCATTTTTACCTCAGCCTTTCGCCTCCATCACATAGAGTGTAGAGGTGAATTTGCTAGTCCACTGCTACTCGTGCTCTAAAAATGTGCCACAACTCATCCCTCACCAACCTGAGAATACGTAGGAGTGTGCAGACATACGTGAGTGGTAACGCAGGTGTGCACACACTGAAAATACGTCTTTCATTCCAAGACACGTGTGCTACGAAGTCGCAAGTTTCGACGTGAATAACTATTATTTACGAGTAATTGCAGTGTTTGGTAACTCTTGTGAAGTCTGCCTCAGTCATCACAGTGACCTGTGCGAGGACTGCTTCACCTGCCTGAGACTTTCGCCCATATTGACTATGTTGAAAGAGACCGGCAAATGTTGGTTGCTCGTTTACCCCTGCTGATCTCCTGTATCCCCCAACTCTCGCCTTTAAACTCAGCTGTTCGACTCCACCAACGTGACAGTGTAGAGTGTATTTGCTGCTCCGCTGGTACTCGAATATCTGAGTTTTGCACAGCTATTCACCTCTGCCTTACCTGAGAAATAGGAGCAATCTCCCATCATGCGTGAGTTGGTTATCCAGACCTGAGGCCTGCCAGATGAATCAGCTGTGCCACTTGTACAAAATGTGTTTTATCTCTAAACTGAGGAAGATGTACCGTTCATTCTTCTATGCACTGAGTTGTTTCTGGGAGGAATTCATTGCATAGTTGGAACACAACAAGAGTGGTTTAAGAACAAATTAACGAGCCATTGCAGTACTGGTAAACTCCGTTGGAGACGGCCTTTTTTAACTTTAACATGCCGAGGTTTCATCTATAAACATAGTAGTTTAGTGCAGATTTGTTTGTCCACAGAGTGAAAAATTTGCTGTTCATTCCTAGACACGTGTGCTCGCTGTGTTAAGTGCTGTGGTTTGGGAGTTAATTAACGAGTAGTGCAATATTATTGGGTACTATCGAGACGACTGTGGCCCCGTGAATGACCTTGAGAATTCGCACTGCGACCCGCAGGCACTACCACCCATAATGCCTGTGTTCTAGCCGAGGTGAATATCCCTTCCTTGTCCCTTCTTATTCACAGGTATCCTTTAGCCCATCGCCAGTGGTGAAACTCTGTTAGCTATGACGTATAGCTGATGTTGTTGAGTAGATTGATGGTGAAGCGAATTTGAAAAACATATTTTAGTAACAGGCTCGGAAAAAAAGAACGAGGCTTCAGAGAAAGCTTGCTGAAAGCAATACAGTGGGTGCACACCCTTCCCAAAAGCTGTCAGGTTAGGATTTTCCTAAACAACTGATCAAGAGACCAAGATGTAACTGGTTTTTTCTCGAAGCTAGTATAGACAATCATGAGAAAAGATAAAGTTTGTCCACGTGAAGGATAAACGTCTTTGTGCCCCTAATGATTTCAGATTTATAGACAAACTTCTCATCGCAAAATATGACCAACATCACACTCCGAGCGCCCCACCAAGGGCACCTAAATTGCTTATTGTCATCTACAACGTCAACAGCACTTGACTCCTCATATTGGGTCAGAGCAAGTTGCAAGCTCTCGTCTGACTTTCCAAACGGTCTGATATCAGCTGAGTGGACTGGCCAGGGAGATCTGCCACGCTATATTCACTCCCACGCAGCCCTCAACAGATGCTATTACATTGATTGTACAGACCTCCTCAACGTCGATTGTTATAAGTGTCAACGCTGGGCCACATCGCCAGGAAATTGCCCTCTAAGTCACACTGGTGTGCAGTGTGTGCCAATGCTCATCCTTGCTGGAACGGTGTTTTGATATGATCATTACACCAACAGACTGGTTGCTAAACAATGTATCAATTGTAATGAACTCAGGAGTCACAGGCAGATCATGCTGACTTGCCAGTGTGAGGGCTGCCCGCATCGCAGCAAACCGCACTTCACCCTGTACCCCCATTTGACCCCCCAGGACTACCCAGTAACCTCGGTCTGAATTACTGGCTCATTGCCTGCCCCTCCGGACAATGGGGGTTTTCGCACATCACCTGGGGAGGAGCACGTCAACAGACCTCCATCACATCGGCTGTCATACCAGCCTAGCTGAGTCAGCTGACTGCAGCCAACGAGCTCAGTGACCGGGGACTTCACGTCTCCAGATGTTTTCCAAGTCTTGCTCCTGTGGTATACAACCCTTGTAGGACGTGCATAAAAGTACTGGAAAACACAACAATTCTCCTGAAAACAACAACTTGAACAACAATGGAAGTGTGTAGAGTGTACCAATAACAAGATTGTCACAATTTGTGATAAGCATGTATAAGGTTGCTGAACAAGATGTGGTGGTGGTTCTTAATTACAGTAATGACAAATTAATACTTGTGTTGATAACTATAGTGAGCCATTCACAATAAAGGCTCTAACTATGGTTGTCTATGATGTTAGTAATAGTGATGACCGTAATTAAGTGGTGGTGAAGAGTGTGATTGAGAGCAATGTGTGTTATAATTGTAGTCATAGTGATGAGCATAATATAAGTGGTCGGTGCAGGAGTGTGATGAGGGCAATGGTGTCTATAATATTAGCCCATAGTGATGAGCATAATATAAGTGGTGGTTGAAGAGTGTGATGAGAAGCGGTGGTGTCTATAATATTAGTCATAGTTGATGAGCATAATATATAGTGGTGGTGAAGAGTGTTGATGAGACGGTGATGTCTATAATGTTAGTAATAGTGATCGAGCGTAATATAAGTGGTGGTGAAGAGTGTGATTGAGAGCGGTTGTGTGTCTATAATGTTAGTAATAGTGATGTTGCGAATATAAAGTGGTGGTGCAGAGTGTGATGAGGGCAATGGTGTCTATAATGTTAGTAAGTGATGAGTGTAATATAAGTGGTGGTTGCAGAGGGTGATGAGGTTAACCACATAGACATTAAGTTGAATACAATTTCTGAAGAGAAATGCAATGAACACAATGTGGTAGTTGGTGTTGGTGATGACTGCCTTACAGTGTTGCGTGTAATGTTAGTGGAGGAGGGAATGTGAGTGGTTGTGTCACCTATCATACATTCAACATAAACAGCGTCGTGCTCTGGGTATACAAAGACTCCCACGAGGCCTTACAACTGGAAGTGCACTTTTAAAATCATGGACAAGGGTAGCACTGTGACATTGATAAGGTTGCTATTTATATGACAACAATTTTTTTCATTTGGCTAGAACTCAACAAATCCAGGACTAACTATAGTGGATCAAAACTCGTTTATAAACATTCTATATTAAGCTGGGAATATTGCATCATTAGAAAAAGACTTCTGAAAACTTCATATAAAGTAACCACCGAAACCCATTTTACGTTGTGTGTCTACAAGAGTGCGAGTCACTGAAAAAAATCCCAACCCCGTTAAATTACATCATTGTTGCCATATAACCTCAAATTACGAACTCTTTGTGTTCTATATATTAAAAAAACTTCCCCATCAACTCTTGCACACAGAAAACAGAGGGGCTACTATATCCGGTGGTTAGGATTTTATAGGGAACTCTGCTCTCACATATTTAACTTGTATGCTCCTGCTGTAAGTTTAATTACTTGAGCTCCCAACTTGTGCTCATCTGAACTCTACTCTTATTATGGCGATTACATGCGAGATACAAAAAGCATTGGAAACTCCAGTTTGGTAATCGTTAATGGCAATCAACTGTTGTCGCTCTTAAAAAGTATGTTAATGTCCAAACTGGAGGTGACCTTGAACCCAACACATCTATGGAGGCGTCCTTGATCTGTTGCCAGGGCTTCAACATTACCTTCCTGCCAGTGTGGTCTTCCTTTTGTTACACAGATATAGCGTCTGATCATTTCCCTGGCTTAACCTCACTAGATGGAAATTTAAAAACACCATATGTCGTATAAGGTGATCCTTTATGACAACGATTCACCCACCACAGTGGGCTTTTTCAAAGTCACACACGGATTACCAGGGGTGGAAGGTACGGGAGTATTTATAGTCCATGTTCAGATGTTGAGGTCAGGTGGAGAATGCTGCATCTGATGGATTCTACCGGGTGGGGTTTAGATTTTGGGTAGCTTGGAGGGGTTATTGGACAAGTTTGTGTGCTTCTGCAGTATTCTATTGTTTTATGTGGGATAGCGTTGAAGAATTTTTGGCGCGATGGTTCAGCTTTGTTGTAGAAGCCATTGTTCTGGTTTGAAACTGTTGGTTGTAGAGATAAGCGATGATTCCAGGATTCTTCTGGTTGAGTGTTGTCTTCTGTGGCGAATAAGTCTTGAGTTTCTGTAGTAATTAACATGGTTTCGTGAATGTCGAAGTGTAACAGGCATTCCTTGTATCGTGTCCTGCTCGCTTATTGGTGTTCTGAACTACGTGTTTGGAAGGGTCTCTTGAGTTTTCGCCACATTATAATTTGTTGCAGTCATTACAAGGAGGATTATGTATACCCTTGCAGAGGATGGGAGGATTTGTCCTGTCTACTACTGGTGATGTCCTTGATGGTCGTGGTTGTGGAGGTAGATACTTGGAATGATGTTTGGCAAAGATGTTGGAAACATGTTTGGAATGGAGTGGGTGGGGAGGACTATGTATCTCTTCTCGGCAGTGTCTTCTCTGGGTCTGTGTGAGATGTTATGCCCGCCGTCTGCAGTCTCTAAATGAAGTGACGAGGATAGTGGAATTTAGAAATACTTGTTCAATTATAGGTGCATTCTTCCTCAAGGAACTCATTGCTGAGATTTCAGAGTGCACGCAGGAAGATGCCTATAATTACACCAGTTTGGTTTTGGTGTCGTGGTGAGAGTAGATCCGTGTGTGACTTGAACAAACCCCCCCCCCCCCCCCCACTGTGTGGGTGAAACGTTGTCAATAAAGGATCACTTCTACTTGCATATGTGTTTACATTTCCAATTGTGTCGGTATTTTATACATTTATTTCCAACCTCACTAGATATTGTAATTACTATTCGTTCCTGGTGGGATATTCAACGGAAACTTTTTAATGTTCCCACAGATCAGCATGATGACTTTGTGCACATGTGACTGGACTGGAATAATTCCTATGAGTGTTCTCTGTATAAGAGACCTTTAACAAATGATCTTGTGAGCAGTATTCAGAACTACTTAGAGGCGCCACTGAATCCTCTTGGTACTCTAACAACAACTTCCATAATAATCATACCTCCTTCAAAAACCATACTTATTACAATGATTCTAAATTCGTTACACTGATACGTACTGCTCGCCAGACTAGGCCTAGCCTATAGAAAACATCGTACCCCTGGATGCTGAGGCTCTTCCAAACTGCTTGCTGCTGCCAGAGAGCGTATTGACAGAGCTGCGGCAAACGACTGGGGAAAAATTTGTCAACGGGCTTAACGCTCAAACCCCACTTAGCGGGGCATGGGAGGGACATATATAGAATTAAGGGTAAGCAGAACTGGGCAGATCGTGCACCCTCATCCCTTGCATAGGGCGAATGAGTTAGTCAGTGCTGGCTGCTACATCAAGCTATGACAATTCTTCCTAGGTACCACAAGGCCAAAATTAATTGACAAATATGATGGCAAGGGAGAGACTTGTTTGCTTTATGCTCTCAGGAAGGCAGATGATTTGCACATTTTTCACTAATTATGAACTTATGCAGCACTAACTAAGGGCAACTCCACGTCGCCTGGTGAGGATGTATTACTTACAACATCTCAGGATGCTGTGTCGAGTACCAGGTTATCCTTACTTGAATTAATAACATGAGCTATGTAACTGGGGAGCTCCCTTCAACTTGACCAACAGCCCATCATTCCAATTCCTAAGCCCAATCAACAAAATGCATTTCGCCCAGTATCACTTACTAGCTGATAGGGTAAAACATTTGAGAGAATGATTCTTATCGGTCTATGTACAGAATCAAACAATTTTTGTGTCCCCGGTTACATGGTTTCATGCAAGTGAAGGAGCGTAGACCCTTGACGCCACCTTTCTCACCCTGCACACTAGAACAGCTCATACATACCTTCCTTGACCTTTAACAACGATCACACGTTGGGCCAGAGTGAGATGTTGGGGCTCAAAACACCCAGACGACCAATGACTTTTCCAACGTCCATTACTGATTTTCCTCCCGCCGCCACATCCAAATCGTCTCTTTAAAATAAATACCACAAATCTTTAAAGACATCGCAGTTGTGGTAACCCGTTCAGCTCACCATTCCACCCCCTTTCAGGTAACCAACCCCATGATCATCGACTTTTCACTATTTACCTTTCATACCCGTGGCAGTTCAAACACACGCACAACATCTTCCAACCCTTTCATAGTCATTCGTTCACACATCAAGACAGTCGTATCATTCCACATAAACCTATTAATGCCGGCAACAATCCCCTTCCCCTACCCCTCCCCCATCCGGGGAAGGAACTAACTGTGCTCTCATCCATCCTTGTAAAAGGGATCCTGAAAAACACGCAAATAAGTCTTGTTGACATAGGGCACCCTTGTCTTTAAACCTCTACCCAGCTCAAAATCCGTCCCATACACCCATTTATTGTACCCTCATCCTTGCCACCCACTATTTTCTTCTCCATAACCCTGTCTCCGAAGAATACTCTGCAGTGCACCCTTTCCACTCTATTCTTAGGCGGCTGCCAGTCCAAGGTCAGTAAGCCGCCCCTTCCCCTCCCCCCTTTGACTCACAAAAACTTCTTATAAGCCGTGGACCTTCTAACATCGACCTGCCCGGGCCAACCCATACTGCGATGGCGAACCGACCCTCCCCCACATGCATTTTACCCTATTACCCAAAAATTTTAGGAAAAACTTATAGTCTGCACAGGAGCCAACGTTATCGCCCTATACTTCCCAAGGGTTTGGCTTCCCTTTGCCTTTCGGGCCAACACCACAACTGCCGTATTCTGTTATCCCTAACGTACCCCTTCTCCTTTCATTACAATTTAATATATTACCATGAACTTCCCAATCAACTCCAATGCTGCAAATAAAATTCCACCGGTAAACCATCACTAACCGGGGACTGCCCTTCTCAATCCGTGTTGTTGTAAAGCAATTTTCAATTTCCTCCTCAGATAACCCCACCCAAAGCCCTTCCTATAACTTTGGACCCAAATGCACTTAGCATACATGCCCACACCTTACTTAATTCCCACTTCCCCCCTCCTCAGCTATCCTACTAGTCCAGTGTTTTGTATACCATGTATTCCGATATGCACTCACAGCTTTTGTGTTTCATATCACTTGACCTGCTCTATGGAGTCCCATCGTCTCATTTACCTCCAAGCTTCGGGATTGCCGGTCTCAGCGCCAGCTTTTGCTTTTTTTGTCTCAACACACACGTGGATGGCCTGTTCCCACAAAACTTCTTCTAATCCTTCTTGCACCCGCACCGTTGGAAACCGTCATTATGCAACATTCGCAAGCTCTCTTTTTATGTCTACAAATCTCGTACATGGGTGTAAACACCACCAACCGATCCCTGCCCATAACAACTAGTACCATCTCCAACAAATAATTCGCTAGCCCATATTTTAAAGTGTTTATATGCCTACCCTCCCTCACATAAAGGACTTTATTCCTTTCCTTGGCCACGAGTCCCCACCATTTACAATGTCTTCCACCTTTGAGCTTCCTTGGAATGCTCAATTCCATTTGTTAATAATTTAGAAATTTCAGAGGACTGGGTGCTAGCGACCCACAGATCAATTACATTTAGATTGAATGAGAAGTACGATAGTAGCGATAAACTCAGATAACAAGTCCGAGATTTTCGTCCTTAGCAGATTACGATTGGCTTAGAGAATACTTATCATCCTGTTGACTAGGGGGGCGTTAACGAAGAGAAGAGAGCAATCAAATGACAGTTTTCTGAAACACTATACATGCTGCTCAAAGAACGTTTATCCCATATAAAAAAAAAAGAAATTAGATCAAATAGAAATGAACCCAAAAAATGGATGAATAATAGGCTCAAATATCTTACTAGGGCATAAGAAAGGAATTTATAGGCGTATCAAAAGTGAGTGAGGGTCATCTTATGAATCAGTTATATTGACTTAAGAGGGACATTAAAAAGGGATAAAGAAAAAGCTTGAAAGGGACTATGAAATTAAAGTTGCTAGGGATGTTCACTAGCACGTTAAGAGACCATACAATAAAGTTCAGAGGGCCCGAGACGTTCAACGCTCCCAGCACACATAAGGGGGATTTACCAACAAACCCTGGCAGTCTTCAAGCTGGCACTGGACAAGCCTAAAGTCAGTTCCTGATCAGCCGGGGCCTGTGGCTCATACGTTGGTTGGCGGCAGCCAGCCAGCAACAGGCCTGGTTGTTCAGGCTCTGATCCACCAGAGGCCTTGTCACAGACGGGGCCGCCGGGGGCGTTGACCCCGATAGAACTCTCTCCAGGTAAATCCAGGTAAACCAAAAAGTTTTTTCCAGTTATAGAACAAATCTTAGAGATAAGATAGGTCCCCTTAAAAAATAACTATGGGCACCTTACTGGCAACGAGAATGAATGTGCTCGATTTAAATAATTATTTCTCTCAGTTTTTACACAGGAAGACTCTAACAAATATCAGTAATTAATTTTTTATGTGTGGCTAGAAGAAGATAAAATTATGTAACATCACAGTCACTGGTGAAAGGGTTGTGAGCAGATAGACAGGGGGGGACTGAAGCAAAATAAGTCACGGGGTCCTGATGAGGGTTTTTCAAGGGTTTCTTAAGGAATGCAAAATGGAGAGAACTCTGGAACCATTTAACTAATATTTTTAATTGAATCTCTTGAAAAGGTGTAGTGTCTGATTGTGGAAGTGGACATAATGTAATTCCTATTTTATACAGGGGGACAAGTCGTTACCGTAAATTACCGCCCAATAAGCCTGACCTCAATTGTAGGCAATTTACTAGAGTCAATTATAGCTGGAGAGATTATAAGAAGCATCTCGATAAGCATAGCTTGATTTAATGATTACTCAGCATGATTCACAAGACGCCGGACTTTGTCTAACTAATATTTATTAACCGTCTTCAGTAAAGCTTTGAGGCTGTTGAACACGAATAAAGAATTTGATATTATTTACTTAGATTTTGTAAGGTTTTTGGTTAGAGTTCCGCACCTAGACTGTTAAGAAAGAAAGTGGCAGCTCATGGGGGGGGGGGGTGGGGACATTGGGGGAAAAGTGCTCTCGTTGTCGGAGTCAATGGCTCACTGACAGGAGTGTCCATAATAAAAAAAAAAAAAAATGGGGTTAAATCGAGTGGGGGTCTGTAACAAGTGGCGTTCCACAGGGATCAGTCTTGGGGCCCGTTGTTGTTATAAATATATAGCAAGGATCTTGATGAGAATTACTAGTTATATGAGCAAATTCGCCGATGACACAAAGATAGGTAAGTATAATTGATTTCAAAAACGTAGATGTTTGGAACCTTCAGGAGGATTTAAACAAACTCTATTCTTGGTCAGAAAAGTGGCAGATGCAGTTCAATGTAGATTAATGCAAGGTCTGAAGTTTGGGAGTGCCATAACCCTCAGTTACTTATAGTTAATGATGTAGATACTTAGCCATACAGATTGCAAAAAGGACTTGGGGGTTATGAGTGAGCAGCAACCTTAAACAAAGACAGCAGTGCCTAGCGTACATAATAAGGCAAATAGATTACTGGATTTATATCAAGAAGTGTAAGCAACAGAAGTTCCAGCCCAGAGGTCATCTGCAGCTTATAACTCATTACGTAAGGCCTCACCTGGATTAGGCATGCTCCGTTTGGTCTCCGTATTACAAAATGGAATAAATTCGTTGACAACATTCAGCGTAGGATGACTAAATTAATACATAGCATTAGAAATCTTCCTTTATGAAGAAAGATTGAAGACTCTGAAGTTACATTCACTTGTTAGACGAAGAATGAGGGGATACTGATCGAAGTGTATAAGTGGAAGATAGGTCTTAATAAAGGGATATTAATAAGGTCTTGGGATTGTCTCTCCAAGAGGAACCAGCAGTAATGGATTTAAACTAGTTAGTTTAGATTTAGAAAGGACATAGGAAAAGTATTGGTTTGGAAATAGGGTAGTTGATGAGTGGAACAGTCTACCTAGTTGGGTTATGAGGGCTAGGACTTTGGGTAGTTTCAAATCTAGGTTGGTAAGTACATGAGGTGGGAGGGGTTGGATTGGAGTGGGACTTGCACATCAGAGCTTATTCTTGGGTGGCTTTTGGAAAAATTGGGTTGAGCAAATGTTTTGTTGTGGGATGAATTGTAAAGGACCTGCCTAGTATGGCCAAAGCCTCTGCAGTGTTCCTCCTTTCTTATGTTCTTATGTTCTTAAAAAAATGTTCGCTTTTTTTCTATATATTTTTTTTTTCAAAAATTTCAGGGCGCTGTGCGATCTGTCGAGTGACGTATATATACGTTTGGACCATTTTAAGGGTTAAGATCCTGGAGCACATATCACTCGTATAGCACTTTATCTTTTTTGGGGGGGGTTATCCTAGGTAATTTATACTATGTATGATAACTTTTACTTACATGTACCTGTGTGAGGAGAGAGAGAGAGAGAGATGAGATGAGAGAGAGGAGAGAGAGAGAGAGAGAGAGAAAGTGAGATACAGATACAGATAGAGAGACCAGCCACATTCAGGTCAGCCATCCAGCCAAACCACCACCCACCCCCCCCCCCCCCCCCCCCCCCCCCCCCCCCCCCTCTGCCAGCCAGACAAACCAGCCGGATATGTATTACACATGTTCCAGAGTTGTTTCTCTTTACTTTTAGGGTATAGGTTATATAACATTCTGGCAGGATTTTGACACTACCAGTGGTATTCTCCCTTACCTCACCTATGCTATGTGTGCTTGGGGAATCAACTGCAGCAACACACCTAAGCCAATAATAACCCAACAAAAGCCGCAATAAGAATAAATCACTAAATCCCAGCCCTGGCAACACACCTCCCTCACTCTTTATAGATCAAACTTTACTCCCTGTTCAGACATCCACACTTACTACGTGCAATTACATCACAGGACCTTAAATTCCAATATCAACCTTGACCTAAAACGCTTTCTTGATAGTTGTGACAGAACCCACAGGCACAACACCAGACACAAACATCTCTACGACATTCCCCGTGTCTGACTAAACCTTTACAAAAATTCAATGTATGTCAAAGGCCCTAAAATCTGGAATACCCTACCTGAAAATTCAAAAACTGCAGACACATTCATCACCTTCAAAACTACCATCAGAAAACATCTTATCTCCCTGATACACCCTGTCAACTAATAATACGAATACCACCTGGTGGTTCACACTTACACTCACTCACCAATTTGACCATAAACAGAAATATCAATCTCAATCTCAAAATAATGAATCCTAACTAGTCATAAGTTGGCCTGTGATACTCCAATACTGAAACTATGTATAGTGCCAAAACAAAAGCATTCACATTGCTAAACTCATGTCACACGGCAGCGGCAGCGGCAACAGGAACCTTGTCCTCTATTTTTACTTCTACCTGAGGTTCCCAGCAGCCCAGTGATGACCTAATCAAGACCCGCATAACACTAACATGTGTGGATACCCAGAATGATATAAAGCAACTGCAGAAATCACCCAAAAGTTCACAAATTTACCAACTAATAGGACTCGTACTAGCAACTCCTACCCCACTGCCACTGAAGTGATACCCCACAACATTCACCCATCACCCATCGCCTACTATTCACCCAAAGCCACAGCCAATGGACAAGGGTCAGAACAATAAAAGAAGATCCAGTAACCAGCTAAGGACTCCTAACATCAAAGGTGAGAGCAGTAATAACACGAGGAAAACTTGTGGTACTGCCAGCCAGGACACAACCCTCATCACCCACCAGCACCACCACAACACACGACAGACAACAACAAACATGGCCACCACTACAGTCCAAGATAACTCCTTCCCAGTATTTGATGTCAAGAAGATCACCGACCCAGAAATAGCTAAACTCCTTATGATTCAGAACCAAACGATCACCAAACTAACTCAAGAAATGCAGGAACTAAAGGCTAGCAATGCAGATTACCTCAACAAGATCACTGCTCTAGAACATAAACTAGACACTCTAGAACAACAAAGCAACACCCACACCTGGTCCCTAGACACCATCAACACTCTAAAAGACCAAGTCACCCTACTTACTACCAACATTACAGAGGAAAGATCAAGAGTGGACCAACAACTTGCCAATGTCATAACCAACTTCCAATACCATAATGACCAACAGTAGCTAACTGACGCTGTTGTAGTTAACAGCAAACATCTCCCACCCACAGTCACCAAGAGACCTGCATGGAGACCACCCTACAGCTTATCAAGGACCACCTTCGCCTTAATATACGTAGTGATGACCTAAAGGATTGCAAACTGATGGGCTACCAAGCAGGTAAAAAAAACAGTGCTGTTAAAATTCCAAACTAGCCTACAAAGAAACAACCTACTAAAAACATCTATTTCTATGAAAACTGATGTTTACGTCAATGAGTGCCTTACCAAAACAAGACAAAACCTTCTTTATCGGCTAAGAAAACTGCGCTATGCCCAAAAAATCCACCAGTGCTTTGTGAGGGATGGAAAATAGCAGTTAGGAAACAGCCCACTGGGAAGAGATACTTCATCTCTACAGAACATGACCTTAAAACATTCCTAAGTGAGGCTGGACTAACAGAATCCGAGTAAAGTGCAGATAATACCCATAGTCCACCGTTAGTGTTATATTGTCATAAAATTTGTGCCCCCCTAAAAATTCTAATACCCCAACAAATTTTAATTGTCATTGTTGTATTCAACGACCATTCTACCTCATAGTCTTAGTTGTGTTTATATCTACAGTAATCTATCTCCTTTTTTTACTACCTATACTCACTGTTCCATCTTATTTTTTATAAACTAACCATAACTTGATCGTCAATATTTCTACCTCACTTTAAAAAAATATCCCAATTGCCCAATTTTATTCTAATCCTTTTATTGCCATTTTACTTTAAACTATATTGATCAAAATATTGTAAACTATCTTTATTGACCATTGTTATTCCATACTTTTTTAAAACTAGTATTTACAACTACAACTTTTTATATCATCCTGTCTACCATCTTACTAGATATTATAACCAAGTCATTGCATTTTTTATTTTTTTCATTTTTTTTATTATATTTTGCTACCTTAATGTGTGTATTTTTCAGTCAATTTAAATCTAATATTACTCTAATTCTTGTAAACAACTTATAAAGACCTTAGTGCAATTTGCACATTGAGCAGTCTGTTCCTTTATTATATTATTATATTATCACAGTTTTACTCATAGTCATTCTAGCTCAATACATAGTCATTACCAAATTCACTATATTAGACCATAGTAGGAATTACTAGTGATGAGACTGTGCATTTGATAATTTGTATTTTTATATTATTAGACTAATCCTAGTTGTACTATAGCTCTTTCTATCTCAATACATAGTAATACAAATTCATATATTAGACCATAGTGCAATTACTTAGTGAGAGACTTTGTGCTACTTTTAATTTGTATTTTTATATTATTAGATTAAATTCAAGTTGATACCATAGCTCATTCTAACATCAAATACATAGTCAATACCAATTCACTATATTAGACCCCATTTTAGTGCAATTACTAGTGAGGATTAGTGCTAATTTTTTAATTGTATTTTTATATTATTAGGATTAAACCTATTGTACTTTAGCTCCAATTCTAGCTCAAAACATAGACTCCACAAAAGTCATTATTAGACCTTATTGCAATTACAAAGTGAGAGTCTTATTCTATTTTTAATTTGTATTTTTATATTACTAGTTTATACCTAGTTGTATTTTAGTTCATTCCAGCACAACACATAGGACAACATCAACTTCATTATGTGGCACCTTTTTTTTTTTTTTTAGCACTTTTTAGTAGTGGACTAACCCTACATGACCAGCAAAATACTCTAGCTATATACTTGTCCAAACTTCCAACCACTACAGATATCAGTACTAGAACTCAACACACAAAATCAGGATTTACAAATAACATAATTTACAACTAGAAGATGATTGATTATGTTGACCCTGATCTAAACCTCCATAATCTGACACCCAATCACAACTCTGCATCACAAGCCACATATCCTAAACAATGCTAAAAGTCTTCAGTACTTACCTACAACATCAGGTCTTAAGCAAAAAACATATGATGACCTCCTAGCACTCCTTGAATCCTAAAGACACCCTTATCTTGCATTATTCTTACTGAGGACCTGGCTTAAACAGGACACAATAGTATATCTACTTTCTACCAGTATACACAGCAATTCACAAACTGCAGACCAAACCAAGTTGGGGGTGGTATTGCAATCTATTACTCTTACCCAATTATCTTGTTTTAGACCACTTGCTTTAGTGATGAATATGGGGAATACATTTTTGCTAATTTACTGTAAAAAAACCTTAAGAGCCTATAACAATCGGTGCCATTTACCGGTACCTCACACAAACATCCCAAATTTCAGTGAGAAATATAAGTCACTTATAAACAAACAGGCAAATGAATAAGCACACCTTCTCCTTAGCTGGAGGACTTCAACATCAAACCTTGGCTTTACTAGAATAGATGATCAGCCTGTAACTGATTTCATCAAGAATATGAACAACACACTTCTCATACCAACAATAACTAAACCAACAGGCTCACTAATGAGACATGTTGCAACCATAATAGACCACATATGTGACAAATATAACTAGACCCCTTAAATCAGGGATAATCACAGATAGACCTAAGACCACTACCCTACCTTCCTCCTGGACAAAACATTAGTAAACCACACTTGAATTACAACAAAGTCTCATTTAGACTCCATGACGAACAGGCTCAGTAAGGAAGTTTCACAGCTGACCTAGAGACTGTTGATTGGCCTACAGAATTCTCCAAGGCCAATGGTATTGACTGACTGGACAGACATTTTCTTAACAAATTACTTAAACTATACAAAAACATTTGGCCTATAAAAACAAAACAGATCAAAAACAAACGGCTTTGGTTGCCATTGTCTAACCGAACCATTCTGAAATCATTGACAAGAAACACCATATATGTAAAAGCAATATAGAAGGGGCTTAATACACAAAGATACTCTTAAACACTTTTCATCAGCTCTCACCAAAGTAATAAAAGAAAAGCCAAAAAACTATACAATACTCCAGTAGATTCACAGACACTAGAGGTGATATGAAAAAGATGAAAAAACATCTCTCAGATTCTTAGGGACCCACAAACTGAGGAAAAACCAAGGAATATTGTCCTAACTAAACCTAATGAAACACCACTACATCCACTGACACAGCTAACTAGATAAAACGACTTCTTTCTCTAAACATAGATCTATCTCGCCAGTAAATCCACATTACCAATGCCCATGCTGGGGACTACCTAGATGGGAATTTCCCTAAATTCCTTCTTATCCTTGCACCAACTTAGCCCTACGGAAGTCATTGAGATTATAAAGTCACTTAAAAATAACTTGGGAATCTGTCTCATGTCCCACCATTACTGTACAAGCGAGCAGCCCATGTCCTTTCGCATGCCAATTTCATTACTTTTTAAAAGTCACTAGGACTAGCACCTTCCGAAGCTACTCAGATGGCAAGGGTTACACCATACAATAAAAGGTGGTGACCCTACAGACTTAAACAACTATAGGCCAATATCTAATTACCATTGCTACAAAAATCTTTGAGAAACTGTGCAGAGGAGACTGTATTCATTTATAACGGCTCAAAACATACTCAAACCCCTAGCCAATATGGATTCAGGAAAACATAAAAGCACTAATGATGAATCAGAAAAATGCTAGATCTGCTTTACACAGCGGTTGGAAAATTAAGGAATATCCACTAGAATTTTTTATTGACTAAGAAAAGCTTTTGGACACAGTAGACCACGACATCCTACTCACAACTTGATCAATTACGGTATAAAGAGGCATGCGCTTGCTTATTTTCAAATCTACATTACTAATAGGTATCAGTACGTCACCATTAAAGACCACAGCATCAGCAACACGCCATTGATACTGTGAGGTCGCAGGGAAGTGTCCTTGGTCCCCTGTGCTCTTCCCATATACATCAATGACCTTTCCAAAACGTATCCCAACACCTTGAAACCATTCTCTTTGCTGATGACACCGACTTATGTATCTCTCACCCTAATCTTGCCACCCTCAACACCATTGTGAAGAGGGCTGATTAAAATATCGACTTGGATGACAGCCAATACAACTTACGCTTAACACTGACAAAACTACTATATTATGTTTGGTAGCAGAGACAGGAGATGCACAAATTGACATTAAGATTGACAACCACTAATTACCAGAAATAATGGGGGAAAATTCTAGGCTTATACCTTGGAAAACAACCTGATTTCAGCACCCATATCCAGCATTTATAACCAAAAAAAGTATCCAACACGGTTGGGATCCTCTCCAAGATACGATATACATGCTGCAAAATGCCCTTCTCACCTATCCACTCAATTTATCCATACCTCACCTATGCTATTTGTGCTTGGGGATCAACTGCAGCAACACACTCTAAAAGCCAATAATAACCCAACCTGGGGGGAAAAGCTGAGTAAGAATATTCACTAAATCCCATCCCTGGCAAACACACCCCCCCACTCTTATAGGAACCTAAACTTACTCCCAGTTCAGTACATCCACACTTACTATTGTGAATCTACATCTTACAGGGCCTTAAACTCTACATATCAACCTTGACCTAAATCGCTTTCTTGATAGTTGTGACAGAACCTCACAGGCATAACACCGGGGACACAAACATCTCTACGACATTCCCGTGTCCGACTAAACCTTTACAAAAATTCAATGTATGTCAAAGGCCCTAAAATCTGGAATACCCTACCTGACAACTCAAGAACTGCAGACACATTCATCACCTTCTAAACTACTTAGAAAACATCTTATCTCCTGATACACCCCGTCAACTAAACTACACGAATCCACCTGGTGGTTCACACTTACACTCACTCACTCATTTGACCATAACAGAAATATTAATCTCAATCTTAAAATAATGCCTCCTGTGATACTCCAATACTGAAAACTATATACAGTTGCCAAAACAAAAGCATTCACATTGACTAAACTCACAAAAATAGTATTTAGTCACTTATCATAATACCAACTTACCTCATAATTTGTAATATTTTACAATTAAGAAATAAAACTAAGTATGCCCGAAATGCCTAAGCCATGCTAGGTGTTCTAGGTGGTACACTCTGCTAATCACAATTTTACTACATGTCTAAACCAAACAATAAACCAAATTTCTGTAAACTCAGCATTGTAATCCTGTATAGAGACATAAACTTTGAATTTCAATTTGAACTAGTTTTTATTTAGTCACTTGCCATAATACAACTTTGCTCAATAATTTTGTAATATTTTAAACTTAAGATTAAATATAAGTTCTGCCCGAAATGGCTAGCCATGCTAGGTGTTCTAGTGGTACACTCTGTAATTATTTATTTTACTACATGTAAACCACACAATAAACCAAATTCTGTAAACTCAGCATTGTAATCTATAGAGAATAACTTTGAATTGAATTGAATTAAAATTTGAATTCCACTGTGTCGACATTACAAAAGATACAGTAAACATTTGTACTGTATGTGATGTAAAATTTACAATACAGGTTCACTACCTGTATATAATATTTACAGTACACTACCATGTATACATGAATACAGCTACCTTACCATGTATACATTATTACTCTACACTACCATGTATACATTATTTACAGTACACTACATGTATACATTATATACACTACACTACCATGTATACATTAATATACAGTACACTTACCATGTATACATTATTACACTACATAAAATATTCAAATAAAAGTAAATTATGGTAAAAAGAATGAAATAATGATTGTACATTACAATACAGTACTATGTTTACCTGGAGTTTACATGGACGAGAGTTTCGGGGGTCAACGCCCCCCCGCGGCCCAGGTCTGTGACCAGGCGGTCCTGGTGGATCAGAGCCTGATCAACCAGGCTGTTCTGCGGCTAGCTGCACGCAAACCAGTACGAGTCACAGCCCGGCTGATCAGGATAACTGGATTTAGGTGCTAGTCCAGTGCCAGGCTTGAAGACAGCCAGGGGATCTGTTGGTAACCCCTTATGTTATGCTGGGAGGCAGTTGAAACAGTCTCGGGCCCCTGGCACTTATTGTATGGTCTCCTAACGTGCTAGTGACACCCCTGCTTTTCATTGTGGGGTTATGGTGCATCGTTCTGCCAAGTCTTTTGCCTTCGTAGTGATGTGATTTTCGTGTGTTGCAAGTTCGGTACTAGTCCCTCTAGGATTTTCAGGTTGTATTTAATCATGTATCTCTCCCGCCTGCATACCAGGGAATCAGGTTTAGGAACCTCAAGCGCTCCCAGTAATTGAGGTGTTTTATTTCTCGTTATGCGCGCGTGAAAGTTCTCTGTACATTTTCTAAGGTCAGCATTTCACCTGCCTTGAAGGGTGCTGTTAGTGTGCAGCAATATTCCAGCTCAGATAGAACAAGTGGACCTGAAGGAGTGTCATCATGGGCTTGGCATCCCACGTTTTGTAAGTTTCTCATTATCCCCAAAATCCTGTCAGTTTTTCTAGCAGATTGCGATTGATGCAATGTTATGGTCCTTGTAGGTGGAGATATGTAGGTTGTTATCTATATAAACTACATACATAGTACTGTAAGGTCGCTTTTGACTTATGTTATTCCCTTACTGTATGTCGGCAATTTTCAAAGCGTTCGCCTTTACGTCCATTTTGATTACGACCGGTTGGTCGGAACCAACTTGGGTTGTAAGTCGGATGGCACCTGTACATCTATCTGTCTGTGCTCTGCCTGCTCTGCTTTATCTGTCTGTCTAGTTCTGGTTTATCTGTCTTTTCTGTCTGCCTGTGTGATCTGTCTTTCGATCTGCTTTTCTCTGTCTCAGGAAGCGGCTAGTAAACCGGTTGGTTTGTGGTGTATGTGCTGCTCCCTGATTGCTGAGCAAGGGACACTGCTATTATATGAGTCATGTTTATTTGTCTTATATTACAAAACATGTATAGCACTTGGCCTGGGATTTTTGGGTTATTCTAGGTACTATTTACATTATATATAAATTAACTGTTATTTATGAGTACATTGTGAGAGACAGAGATACAAATAGTGTATAGACCATTAGACAATTCAATTATTTCAATTCAAGTTTATTCTCTATAATGGTTACAGTGTGGGGTTTATCGGTTTGGGAAATTGTGTGGTTTACATGTTATCAAATACTAATTACAGAGGGGCCACTAGACACCTAGCATGGCTAGCATTTCGGGCAACTTAGATTAATTAGATTAATTAGATTAGATTAGAATTAGATTAATTAATACGAGGATAGATTAGGCTCAAGTTAGAGTATGTAGGAAAGAGGGAAATTATTTCCCAGTAAAAGTAGGCCTTAGACAAGGATGTGTGATGTCACCGTGGTTGTTTAATATATTTATAGATGGGGTTGTAAGAGAAGTAAATGCGAGGGTCTTGGCAAGAGGCGTGGAGTTAAAAGATAAAGAATCACACACAAAGTGGGAGTTGTCACAGCTGCTCTTGCTGATGACACTGTGCTCTTGGGAGATTCTGAAGAGAAGTTTGCAGAGATTGGTGGATGTATTTGGTAGGGTGTGCAAAAGAAGAAAATTAAAGGTGAATACAGGAAAGAGTAAGGTTATGAGGATAACAAAAATATTAGGTGATGAAAGATTGAATATCAGATTGGAGGAGAGAGTATAGAGGAGGTGAATGTATTCAGATATTGGGAGTGGACGTGTCAGCGGATGGGTCTATGAAAGATGAGGTGAATCATAGAATTGATGAGGGAAAAAGAGTGAGTGGTGCACTTAGTGAGTCTGTGGAGACAAAGAACTTTGTCCTTGGAGGCAAAGAGGGGAATGTATGAGAGTATAGTTTTACCTACGCTCTTGTATGGGTGTGAAGCATGGGTGATGAATGTTGCAGCGAGGAGAAGGCTGGAGGCAGTGGAGATGTCATGTCTGAGAGCAATGTGTGGTGTGAATATAATGCAGAGAATTCGTAGTTTTGAAGTTAGGAGGAGGTGCGGGATTACCAAAACTGTTGTCCAGAGGGCTGAGGAAGGGTTGTTGAGGTGGTTCGGACATGTAGAGAGAATGGAGCGAAACAGAATGACTTCAAGAGTGTATCAGTCTGTAGTGGAAGGAAGGCGGGTAGGGGTCGGCCTAGGAAAGATTGGAGAGAGGGGTAAAGGAGGTTTTTTTGTGCGAGGGCTTGGACTTCCAGCAGGTATTGCGTGAGCGTGTTTGATAGGAGTGAATGGAGACAAATGGTCTTTAATACTTGATGTGCTGTTGGAGTGTGAGCAAAGTAACATTTATGAAGGGGTTCAGGGAAACCGGCAGGCCGGACTTGAGTCCTGGAGATGGGAAGTACAGTGCCTGCACTCTGAAGGAGGGGTGTTAATGTTGCAGTTTAAAAACTGTAGTGTAAAGCACCCTTCTGGCAAGACAGTGATGGAGTGAATGATGGTGAAAGTTTTTCTTTTTCGGGCCACCCTGCCTTGGTGGGAATCGGCCTGTGTGATAATAAAAATAAAAAAATAATTAGATTAATTCTTAACATTAAATCCTTACAGATTATGGTATTAAGGCTAAGTGACTACATCATAATTTGTGAGTTTAGCAATGTGAATGCTTTTGTTTTGGCACAATACAAAGTGTCTATACTGGAGTATCATAGGCAAACTTATGACTAGTTAGGAGTTATTATTTTAAGATTAAAATTAGTATTTCTGGGTTTATAGTCAGTGGGTGAGTGTAATTGTGAACCACCAGGTGGTTATCATGTAGTTAGTTGTCGGGGTTTATCAGGGATATAAGATGTTTTCTAACATGAACGAGGATCCCCTGTCTGAATGGATATAAGCTGGCATACCAAAAATAGAGAACAACTGTGAAAGACAACTAATAACAGTTGAAGCAGTCATATTTGCACAGGGGAATACAAAAGGAAACCTTGATTATTCATCTACTATGTTAAGGAAATATCTATTCTGAGTTATGCTTGGTAGAGGTCCTTTGAAATCTATATTCAGTCTCTCGAAAGGCTGGGTGGATTTTATGAGATGAGTCTTCTCTGGCTGATGAAAGTTTGGCTTGCACTCTGCACATACTCTGCATGCTCTGATCACTTGTCGCACATCTTCCACTGAGTAGGGCATGTTCTTTGATTTGACAAAATGGTACAGGCGTGTAACTCCTGGGTGACACAAAGCCTTGTGGAGCGCTGAGAGTGATTGCAAATCATGACAAGCTGCTCCACAGTGGGACCTAGAGAATGCATCAGGTGAGATGTTCTCTTGACCCGGTCGGTACAGAATATCAAAGTCGTAACATGATAGTTCCATCCTCCAGCGTAATATCTTGTCATTCTTTATCCTACTTTTGTGCTTCTTGTCGAACATATACGTCACGGACCGTTGGTCAGTCTTTATGGTGAAATGTCTACCAATTAAATAATGCCTCCAGTGGCGAACTGCTTCTATAATGGCCTGGGCTTCCTTTTCTACAGCAGTGTAACACTTCTCTGATCCTTGAAAAGTTCTTGAAAAGAAGGCTACTGGTCGTCCTGCCTGAGATAAGACTGCAGCAATGGCAATGTCAGATGCATCCGTTTCCACTTCGAATGGTAGGGACTCATCAATGGCTTGAACTACTGAGTTTTCAATGTCCTGTTTGAGAGTATGGAAAGCGGCTTCTGCTTCCTTTGTCACAGGAAATGTGGTAGCACTCAATGGGCGGACTTTACTTGAATAGTTGTAGATCCATTGTGAGTAATAAGCAAAGAGACCAAGAGTTCTTCGGAGTGACTTTTTGTCTTGAGGCATTGGAAATTCCCCTAGAGGTCGTAGTCGTTCAGGGTCTGGGAATATTGAACCTCCTTCCACTACATAACCAGGATGCTAAGTCTTTAGTTGAAAAAGTGCACTTTTCCTCATTGTAACATACTTTTCTTCTTGGCGGCTTCCAAAAACTTATCAAGGTTTGCATCATGTTCCTCCAGGGTCTTGCCAAAAATTGTAACATTATCTAAATATGCATAAGTTCTCATGAACTGTTCCTGAATGTGTGAATCCATAATTCGTTGGAAGCAGGTTACCCCCATTGGTGACTCCAAAAGGGTCTCCGGTAAACTGATACAGGCCATTACTAGCCTGGACCTGGAGTTTACCTGGAGAGAGTTCCGGGGTCAACGACCCCGCGGCCGGTCCTGTGACCAGGCCTCCTGGTGGATCAGAGCCTGATCAACCAGGCTGTTACTGCTGGCTGCACGCAAACCAACGTACGAGCCACAGCCCGGCTGATCAGGAACCGACTTAAGGTGCTTGTCCAGTGCCAGCTTGAAGACCGCCAGGGTCTGTTGGTAATCCCCTTATGTATACTGGGAGGCAGTTGAACAGTCCTCGGGCCCTGACACTTATTGTATGGTCTCTTAACGTGTTAGTGACACCCTGTTTTCATTTGGGGGGATGTTCATCGTCTGCCAAGTCTTTTGCTTTTGTAGTGAGTGATTTTCGAGGTAATTCGGTACTACCTCTAGGAGTTTCCAGGGTATATAATCAGTATCTCTCCCCCCTGCATTCAGGGAATACGGTTAGGAAACCTCAAGCGCTCCCCGTAATTGAGGGTGTTTATCTCCGTTATGCGCGCCGTAAGGTTTTGTACATTTTCTAGGGCAGCAAATTTTACCCGCCTTGAAAGGTGCTGTTGTGTGCGCCCAATATCCAGCCTAGATAGAACAAGTGACCTGAAGAGTGTCACTGGGTTGGGACCCCCCGTTTTTAAGGTTCTCATTTTCCATCCTGTCATTTTTCTAGCAGATGCGATTGTACAAAGTTTTTGGTCCCCGAAGGGGGAGTCCCCCGACATAATTCCCCAGGTCTTTGACGTTTGGTGTTTCGCTCTCTTTTGTGGCCAAAATTTGTTTTGCACTTGATGAAGATTAATTTTTCCCCGTGTTTACCATATCTGAGTAATTGAAAATTTTCATCGTTGAAATTCAAAGTTTTCTGCGCCCACTGAAAAAATTTGGTTGATGTCCCTGGAGCCTTTCATGTCTCCAAAGAAGACACTCTCATGCAGATTTGGGGGTCATTGCAAGGGAAGACATGGTGCTGTGGCTGACTCCTTGTCATGTCAGATATGAGGATGAGGAAAAAAGTGGGGGTGAGTACTGGCCCTTGTTGAACAGAGCTTTTTCACCCGTGCTGCCCCGGAAAATTTACTCTGTTGACGACTACTCTCTGTGTTTGTTAGTGAGGAAATTATAGATCCCCGACCGACTTTTCCCGTTTTCCTTTTGCCGCATTTTGTGCATATTCCCCTGGTCACACTTGTCGAAGGCTTTTGCAAAATCTTTATATTACTCTGCATTTTTTTGTCTTCTAGTGGGATCTAGGCCTTGTCGTAGTGATCCAATATTGGCAGACAGGAGCGACCTGTTCTAAACCCCTGTTGCCCTGGGTTGTGTAATGATGGGTTCTAGAGGGTGGTGATCTTGCTTCTTAGACCTTTCAAAGATTTTTTTTGATATGGGATTTGGTTTT
>NC_069402.1:112567748-112585689 GCF_026875155.1 Cherax quadricarinatus
CCAGTGTACACCTTGCTAACACCAGTGTAACCCTGCTAACACCAGTGTACACCCTGCTAACACCAGTGTACACCTGCTAACACCAGTGTACACCCTGCTAACACCAGTGTACCCCCTGCTAACACCAGTGTACACCCTGCTAACACCAGTGTACACCCTGCTAACACCAGTGTACACCCTGCTAACACCAGTGTACACCCTGCTAACACCAGTGTACACCCTGCTAACACCAGTGTACACCCTGCTAACACCAGTGTACACCCTGCTAACACCAGTGTACACCCTTCTCGAGTGGTAAGTGCTGCAATTCCTGACCAAGACTCTTGCAATGAAGTTACTGTGGAACCTGCCTCAGTGACAGCAGCGGCAGGTACGGTGTGTTTCTTTTGTGGTTTTTCAAGACAGCCACGTCCAAAGTGTCCTGCTCGTGAAGCAATGTGCCAAAAAATGCCACAAGAAAGGTCACTTTGCTAAAGTATGTCGTGCTAATGCATCAACAAGAGCTAGTGCCTCCACACATTCCAGTGATCATGCGACTCTAGCAACAGTGACTTCTGCGGCTACTCCAAATTCACTGTCAAAGGCAGTTGTGAAAGTATTCATCAAAGGAACAGAAGTAGATGGTCTTATTGATAGTGGCAGCTCAGAGAGTTTCATCAACCTTGACTTAGTTAAACGCCACTCCTTGACTGTACATCACTCATCAGGTACCGTTTCCATGGCATCAACATCTCTCTCTATTCAGACCTTAGGGTTTTGTAAGGTAAATCTCAGAGTTAGATAAGATAAGATTTCGTTCGGATTTTTAACCCCGGAGGGTTAGCCACCCAGGATAACCCAAGAAAGTCAGTGCGTCATCGAGGACTGTCTAACTTATTTCCATTGGGGTCCTTAATCTTGTCCCCCAGGATGCGACCCACACCAGTCGACTAACACCCAGGTACCTATTTGCTGCTAGGTGAACAGGACAACAGGTGTAAGGAAACGTGTCAAATGTTTCCACCCGCCGGGAATCGAACCCGGGCCCTCCGTGTGTGAAGCGGGAGCTTTAGCCACCAGACCACCGGGCCATCCTTAATGGAAAGGATTATCAAGATGTACATTTAGCTATTCTGCCACAACTGTGCTCTGATGTTATCCTTGGTCAGGACTTTCAGAAGCTGCATGGTAGTGTTACCTTAACATATGGAGGTGAACTGCCTCCTCTTGTTGTCTGTGGACTTAGCACTTTAAGGGTAGACCCACCAAAGCTCTTTGCAAATCTTACCGCGGATTGCCATCCTATATCAGCTAAGTCACGCCGCTATTCTTATGAGGATCGGATGTTCATTGAGAAAGAAACTCAGAGGCTGCTGAAGGAGGGTATTATAGAACCAAGTAATTCCCCTTGGCGTGCACAGGTTGTTGTTGTTGTTAAAGATGATTATAGGAAACGGAGACTGGCTATCGATTACTCTGAGACAATCAACAAATTTACACTTCTTGATGGGTACCCTCTACCTCGAATTGATGATACAGTGAACAAAATTGTTCACCTGGAGTTTACCTGGAGAGAGTTCCGGGGGTCAACGCCCCCGCGGCCTGGTCTGTGACCAGGCCTCCTGGTGGATCAGAGCCTGATCAACCAGGCTGTTACTGCTGGCTGCACGCAATCCAACGTACGAGCCACAGCCCGGCTGATCAGGAACCGACTTTAGGTGCTTGTCCAGTTCCAGCTTGAAGACTGCCAGGGGTCTGTTGGTAATCCCCCTTATGTGTGCTGGGAGGCGGTTGAACAGTCTCGAGCCATGCTCGAGAGGGAGCATGGACACGGGGGTCGTCCCACAGTTACTAAAAACAACAGACAGCCCCACTCCACAAAGGGGGCAGTAAAGCAACAGCAAAGAACTACAGACCAATAGCACTAACATCCCATATCATAAAAATCTTTGAAAGGGTCCTAAGAAGCAAGATCACCACCCATCTAGAAACCCATCAGTTACACAACCCAGGGCAACATGGGTTTAGAACAGGTCGCTCCTGTCTGTCTCAACTATTGGATCACTACGACAAGGTCCTAGATGCACTAGAAGACAAAAAGAATGCAGATGTAATATATACAGACTTTGCAAAAGCCTTCGACAAGTGTGACCATGGCGTAATAGTGCACAAAATGCGTGCTAAAGGAATAACAGGAAAAGTCGGTCGATGGATCTATAATTTCCTCACTAACAGAACACAGAGAGTAGTCGTCAACAGAGTAAAGTCCGAGGCAGCTACGGGTGAAAAGCTCTGTTCAACAAGGCACAGTACTCACTCCCATCTTGTTCCTCATCCTCATATCTGACATAGACAAGGATGTCAGCCACAGCACCATGTCTTCCTTTGCAGATGACACCCAAATCTGCATGAGAGTGTCTTCCATTGCAGACACTGCAAGGCTCCAGGCGGACATCAACCAAATCTTTCAGTGGGCTGCAGAAAACAATATGAATTTCAACGATGAGAAATTTCAATTACTCAGATATGGTAAACACGAGGAAATTAAATCTTCATCAGAGTGCAAAACAAATTTTGGCCACAAAAGAGAGCGAAACACCAACGTCAAAGACCTGGGAGTAATTATGTCGGAGGATCTCACCTTCAAGGACCATAACATTGTATCAATCGCATCTGCTAGAAAAATGACAGGATGGATAATGAGAACCTTCAAAACGAGGGATGCCAAGCCCATGATGACACTCTTCAGGTCACTTGTTCTATCTAGGCTGGAATATTGCTGCACACTAACAGCACCTTTCAAGGCAGGTGAAATTGCTGACCTAGAAAATGTACAGAGAACCTTCACGGCGCGCATAACGGAGATAAAACACCTCAATTACTGGGAGCGCTTGAGGTTCCTAAACCTGTATTCCCTGGAATGCAGGCGGGAGAGATACATGATTATATACACCTGGAAACTCCTAGAGGGACTAGTACCGAACTTACACTCGAAAATCACTCACTACGAAAGCAAAAGACTTGGCAGACGATGCAACATCCCCCCAATGAAAAGCAGGGGTGTCACTAACACGTTAAGAGACCATACAATAAGTGTCAGGGGCCCGAGACTGTTCAACTGCCTCCCAGTATACATAAGGGGGATTACCAACAGACCCCTGGCGGTCTTCAAGCTGGCACTGGACAAGCACCTAAAGTCGGTTCCTGATCAGCCGGGCTGTGGCTCGTACGTTGGTTTGCGTGCAGCCAGCAGTAACAGCCTGGTTGATCAGGCTCTGATCCACCAGGAGGCCTGGTCACAGACCGGGCCGCGGGGTCGTTGACCCCCGGAACTCTCTCCAGGTAAACTCCAGGTCCAGGCTAGTAATGGCCTGTATCAGTTTACCGGAGACCCTTTTGGAGTCACCAATGGGGTAACCTGCTTCCAACGAATTATGGATTCACACATTCAGGAACAGCAGTTCATGAGAACTTATGCATATTTAGATAATGTTACAATTTGTGGCAAGACCCTGGAGGAACATGATGCAAACCTTGATAAGTTTTTGGAAGCCGCCAAGAAGAAAAGTATGTTACAATGAGGAAAAGTGCACTTTTTCAACTAAAAGACTTAGCATCCTTGGTTATGTAGTGGAAGGAGGTTCAATATTCCCAGACCCTGAACGACTACGACCTCTAGGGGAACTTCCAATGCCTCAAGACAAAAAGTCACTCCGAAGAACTCTTGGTCTCTTTGCTTATTACTCACAATGGATCTACAACTATTCAAGTAAAGTCCGCCCATTGAGTGCTACCACATTTCCTGTGACAAAGGAAGCAGAAGCCGCTTTCCATACTCTCAAACAGGACATTGAAAACTCAGTAGTTCAAGCCATTGATGAGTCCCTACCATTCGAAGTGGAAACGGATGCATCTGACATTGCCATTGCTGCAGTCTTATCTCAGGCAGGACGACCAGTAGCCTTCTTTTCGAGAACTTTTCAAGGATCAGAGAAGTGTTACACTGCTGTAGAAAAGGAAGCCCAGGCCATTATAGAAGCAGTTCGCCACTGGAGGCATTATTTAATTGGTAGACATTTCACCATAAAGACTGACCAACGGTCCGTGACGTATATGTTCGACAAGAAGCACAAAAGTAGGATAAAGAATGACAAGATATTACGCTGGAGGATGGAACTATCATGTTACGACTTTGATATTCTGTACCGACCGGGTCAAGAGAACATCTCACCTGATGCATTCTCTAGGTCCCACTGTGGAGCAGCTTGTCATGATTTGCAATCACTCTCAGCGCTCCACAAGGCTTTGTGTCACCCAGGAGTTACACGCCTACCATTTTGTCAAATCAAAGAACATGCCCTACTCAGTGGAAGAATGTGCGACAAGTGATCAGAGCATGCAGAGTATGTGCAGAGTGCAAGCCAAACTTTCATCAGCCAGAGAAGACTCATCTCATAAAATCCACCCAGCCTTTCGAGAGACTGAATATAGATTTCAAAGGACCTCTACCAAGCATAACTCAGAATAGATATTTCCTTAACATAGTAGATGAATAATCAAGGTTTCCCTTTGTATTCCCCTGTGCAAATATGACTGCTTCAACTGTTATTAGTTGTCTTTCACAGTTGTTCTCTATTTTTGGTATGCCAGCTTATATCCATTCAGACAGGGGATCCTCGTTCATGTTAGAAAACATCTTATATCCCTGATAAACCCCGACAACTAACTACATGATAACCACCTGGTGGTTCACAATTACACTCACCCACTGACTATAAACCCAGAAATACTAATTTTAATCTTAAAATAATAACTCCTAACTAGTCATAAGTTTGCCTATGATACTCCAGTATAGACACTTTGTATTGTGCCAAAACAAAAGCATTCACATTGCTAAACTCACAAATTATGATGTAGTCACTTAGCCTTAATACCATAATCTGTCAGGATTTAATGTTAAGAATTAATCTAATTATTTTTTTATTTTTATTATCACACAGGCCGATTCCCACCAAGGCAGGGTGGCCCGAAAAAGAAAAACTTTCACCATCATTCACTCCATCACTGTCTTGCCAGAAGGGTGCTTTACACTACAGTTTTTAAACTGCAACATTAACACCCCTCTTCAGAGTGCAGGCCACTGTACTTCCATCTCCAGGACTCAAGTCCGGCCTGCCGGTTTCCTGAACCCCTTCATAAATGTTACTTTGCTCACACTCCAACAGCACGTCAAGTATTAAAGACCATTTGTCTCCATTCACTCCTATCAAACACGCTCACGCATACCTGCTGGAAGTCCAAGCCCCTCGCACACAAAACCTCCTTTACCCCCTCTCTCCAACCTTTCCTAGGCCGACCCCTACCCCGCCTTCCTTCCACTACAGACTGATACACTCTTGAAGTCATTCTGTTTCGCTCCATTCTCTCTACATGTCCGAACCACCTCAACAACCCTTCCTCAGCCCTGGACAACAGTTTTGGTAATCCCGCACCTCCTCCTAACTTCAAAACTACGAATTCTCTGCATTATATTCACACCACACATTGCTCTCAGACATGACATCTCCACTGCCTCCAGCCTTCTCCTCGCTGCAACATTCATCACCCATGCTTCACACCCATACAAGAGCGTAGGTAAAACTATACTCTCATACATTCCCCTCTTTGCCTCCAAGGACAAAGTTCTTTGTCTCCACAGACTCCTAAGTGCACCACTCACTCTTTTTCCCTCATCAATTCTATGATTCACCTCATCTTTCATAGACCCATCCGCTGACACGTCCACTCCCAAATATCTGAATACATTCACCTCCTCTATACTCTCTCCCTCCAATCTGATATTCAATCTTTCATCACCTAATATTTTTGTTATCCTCATAAACCTTACTCTTTCCTGTATTCACCTTTAATTTTCTTCTTTTGCACACCCTACCAAATACATCCACCAATCTCTGCAACTTCTCTTCAGAATCTCCCAAGAGCACAGTGTCATCAGCAAAGAGCAGCTGTGACAACTCCCACTTTGTGTGTGATTCTTTATCTTTTAACTCCACGCCTCTTGCCAAGACCCTCGCATTTACTTCTCTTACAACCCCATCTATAAATATATTAAACAACCACGGTGACATCACACATCCTTGTCTAAGGCCTACTTTTACTGGGAAATAATTTCCCTCTTTCCTACATACTCTAACTTGAGCCTAACTATCCTCGTATTAATTAATCTAATTCTAATCTAATCTAATTAATCTAATTAATCTAAGTCTGCCCGAAATGCCTAGCCATGCTAGGTGTCCTAGTGGCCCCCTCTGTAATTAGTATTTGATAACATGTAAACCACACAATACCCAAAACCGATAAACCCCACACTGTAACCATTATAGAGAATAAACTTGAATTGAAATGAATTGAATTGTCTATATGTCTATACACTATTTGTATCTCTGTCTCTCACATGTACTCATAAATACAGTTATTATATATAATGTAAATTACCTAGGATAACCCAAAAATCCCAGGCCAAGTGCTATACAGTGTTTGTAGATATAAGACAAATAAACATGACTCATATAATAGCAGTGTCACTTGCTCAGCAATCAGGGAGCAGCACATACACCACAAACCAACAGGTTTACTAGCCGCTTCCTGAGACAGAGAAAAGCAGATGGAAAGACAGACACACAGGCAGACAGAAAGACAGATAAGCAGAACTAGACAGACAGATAAGCAGAGCTAGGCAGACAGACAGATAGATGTACAGGTGCCATCCGACTTACAACCAAGCTTGGTTCCGACCAACCGGTCGTAAGTCAAAATGGACGTAAGGCGAACCTTTGAAAATTGCCGACATACTAGGTAAGGCATAATGTCAAACCTTACAGTACTATGTAGGTAGTTTATATAGATAAACTACCTACATATCTCACCTACAAGGACCATAACATTGCATCAATCGCATCTGCTAGAAAAATGACAGGATGGATAATGAGAACTTTCAAAACGAGGGATGCCAAGCCCATGATGACACTCTTCAGGTCACTTGTTCTATCTAGGCTGGAATATTGCTGCACACTAACAGCACCCTTCAAGGCAGGTGAAATTGCTGACCTAGAAAATGTACAGAGAACTTTCACGGCGCGCATAACGGAGATAAAACACCTCAATTACTGGGAGCGCTTGAGGTTCCTAAACCTGTATTCCCTGGAATGCAGGCGGGAGAGATACATGATTATATACACCTGGAAAATCCTAGAGGGACTAGTACCGAACTTGCACACGAAAATCACTCACTACGAAAGCAAAAGACTTGGCAGACGATGCACCATCCCCCCAATGAAAAGCAGGGGTGTCACTAGCACGTTAAGAGACCATACAATAAGTGTCAGGGGCCCGAGACTGTTCAACTGCCTCCCAGCATACATAAGGGGGATTACCAACAGACCCCTGGCAGTCTTCAAGCTGGCACTGGACAAGCACCTAAAGTCAGTTCCTGATCAGCCGGGCTGTGACTCGTACGTTGGTTTGCGTGCAGCCAGCAGCAACAGCCTGGTTGATCAGGCTCTGATCCACCAGGACGCCTGGTCACAGACCGGGCCGCGGGGGCGTTGACCCCCGAAACTCTCTCCAGGTAAACTCCAGGTAAACATAGTACTGTAATGTAATGTACAATCATTATTTCATTCTTTTTACCATAATTTACTTTTATTGATATATTTTATGTAGTGTATATAATGTATACATGGTAGTGTACTGTATATAATGTATACATGGTAGTGTAGTGTATATAATGTATACATGGTAGTGTACTGTATATAATGTATACATGGTAGTGTAGTGTATATAATGTATACATGGTAGTGTACTGTATATCATGTATACATGGTAGTGTACTGTATATATTATATACATGGTAGTGAACTGTATTGTAAATTTTACATCACATACAGTATCATATGTTACTGTTATCTTTATGTATTGTCGACACAGTGGAATTCAATTTAATTCAATTCAATTCAAAGTTTATTCTCTATAAGGATTACAATGCTGAGTTTACAGAATTTGGTTATTGTGTGGTTTACATGTAGTAAAATAATAATTACAGAGTGTACCACTAGAACACCTAGCATGGCTAGGCATTTCGGGCAGACTTATATTTAATCTTAAGTTTAAAATATTACAAAATTATGAGCAAAGTTGGTATTATGGCTAAGTGACTAAATACTAGTTCAAATTCAAATTCAAAGTTTATTCTCTATAAGGATTACAATGCTGAGTTTACAGAAATTTGGTTATTGTGTGGTTTACATGTAGTAAAATTGTGATTACAGAGTGTACCACTAGAACACCTAGCATGGCTAGGCATTTCGGGCATACTTAGTTTTATTCTTAATTGTAAAATATTACAAATTATGAGGTAAGTTGGTATTATGGCTAAGTGACTAAATACTAGTTTGTGAGTTTAGCAATGTGAATGCTTTTGTTTTGGCACTGTATATAGTTTCAGTATTGGAGTATCACAGGATGCATTATTTTAAGATTGAGATTAATATTTCTGTTTATGGTCAAATGAGTGAGTGAGTGTAAGTGTGAACCACCAGGTGGTATTCGTGTAGTTAGTTGACGGGGTGTATCAGGGAGATAAGATGTTTTCTAATGGTAGTTTTGAAGGTGATGAATGTGTCTGCAGTTCTAGAGTTGTCAGGTAGGGTATTCCAGATTTTAGGGCCTTTGACATACATTGAATTTTTGTAAAGGTTTAGTCGGACACGGGGAATGTCGTAGAGATGTTTGTGTCTGGTGTTATGCCTGTGAGTTCTGTCACAACTATCAAGAAAGCGTTTTAGGTCAAGGTTGATATTAGAGTTTAAGGCCCTGTAGATGTAGATTGCACAGTAGTAAGTGTGGATGTACTGAACTGGGAGTAAGTTTAGGTCTATGAAGAGTGGGGGGGTGTGTTGCCAGGGATGGGATTTAGTGATTATTCTTACTGCAGCTTTTCGTTGGGTTATTATTGGCTTTAGGTGTGTTGCTGCAGTTGATCCCCAAGCACAAATAGCATAGGTGAGGTATGGATAAATGAGTGGTATAGTGTGAGAAGGGCATTTTGCAGCATGTAGTATCGTATCTTGGAGAGGATCCCAACCGTTTTGGATACTTTTTTGGTTATATGCTGGATATGGGTGCTGAAATTCAGGTTGTTGTCAAGGTATAAGCCTAGGAATTTTCCCCCATTATTTCTGGTAATTAGTGTTGTCAATCTTAATGTCAATTTGTGCATCTCCTGCTCTGCTACCAAACATAATATAGTAGGTTTTGTCAGTGTTAAGCGTAAGTTTATTGGCTGTCATCCAAGTCGATATTTTAATCAGCTCCTCATTCACAATGGTGTTGAGGGTGGCAAGATTAGGGTGAGAGATGACATAAGTCGTGTCATCAGCAAAGAGAATGGGTTTCAGGTGTTGGGATACGTTTGGAAGGTCATTGATGTATATGAGGAAGAGCAGGGGACCAAGGACACTTCCCTGCGGAACTCCAGTATCAAGTGGCCGTGTTGCTGATGCTGTGTCTTTAATGGTGACGTACTGATACCTATTAGTAATGTAAGATTTGAAATAAGCAAGCGCATGGCCTCTTATACCGTAATGATCAAGTTTGTGGAGTAGGATGTCGTGGTCTACTGTGTCAAAAGCTTTTCTTAGGTCAATAAAAATTCCTAGTGGATATTCCTTATTTTCCAACGCTGTGTAAAGCAGATCTAGCATTTTTATGATTGCATCATTAGTGCTTTTATTTTTCCTGAATCCAAATTGGCAGGGGTTGAGTATGTTTTGAGCCGTTATAAATGAATACAGTCTCCTGTGCACGAGTTTCTCAAAGATTTTTGATAGCAATGGTAAGTTAGATATTGGCCTATAGTTGTTTAAGTCTGTAGGGTCACCACCTTTATGTATTGGTGTAACCCTTGCCATCTTGAGTAGTTTCGGGAAGGTGCTAGTCTCTAGTGACTTGTTAAAAAGTAATGAAATTGCATGCGAAAGGACATGGGCTGCTCGCTTGTACAGTAATGGTGGGACATGAGACAGATTCCCAGAGTTATTTTTAAGTGACTTTATAATCTCAATGACTTCCGTGGGCTCAGTTGGTGCAAGATAGAAGGAATTAGGGAAATTCCCATCTAGGTAGTCCCCGCATGGGCATTGGTATGTGGGATTTTACTGGCGAGATTAGATCCTATGTTAGAGAAGAAGTCGTTTATCTTGTTAGCTGTGTCAGTGGGATGTAGTGGTGTTTCATTAGGTTTAGTTAGGACAATATTCTTGGTTTTTCTCAGTTTGTGGGTCCCTAGAATCTGAGAGAGTGTTTTTCAGGTCTTTTTTATATCTCCTCTAGTGTCTGTGAATCTACTGGAGTAGTATAGTTGTTTGGCTTTCTTTATTACTTTGGTGAGAGCTGATGAAAAGTGTTTAAGAGTATCTTTGTGTATTAAGCCCTGTCTATATTGCTTTTCATATTGGTGTTTCTTGTCAATGGATTTCAGAATGGTGCTGGTTAGCCATGGGCAACCAAGCCGTTTGTTTTTGATCTGTTTTGTTTTTATAGGACAATGTTTGTTGTATAGTTTAAGTAATTTGTTAAGAAAAATGTCTGTCCAGTCATCAATACCATTGGCCTTGGAGAATTCTGTAGGCCAATCAACAGTCTCTAGGTCAGCTGTGAACTTCCTTACTGAGGCCTCGTCATGGAGTCTAAATGAGACTTTGTTGTATTCAAGTGGTGGTTTACTAATGTTTGTCAGGAGGAAGGTAGGGTAGTGGTCTGTAGTGCTATCTGTGATTATCCCTGATTTAAGGGGGGCTAGTATATTGGTCCATATGTGGTCTATTATGGTTGCACTTGTCTCAGTGAGCCTGGTTGGTTTAGTTATTGTTGGTATGAGAAGTGTGTTGTTCATATTCTTGATGAAATCAGTTACAGGCTGATCATCTAGTAAGCCAAGGTTGATGTTGAAGTCTCCAGCTAAGAGAAGGTGGTGCTTATTCATTTGTCTGTTTGTTATTAGTGACTTTAATTTCTCACTGAAATTTGGGATGTTTGTGTGAGGTATCCGGTAAATGGCACCGATTGTTATAGGCGTCTTAAGGTTTTTTACAGTAAAATTAGCAAAAATGTATTCCCCATATTCATCACTAAAGCAAGTGGTGCTAAGACAAGATAATTGGTTAGAGTAATAGATTGCAATACCACCCCAACTTGGTTTGGTCTGCAGTTGTGAATTGCTGTGTATCCTGGTAGAAGGTAAAATACTATTGTGCCCCTTTTTAAAGGGCCAGGCCCTCAGAAAAATTTAATGAAAGGGAGAAGGGTTTTTCTTTAGGGACAAGGGTGCAAGGGGGTCTTCCTTATTTTTGCTTAAGGCCCTTATGTTGAAAGTTTAAGTATGTTTGATTTTTTGCATTGTTTGGGATAGGGGTTTGGGGCTTGTGTTGCTGTGTTTTTTTTTTTGGGGTGTCGGGTTAGGGGAAGGTTTAGACCCGGGCCCAACAAAATTAAATTAAATTTTCAGGTTTTAAAATTAGGGTTATTTTTTATCCTAAAGTTGTGTGTTGTTTCTAGTACTGTTTATCTGTAGGGGTTTGGAAAATTTTGGGAAAGTAATAGCTAGGGGTATTTTTGGTCATTTTGGGAAATAGTCACTACTAAAACATAATAAGTTGTTTTGTCTATGTGTTGTGGGAATAAAACAAAAACAACTGGGGAAAAATTTAAGTAAAATAAAAATAAAAATTTAAAAAAATAGAACAAGACTCCCCTTTGAAATTTGGGCAAAAAGGGTCAAATAATACTTTTGGGGGATCAATGTTTTGAGTTTAAAATGAGCTAAAGTAAAATGGGTTTTAACCCTAAAAATAAAAAATACAAAAAAAAAATTCCCACTAATCTTTTAGAAAATTGCACTTTGGTCTAATAAGTAATTTTGGGAAATTGACATGTATTGTTAAAAATGACTATGGTACAACGGGAATTTTAAAATCTAATAAATAAAAAAAAACCAAATTAAAAGTACACCAGTCCTCACTGAAAAGGCACTTGGCCCTAATATATAAATTTTGGGGATTGAAAAGTTTTTGGAGATAGAAAAAGGTTTTTGTACAACTGGGAAATTAGTCTAATAATTTTAAAAATCCCAAATTTAAAAATTTGCACCAGTTTTCTCACTAGTAATTCCCACTAGGGTTTAAATTAAGGGGAATTTGGTATTGGACAAATGTATTGACTAGAATACTAGAGTAAAAACTTTTGATTAATATAAAATATAAAAAAGGAAAAGACTCTAAATTGCAATTGCACTAAGGTCTTATAAAATTTTGTTTAAAGAATTAGAGTATAATTAAAAAGATTTAAATTGACTGGTAAAAACACAAAAAAAGGGTAGCAAAAATAATAATAAAAAAATGTTTAAAAAAAAAAAGGGCAATGATTTGGGTTATAAATGCGTAAATGGTAGACAGGATATTTTTAAAATTGTAGTTGAAAATTTACTTTTTAAAAAAATTAGGGAAAAAAAAAGGTCAATAAAAGAATTTTAAACAATAATTTGATTCTAAATAGTTTAAATTTAAAAAATTGGGGCAATAATAGGGTTTTAGAAAAAAAATTGGGCAATTGATTTTTTTTTAAAAAGTGGGGGTAGAATTTTTGGGAAGACAAGTTAGGGTTTGTTTATAATAAAAAAAGAGGGAACGTGATGGGGATAGGTTTAAAAAAGGAGATAAAATTTCTTTTGAAAAAAAAACCCCAATTAAGACTATGGGGTAGAATGGTCGGGGGAATACAACAATGAAAATTTAAAAATTTTTGGTTTTTTGGGGTAAAAAATTTTTTAGGGGGGCAAAAATTTTATGCCCAATATAACATAACGTGGACTAGGGGTATTATCTGCATTTTAAACCGGATTCTGTTAGTCCGGGCCTCACTTAGGAATGGTTTAAGGGCCATTTCTGTAGAGATGAATTTCCCTCTTCCCAGGGGGCCTTTTCCAACTGCTATTTTTCCTTCCCTCAAAAACCCTGGTGGTTTTTTTTTGGGGCCCATAGCGCATTTTTTTCCCTTGGGCCAAATAAAAAGGGTTTTGTTTTGGGTTTTGGAAAGGGCACTCTTTTGACGTAAACATCGGGTTTTCTTTAAAATAGATTTTTTTTAGTGGGGTTGTTTTTTTTTACATTTGGGGGAATTTTTAACCCGCACTTTTTTTTTAACCTTTTGGTACCCCAATAGTTTGAAAACCTTTTAGGTCATCCCCGTAAAATTAAGGCAAAGGGGTGGGTCCTTGATAACTGTAGGGGGGTCTCCAGCGGGTTTTTGGGGTAAACTGGGTTTGGGAGATGTTTCTGTTAACTCCCAACAGGTCAGTTAGCTACTGTTGGTAATTTTAAAAATTGGAAGTTGGTTATGAAAATTGGAAAGTTTTTGGGTTCCACTTTTGATTTTTTCCTCTTTAAGGGGTTTAAAAAGGTGGGTTATTTGGGCTTTTAGGGGGTTGTTTGGGGTCTGGGGACCAGGGTGGGTGTTGCTTTGTTGTTTCTAGAGTTTTCTAGTTTATGTTCTAAAGCAGTGATTTGTTGAGGTAATCTGCTTTGGCTACCTTTAGTTCCTGCTTTCTTGAGTTTTTTTGGTGATCTTTTGGGTTTCTAAATCAAAAGGGAAATTTTAGCTATTTCGGGGTCGGTGATCTTTTTTGACATAAAAATACGGGGAAGGATTTACCCTTGGGGACTGTAGTGGTGGCCATGTTTGTTTTGTTGTGTGTGTTGGGGTGGTGCTGGTGGGTGATGGGGGTTGGTGTCCGGGCTGGCAGTACCACAATTTTTTCCCCGGTTATTATTTCCCCTCTCACCTTTATTTTAGGAGTCCTTAGCGGGTTTTACTGGATCTTCTTTTAAATTTTTCCCTGACCCTGCCCTTTGGGCTGTGGTTTTTGGGGTGAATAGTGGGCGAGGGGTGAGGGGTGAATTTTGGGGGGAAATTTCCTTCAGTGGCATTTGGGGGTAGGAGTTGTAGTACGGCCCTTTATTAGTTGGTAAATTTTGAATTTTTGGGGGTTTTTTCTGCAGTTGCTTTATATCTTTCTGGTATCCACACATTTTGTTTTTGGGGGTCTTGATTTGGTCATCACTGGGGTGTGGGAAAACCCCAGGGAGAAGTAAAATAGAGGGAAAAATTTCCCGTTGCCGCTGCCGCGCCGTGGGTGTCATGAGTTTAGCAATGGAATTTCTTTTTTTTTTGGGATATAAATAGTTTCATTTTTGGGTATCACGGCCAAATTAGGAATAGTTTGGATTCAATTTTTTTGAGATTGAGATTGGGTATTTTGTTTATGGTCAAAAAAAGGGGGTGAGTGTTAAAATGTGAAAACCCCCAGGTTTTTATTTGTAATTTTTAGTTGACAGGTGTATCAGGGAGATAAGATGTTTTCTGATGTAATTTTGAAAGGGGATGAATGTTCCCGCAGGTTTTTTAATTTTTAGGTAGGGTAAATTTCCCAATTTTTTGGGCCCTTTTCATAAATTGGGAAATTTTTTTTAAAGGTTTATCAGACACGGGGAATGTCGTAAAGGGTGTTTGTGTCTGGGGTTGTGCCCTTTTGGTTCTGTCACAAAATATTTAAGAAAGCGTTTTAAAGGGCAAGGTTTTAAAATTTGGGAAATTTTAAGGGCCTTAATTAGATTGCACAGTAGTAAGTGTGGATGTACTAAAAAGGGATAAGTTTTGATCTAGAAAGTGGGGGGGTTTTGCCAGGATGGGGAAATTTTTTTTTTTGTGGGTTTTTTTTTTTATTGCCGGCTTTTTGTTGGGTTATTATTGGCTTTAGGTGTGTTTTCTTTCATTGATCCCCCAAAAACCCGTAGATAGGTGGGGGTATGGGAGAATTTCCCCTGGTTAAAAGGTTTACCCCGCCAAAAATGGGTTTTTTAACCCCAACCCTAAGTAAAAGAAAAAAACTCTGGAACATTTTGTAAAAACATAACCGGCTGGTTGCTGGCGGCAGGGTGGGTGGGGGGTTGGCTGGGAAAAGGGGTGACTGGGAAAGTTGGGTGTCTCTTTATCCCTTTTCTGTAAACCAAATTTCTTTTCTCTCTCTCTCTCCTTCCCCTCTCCCCTCTCTCTCTCCCTCTCACAAAACCCCGGAAAATTTTAAGTAAAGTTTTTCCCAAAAAAAGTATAAAAATTTCCTAGGATAACCCCCCCCCAAAAAAAATAAATTTTCTATACCTGGATCTGTGCCCAAGTGATTTTTAACCCCCTTAAAAGGCCCAAAAATTATATTCGTTTTTTCCTTTGCCGCGCCTGAATATTTTGGGAAAAAAAAAAAATTTTAGAAAAAAAAGCGAAAAAATTTTTTTTTAAAAAACATAAGAAAAATAAGAAAAAGGGGGAACACAGCAGGGGGCCTTGGGTTTGGCCCCCTATAGGGGGGTCCTTTACAATTCATCCCACTAACAAACATTTGCTCCAAACCCAAATTTTTAAAACCCCCAAGAAAAAAGCTCTGAGGGGCAAGTCCCACTCAAATCCAAACCCCCCACTCATGTACTTTTCCAAAACCAATTTGAAAAAATACCCCAAAATCCCCACCCCCAAAAAACCCAACTAGGTAGGGCTGTTCCACTCATCAACTAAACCCCATTTTTCCAAAAACCAAAACTTTCCTATGTCCTTTTTCAAAAAAAAATTAAAACCCCTTTTCTAGTTTAAATAATTTCGGGGGGGGGTTTTTCTTTTTGGGGGAGACCTTTTTTTAAGACCTTATTAATATCCCCTTTTTTTTAAGGACCTATCTTTTCCCCTTTTACCCTTCGATCAGGGCTCCCTCATTCTTTGTTTTAACAAGTGAATGTAATTTAAAAGTCTTTTTAAAACTTTTTTTCATAAGGAAGAAATTTTTAATGCTATGTATTAAATTTTGTTTATCCCACGCTGAATGTTTTTTTAACGGAAATTTTTGGGCCATTTTGTAAAAACGGGGGACCAGAACTTGGGTGCATAAACTAGGGAGGCCTTACTAATGAAATAAAGCTTTCAGTTGGGCCTTTTGGGCTTCTGTTGCTTACACTTTTGATATAAATCCCCGTTTTCTATTTTTTTTTTAAGTTTCGCCCTTAGGGACTGCTGTCTTGGTTTTTAAGGGTTTCTGCCACCATAACCCCCCCCCCGCCTTTTTTCAATCTGTAAGGCTAGTTTAAAATCATTTAAATTTTAAGTACTAGGGGTTTTGGGCAACTCCCAAGCTTCAAACCTTGCTTTAAACTACATTGAAATGCATCTGCCAAATTTTTTTTGACCAAAATAAAAGTTTGTTTTAAAACCCCGGGAAATTTTCCAAAAAAATCACGTTTGAATCAATTATCTTTCCTTTTCTTTTTGTCATCGGGGGAATTTGCTCATAAAACCTTTGGGAAATTCCCTCATAAGTTCCCTTGTATATATTATAAAAACAAGGGCCCAAAACTGATCCCTGTTTGGGAAAGCCCAATTGTTACAGATCCCCCCTCGGGTTTAACCCCATTTTGGACACCCCCCTGTCAAATGAAACCAGGGCTCGATCAAAGAAGGGACTTTTCCCCCAAAGCCCTGAGTGCCACTTTCTTTAACATCATGGTGCGGCTCTTTCCAAAAACCTTTTCTAAAATCTAAGTAAAAAATATCAAATTCTTTATCGTGGTCAACAGCCTCAAAAGCTTTACTGAAGACGGTTAATAAATTAGTTTAGACAAGACCGGCCTCTTGTGATCCATGCTGAGTATCATTAATCAAGCTATGCTTATCGAGATGGCTTCTTATAATCTCAGCTATAATTGACTCTAGTAATTTGCCTACAATTGAGGTCAGGCTTATTGGGCGGTAATTTGAAGTAACGACTTGTCCCCTGTTTTAAAAATAGGAATTACATTAGCCATCTTCCACATATCAGACACTACACCTGTTTCAAGAGATAAATTTAAAAATATTAGTTAATGGTTCACAGTAGTTCCATTTTGCATTCCTTAAGAACCCTTGAAAAAACCTCATCAGGACCCGGTGACTTATTTTGCTTCAGTCTGTCTATCTGCTTCACAACCATTTCACTAGTGACTGTGATGTTACATAATTTAATCTTCTTCTAGCCCACTATAATAATTAATTACTGGAATATTGTTAGTGTCTTCCTGTGTAAAAACTGAGAGAAAATAATTATTTAAAATCGAGCACATTTCATTCTCTTTGTCAGTAAGGTGCCCATAGTTATTTTAAGGGGACCTATCTTATCTCTAACTTTTGTTCTATAGACCTGGAAAAAACTTTTTGGGTTTACCTGGAGTTTACCTGGAGAGAGTTCCGGGGGTCAACGCCCCCGCGGCCCGGTCTGTGACCAGGCCTCCTGGTGGATCAGAGCTGATCAACCAGGCTGTTGCTGCTGGCTGCACGCAAACCAACGTACGAGCCACAGCCCGGCTGATCAGGAACTGACTTTAGGTGCTTGTCCAGTGCCAGCTTGAAGACTGCCAGGGGTCTGTTGGTAATCCCCCTTATGTGTGCTGGGAGGCAGTTGAACAGTCTCGGGCCCCTGACAACTTATTGTATGGTCTCTTAACGTGCCTAGTGAACATCCCTAGCAACTTTAATTTCATAGTCCCTTTTAGCTTTTCTTATCCCCTTTTTAATGTCCCTCTAATGCAATATACTGATTCATAAGATGACCCTCACCTCTTTTGATACGCCTATAAATTCCTTTCTTATGCCCTAGTAGATATTTGAGCCTATTATTCATCCATTTTGGGTCATTTCTATTTGATCTAATTTCTTTATATGGGATTAACGTTCTTTGAGCAGCATGTATGTGTTCAGGGAAAAATGTCATATTGATAGTCTCTTGTTACCCCAGTAAAAAGATAAAGTTTCCTAAGCCCCTGTAATTGTAAACGAA
>NC_069402.1:112586189-112612182 GCF_026875155.1 Cherax quadricarinatus
TGTTTTGTGTTAGGACACTTTGTTCACACTAACCACAGATCAGTTCCTGGCGTCAGTGTCACTCTCTATAGAGTCAAGATAGTCTGGCCACGCTACACCGCCCCAAGCCGTCACTGCTCCCAGCACAAAAAGAAACGCTGACCTAGTACCTTGCATCCTTGTCACCTCCTCGATGAAGCAAAGCAGAATGTTTGTTTCTTGCTGTCTTAAGCATAGACAACAATATTTTTTACTATGGTAATAAAGTGGGAGCAGGATTTTCCTTAATTGTCCTGCTAAGTAAGAGATGTACTGTCTCTTATAAAAATACACTTTGCAACACCGCTGCAAGGAGCAGAGGTCACTTGACTACATGGCATAGCATCTGTGATCAATTACTCACTCTAGCAGTAAAACAAGACGCTCGCCCCTTGAGTGGCCCCTCAGGGCTGAGAGGGCTTGGCCCCTCAGGGCTGAAAGGGCTGAAGGGGGCTGATACCCCCCTCCTGGAGAAAATTTCTCCACAAATCGTGTCATTACGATTTCTTGAGTCATGTTAACGGCAGTGAAGGGACTTGAGCTAGAGTTCGTCACGGCCACGCTAGCTGGAGATTCGTCTGTAAAAACTTGCATTTGTGGTCACAGAGGTGCCTGTGCTAACTTTCCTATGGTGTAGAAAAATTCCTAGTTGGATGAATCTTATTGTGGCTAGCTGGTCTATTGGCTAACGCGACGGGCTCGAGTTTTGAGACTCTATGACTGCGGGTTCAATCCCGGCCGGGGGTATGGTTTGTTTGCAATCGTGTCATTACGATTTCTTGAGTCACAAACTAGTATTTAGTCACTTAGCCATAATACCAACTTACCTCATAATTTGTAATATTTTACAATTAAGAATAAAACTAAGTCTGCCCGAAATGCCTAGCCATGCTAGGCATTCTAGTGGTACACTCTGTAATCATTATTTTACTACATGTAAACCACACAATAACCAAATTTCTGTAAATTAAGCATTGTAATCCTTATAGAGAATAAACTTTGAATCTTAAAATGATCCTCAGTGCTTCGTTTTGTGGTTTTTCCAGCCCTCCAAGCTTCCAGTCAGACACGAGTGCAAGTAATGGCGCTGCATAATCAACCAATGATCTAATATAAGCAAGATACATCATTTCCACAATTTTAACATTAGCACCATACCTGGGATGAAAACCTGCCACAACTCTAAGTGCTCTCAGCCTTTCTTTGTATTGTCGACAAAGTCTCATTACAACAGGTCCAAGTAGTGGAACCTCAAAGCCTAGATACCTGTATCTACTTACATATTCTAGAAGAGACCCATCATGCAACTGGATCTGACAAACTGTGCCTCTCTGTCGAGGAGGACGCCTGTTGAGTATTTTTGTTTTATCAGTAGAGATTATCAACCCCAGGTCCTGACACGAGGCTAGTACATGATTAAGAATGTTTTGAGTGTTGGAGAATCCGGTGATGTGACTCATTATGTCATCAGCAAAACTAACCATATAGTGATGGAGCTCGCTAGACATGGCATTAAGGCATTAATCAAAATGTTGAAAAGGGTGGGACTAAGCACACCTCCAGTGGGTTCCTATTCAAAATCTTTAGTTACACTTCTATGTCCCTGGAACAACACAGACGACTTTCTGTTGGACAGGTAACCTTTAATCCAGCAGAGAAGCCATCCTCCAACATCCATTCTGGCAAGTTCACTAATGATTACATGTCGGTTGGCTACATCAAAAGCGGATTTAAGGTCAAGGAAGGTAGTGTATGGATAATGAGAACCTTCAAAACTAGGGATGCCAAGCCCATGCACATAAGAAAACAGAGGGGCAACAGTATCACGGTGTTAGGATTTATATTGGGAACTCTGCTCGCAACATATTTAACTTGTACGCTCCTGCTGATAAGTTTAATTACTTGGAGCTCCCAACTTGTGCTCAGTCTGAACCTACTCTCATTATTGGTGATTATAATGCGAGACAAAAGCATTGGAAGCTCTCAGTTTGGTAATCGTAATGACAATCAAACTGTTGTCACTCTTAAAACAGTCATGATAATGTGCAAATTGTAGGTGACCTTGAACCCATATATCTATGGAGGTGTCCTTGATCTGTGCCTGGGCTTCAACATTACTTCTGCCAGCTGTGAGTCTTCCATTGTAACAGATATAGGCTGATCATTTCCCAAGGCTAACCTCTCTATGATATTGGTAATACTATCCTCCTTGTGGGATATTCAAACAGAAACGTTTTAATGTCCCCCTGAACAACATGATGACTTTGTTGCACATGTGACTGACTGGTATAATTCCTATGAGTGTACCTCTGTCGAGACTTTTAACAATGATCTTGTGAGCAGTATTCAGAACTACTTAGAGCCGCCTCTGAAACCTCCTACTACTCTGAATCCAAATGACTTCCATAATAATCGTAAGTCTTATAAAAACCATACCTATTACAATGATTCTAAACTTCGAACATTGAAACGTACTGCTCGCAGACTAGGCCTAGCCTATAGAAACCATCGTACCCTGAAATGCTGAGCCTTTTCCCAAACTTCCTTGCTGCTTCCAGAGAGCGTATGACAGAGCTGCGGCAAACAGACTTGGAACAATTTGTCAATGGTCTAAATTGCTCACACCCCACTTAGCTGGCCATAGAGGGACATAAATAGAATTAAGGGTAACATAATTGGGCAGATCGCGCATCCTCATCCCTTGCATAGGGCGAATGAGTTGGGCTACTACATCTAGTTATGACAGTACCAACAGGCGAAATTAATGGACAAATATGATGCAAGGGAGGACTTGTTTGCTTTATGCTCAGCAAGGTAGATGACTGCAACATTCCTTTCACTAATTATGAACTTGATGCAGCACTAACTAAGGGCAACTCCACGTCGCCTCGTGAGGATAGTATTACTTACAACATACTCAGATTGCTGTGTCGATTTACCAGGAAATCCTTTACTTGATTATATAACATGAGTTATGTCCTGGGGAGCTCCCTAATTCATGGACCAATAGCCTCATTATTTCCCTTTCCCGAAGCCAAATCAACAAAACTCATTTGGGCCCAATACCCCTTACTAGCTGCTTGTGTAAAACATTCGAAAGGATGATTCTTAATCGTCTTATGCACAGAATTAAGCAATTCTTGTCTCCCCGGTTGCATGGCTTCATACATGGAAGGAGTGTGCATCATTGCATTACCATTTTTTCTCACTCTGCACACTGACAGCTCACACACTACCTTCCTTGACCTTAAATCTGCCCCATGTCCCAAATGCTTTTTGCTTGTATGCAGGACTTTTTACTGGGCTGTTTGTGGGCGGGGAGTAGATTCATTGTGGGGTTCGAGTAGTGGTCGACCGGCCCTTGTAGGTTATGTAGATGATACTACTGTGCTATTACGTATTTGGGAGCAGTTGGGTTTTGTTGGGAACCTTGTTGATGTATTTGGTAAGGCTACGGGGATGTGTGTTAATAGAGAAAATTCGAAGATTATGGTGTTGGGAGAGTCGGTGGGAGAAGGGGTGGGTACAGAGATGTGGACGGTGGTTGATCGCATCACTATATGTGGTATTCAGTATATATATATCTTTTTTCTCCTTCCATCCTGGAGAGAGTTTCGGGGGTCAATGCCCCCGCGGCCCGGTCTGTGACCAGGCCTCCTGGTGGATCAGCGCCTGATCAACCAGGCTGTTGCTGCTGGCTGCACGCAAACCAACGTACGAGCCACAGCCCAGCTGATCAGGAAACTGACTTTAGGTGCTTGTCCAGTGCCAGCTTGAAGACTGCCAGGGGTCTGTTGGTAATCCCCTTTGTGTGCTGGGAGGCAGTTGAACAGTCTCGGGCCCCTGACACTTATTGTATGGGCTCTTAAACGTGCTAGTGACACCCCTGCTTTTCATTGGGGGATGGTGCATCGTCTGCCAAGTCTTTTGCTTTCGTAGTGAGTGATTTTCGTGTGCAAGTTCGGTAATAGTCCCCCTAGGATTTTCCAGGTGTATATAATCATGTATCTCTCCCTCCTTTCGTTCCAGGGAATACAGGTTTAGAAACCTCAAGCGCTCCCAGTAATTGAGTGTTTTATCTCCCTTATGCGCGCCGTGAAAGTTCTCTGTTACATTTTCTAGGGTCGGCAATTTCACCTGCCTTGAAAAAGGGGCTGTTAGAGTGCAGCAATATTCCAGCCTAGAAAAGAACAAGTGACCTGAAGAGTGTCATCATGGGCTTGGCCTCCCTAGTTTTGAAGGTTCTCATTATCCATCCTGTCATTTTTCTAGCAGATGCGATTGATACAATGTTATGGTCCTTGAAGGTGAGATCCTCCGGGCATAATCACTCCCAGGTCTTTGACGTTGGTGTTTCGCTTTTTTTGTGGCCAGTTTTGTTTTGTACTCTGATGAAGTTTTAAATTTTCCCTCATGTTTCCCATATCTGAGTAATTGAAATTTCTCATCTTTTGAACTTCATATTGTTTTCTGCAGCCCACTGGAAGATTTGGTTGATGCCCGCCTGGAGCCTTGCAGTGTCTGCAATGGAAGACACTGTCATGCAGATTCGGGGGGTCATCTGCAAAGGAAGACACGGTGCTGTGGCTGACATCCTTGTCTATGTCGGATATGAGGATGGGAAAACAAGATGGGAGCTAGTACTGTCCCTTTGGGTGGAACAGAGCTTTTCACCTTTAGCTGCCTCGGATTTTACTCTGTTGACGACTACTCTCTGTGTTCTGTTAGTGAGGAAATTATAGACCCATCGACCGACTTTTCCTGTTATTCCTTTAGCGCGCATTTTGTGCGCTATTACGCCTTGGTCACATTGTCGAAGGCTTTTGCAAAGTCTGTATAAAATTACATCTGCATTCTTTTGTCTTCTAGTGCATTTAGGACCTTGTCGTAGTGATCAGTAGTTGAGACAGACAGGAGCACCTGTTCAAAACCCCATTTTTGCCCTGGGTTGTGTAAACTGATGGGTTTCTAGATGGGTGGTGATCTTGCTTCTTAGGACCCTTTCAAAGATTTTTATGATATGGGATGTTGTGCTATTGGTCTGTAGTTCTTTGCTGTTGCTTTACTGCCCCCTTTGTGGAGTGGGGCTATGTCTGTTTTTTTTAGTAACTGAGGGACGACCCCCGTGTCCATGCTCCCTCTCCATAGGATGGAAAAGGCTCGTGATAGGGGCTTCTTGCAGTTCTTGATGAACACAGAGTTCCATGAGTCTGGCCCGGGGCAGAGTGCATGGGCATGTCATTTATCGCCTGTTCGAAGTTTATTTGGCGTCAGGATAACATCGGATAGGCTTGTGTTAATCAAAATTTTTTGGCTCTCTCATAAAAAATTCATTTTGATCTTCGACTCTCAGTCTGTTAGCGGCTTGCTAAAAACTGAGTCATATTGGGACTTGAGTAGCTCACTCATTTTCTTGCTGTCATCTGTGTAGGACCCATCTGTTTAAGTAGGGGCCCAATACTGGACGTTGTTCTCGATTTTGATTTAGCATAGAGAAGAAATACTTTGGGTTTCTTTCGATTTCATTTATAGCTTTTTTGTTCTTCCCGCGATTCCTGACTCCTAAAGGATTCTTTTAGCTTTTAAATTCGATGCTTGCTATTTCTTGACCCGTGTCTCCCTGCGCATTTCAGATATATTGACCTCTTTTAGCCGCTCTGTTTTTTCTTTTCTGTCGTCTGTAAAGGGAGCGCCTGTCTCTTTCTATTTTACATCTACTCCTCCTTTTTCTTAAGGAGGAAAAAGCCTTGTGCATAATCGAGTGCCACCGAGTTAATCTGTTCTAGGCATAAGTTTGGGTCTGTGTTTTCTTAGTATATCTTCCCAGCTTATATCGGTTTAGGACTTGGTTTACTTGGTCCCACTTTATGTATTTGTTATTGAAATTGAATTTGGTGAATGCTCCCTCGTGATGTCTCATTTTGTCGGTCTGGGGCTCCTCGCATACATGTCTGAACCTCAGTTATGTTGTGATCTGAGTATATTGTTTTTGATATGGTGACATTTCTTATCAGATAAACATTTTTTAGTGAATATGAGGTCTAGTGTATTCTCCAGTCTCGTAGGCCCCTTTTTATTTGCTGGTTTAAATTGAATTTTGGTTTCAGAGATTTAAAAGCTCGTGGGGAGTGTGAGTTTTCATCAGAGCTGCCTCCTGGTGTTATTACTGCAACAATATTATTTGCTATATTCCTCCATTTTAGGTGCCTTAAGTTGAAATCCCCCAGGAGCAAGATGTTGGGTTTCAGGAGCTGGAAGATTTTCCAGGGCAGTGGTCAATTTTAACAGCTTTTTCCTGGAATTGCTGGATGTTGCATCCGGAGGCTTGTAGACTACCCAAAAAGACTAGGTTTTGGTTCTCGACCTTTACTGCTAAACTTCCACTATGTCATTTGAGGCATTAAGCAGTTCTGTGCAAACAAGTGACTCTGCAATGTACAGGCCAACCCCCCCTTTTGCCTGTTCACTCTGTCACATTTGTATAGGTTGTAACCTGGGATCCATATTTCATTGTCCAAGTGATCCTTTATGTGGGTCTCAGTGAAAGCCGCGAACATTGCCTTTGCCTCTGCAAGCAGTCACGGATGAAAGGTATATTGTTGTTTGTTGCTGGCTTTTAGACCCTGTATATTTGCAAAGAAGAATGTTATCGGACGGGTTTGGTATTGTTGGTACTGGGGGGGATTTTTTTTCCGGCATTAGTATTGTATCTGTTGGTTTGGAGTGGAGGCCATCGACTGTGGTTCCACTCCAGGAATGACTGGTTTTGGTGTACGATTTCTGCCATTTCCTCCCAGTTTTTTTTCCTTCCTGGCACTAAAAAACCTCTCCCTCTTGAGTGGCTGTAGCTACCCGGGTTTTTCCCATGGCCTGGATGTTTTGTATCTTTTTGTCCCCTTTAGATGGTTATGCCTGGCAATTTAAGTTATAGCACAGTCTTTCTGTACTGAAGAGGTACAATTTCAGGGGTGAAAAAAGCTTCAGGAAAGGGAGTTTGCATTTTCCTGTTGTCATATGGGCATGGCATTTTCTAGGGTGGTCATAGTTGGCACGTCCATCTGTTTTTCCAGATTTTCCCATGCCAGCAGATACCAAGTGCATAGTTGTGCCCAGGCTTGGTTTCCACTTCCCTTTGGGGTTTCTGTGACTGTATTCCCTGTTGGTGCATGTTTCCCTGTCTTACTTCTATCCTCCCTAGCACCAACACTGGAGCCCCCACCAGTTGTTTTTGGTAATTTATCCTCACTATTGCTATTGGAGTCCTCTTGTTTTTCTATTTCCTGCGGAATTTCTAGTTTGCAATATTGGTTTTATCTTATCTTTGACTACACTTGTTTCCCTACTATGGCTCCTGTCCCCTATGAGGTCATTTATATGTATTCCTTCCTGCGTATAATTCCCGACTACCTGGACAAAATCTTTCCCGCTTCACCCTTACTGTCTCCCAGGACGTATCTCCAGCTTCACCAATTTCTGTCTCCCAGGACAGCACCTCCAGCTTCACCATTTCTGTCTCCCAGGACAGCACCTCCAGCTTCACCATTACTGTCTCCCAGGACAGCACCTCCAGCTTTACTATTACTGTCTCCCAGGACATCACCTCCAGCCTTACAGTTTGTGACTACATGGCCAGTATCAAGGGCAGTACCATTCAGCCCAGACTTTTTATGTTCCCATCTGTTGTAGAAAGCTTCCAGGTTTTCTATGAAAGCAGCTTTGATGTTGTCCTCTTTTAATACCCTTGTGATTTTAGTCCACAGATTTTCCTCATTTGGGCATACCCAGAAACACTTCTCTGTTTTAATACTGCTTGTAGCTAGTTCTTGGATATCTGCACAAGGGGCGTGACACCAATTTCCACAAAAGTGAGAGGTTGATCAGACAAGGGCATGTAATTCGGGGAGGGTGGTACATAGTGTCTTGCAGTGTTTAAATAGCCTACGGATGTGATATTTATCCCTGCACCAATGACACGAGCCCCTAGAGGAATGAGACCTAACCCTTCCTGATGAATTGGTGTCTCTACCACCGCTCTTGTAAGCCAATCACACCCCGAGCCCCACAAAAATCTATAAACTCTATGCAAAAGACGTTTGACATCCCCCTGCAACAGAGGATACAGTGCAGCAACGTGCCATACTTTACTATAGGGCAGTGGTCATTAATATTCTGCTCTATAGTAAAGTATGGTGTGTTGCTGCGCTGTATCCTCTGTTGCAGGGGGATGTCAAACGTCTTTTGCATAGAGTTTATAGATTTTTGTGGGGCTCAGGGTGCAATTAGCTCACAAGAGCAGTGGTAGAGACACCAATGCATCAGGGAGAGTTAGGTCTCATTCCTCTAGGGCAGTGGTTCCCAAACTTTTTCAGCTTGTTACCCAATTTAACATGCCACATAAAGCATGTTACCCCTTTCACAAAATATTGTTATTATTGATATATATGGCTAAATTAAAACACTTGAGATATTTTCTTTTATTTATTGTATTTGAACATTGTGCATCTCTAATGACTATTACCAAAAATGTCAAGAAAAAATCAGTGGGATGGATGGAGTTGCATTACTTGAAGCTAGTTTAGGAATTTTGGCTTCATACCAGCTTATGTCTACCTCGGCTGGATGCTCACAGATAAATGACAGTGTGAAATAGAGGGAGCCTCAGGGAAATGAGTGACGCATACTGGACAGAACGATTGGGCTACTGAGTGACTTTTGTCCTGAAGCATACTTGTCAAAATACTTTTGGGGTTTCCACACACTTTGCTATATATTTCTTCTTTTCTAAAAACTGTATATTAGTTTTTGATGTTTATTGTTATTTGGTTTTTAAATTTATTAATTACTTATAACAGGTTTACTTTACAACTTTATTACAAAGAAAAAGTTAAAATAATCCTCATCCCGGGACCGCATTGTTTTCTTGATTTTCAAAATTCAAAACTTTTTTTCTGTCACCCCCCCATTCCCCCCCAAAATGGTTAAATTCCCCCCAGGGGGTAATTTACCCCCATTTGGGAACCATGCTTGGGGGTTCTGTATGGCTTTTAGTAAAGCTTGTTTTCCCCAATGGGTGGGATGCATGGTGGGTTAACTGAAATTATCCCCAACCTGCGCAGGGGTGGGGAGGGAGGTTTTTTAATTAGGTGTCAGTGTTCAGGGTCAGTCGTCAGTGTTCGGGTCAGTCGTCGTGTTCAGTGGTCAGTCGTCCGTGAGGTCCAGACTCTGAGCTGCTTGGGGATTAGCGTGGACGGTTACAAAGATGGCTTGTTTACAGTGCTTTAAAAGCTGGGGTTTGGGAGAGTTGAAGGAGGGGTTTTGCTTCTAGGAGGGGATTAGGGGGCTGAAGGTCCACCTAAAATTTGGCTGGGGAGGTGTGAGGGGGTTTTGGGATTGGGGAATGAGGCCTACAGTGAGGTGCAGTCGCTCTCCTGTGAGTGGGGTGGGGTGGGGGGTGGTAGCAACGGCTACGCGTGGGTGACCCCAGCCCCGCTACAAGGGGCGGTTGTTAAGAATGGGGGGCGCATCAGAGTAAGGGAAATTTAAGGTGGATCTGAAGGTGGAAAATCGCTTCTTGTTCTCCGGGATGAATGTACTTCGTGGCCAGTGAAGGGAAGGGTATACTGCCCCTGTTTAATGAAGGTAAGCGCTTCTTGGGGTTTGGGTGCTCTCAGGAAAGATATGTTGATCGTGTTTTTGTAATGGGAAAAAGGATGAGGAAGAGTGTGTTCCTGGAGCGGGGTTTTGGGGACATTGTCAACAGACTGGATAATATCATGTCAGGTAAAATGGGAACAAGCCCATTATCTGTCTCAGTGCTGGGGGAAATGAATTGGGAAGGGTAGGGAGAAGAGTGCTAGAAAAGTACAGGTCAGCTATAGTTTTCATTAAGTCTAAGGGAGGGACCCCAATATTGTAGATCTTGCTAGGGGGGAGTAGGAAATGAATGGTTGTCTGGGAAATTTGGTGAAAAATTGCTGGTGACAGATACTGCAAGGAACTTGCAATCCCATTATTGACAACTGGAACAATTTTTATGGAAAAACTGATATGTATGAAGGGAGGGGGTTTCATCTTTTGGGGGCAGGGGGGAGCACTTGCAGACTCGATTGAGAGGCCATGGGTAAAAATGCCTATGATTTTAAACTGATGGAAGATAGAGGTATGGGTGTGTGTGGGAAACAAGGCAGGTTGCAAACAGGGTTGGAAAAGAAAATGTAAAAAAGGCATTCAGCATGAATTTATAAAAAAAAGACAATAGAACAGGTCAGCAAAAAGGGGGGGACAGAGGGGCGAAAGGGGCTAGCCCCCTTAAGGTTTACTATACTATAGCAGGAGTGTTAGAAAAAAGATAGATGAGCAAAGATTAATTGCAAGTGCGGGAAAATAGATATTTTGCTTAACGGCCCTGGCTCAATCTAAAAGATAGAGAGATCCCCTTGAATGTCCATACAAGGCTATAAATTATTCCACATAAAGGGTAACAGAAAGGGGGTGGAGTAGCGATGTTTGTCAGAGCAATTTAAATTGTTGTGTTAGAAAAGATATTAAATTAGAAGCGTACCCACTAAATCTGTTGGTTAAGTTTCGAGGGCCGAAAAAAAACAAATTTTTGGGTGTGATTTAAGGGCCCCAAATCTTGTAGGGAGTGCAGTAAATTCTAGGGGACGAAATTCGTAAGGCATCTACATACAAAAATGTTGTGCAAATGGGAGATTTCAATTAGCAGATTGACGGGAGCAATTTGACGGGAAAATTTTTAGAGCGGGTGATTTTCTTATAGATCCAGGATTTTTTTTTTAAAAAACTTTTTGGACAGAGCCAATGGGGGGAAAAATAACCTCCTTGATTTGGTTCTTCCAGTGGGAAACACTAATTAATATCTTGAGGTAATGATGAGTTGGGGGGAGTGACACAAATCATCATTTTTTAAACAATCTGGAATTCCCCTAATAATGGCAATCAAGTTCCGTCCCTGATTTTCGCTTGGTGATTTCATAGGACTAAAAAATTTTAGGGGGCTAACGGAATGACCTGATAGGGGTCAGGAAGTGGTGATGGTTCCCGTATGATGCTTTCCAGGGCATAGTTAAGTGCTCAGTAAAAATTTGTTCCAAATGGGGAAATCAGATCAAAAAAAAATGATCCAAAAGGATGAAAAATAGTTTAAAAATATTGATTGGTAAAAAGAGAGGCATATATAGGAAATCAAAAGGGGAGGGGAATTAAGAAATCGATATATTCAGTTAAAGAGAAAAAAAAAAAGGGAATTAAAAAAGCAAATAGAGATTTGAGGTTAAAGTTGCAAGGATCGAAGCTAACCCAAAAGGTTTCTTTCAGGTTTACAGAAGAAAAGATCAGGGACAAGATGGGCCCCACTCAAAAGTTCCTCGGGTCAGCTCATGACAGTGAAAAGGGAAAATGTGTAAAAATTTTAACAATACTTCCTCTCAGTTTTTACCAGGAGGATCCCGCGATTTCCCAGTAATGAAAAATTATGTGAACAGGACGATAAAAATGTGATATTAGGGTCACAAGGACATGGTCTTAGGCAAATAGTAAAATTAAAACCTAACAAATCCCGGCCCCTGTGAACTGAATGCAAGGGTTCAAAAGGAAGTAAAGAGGGCTTGCACACCTTTGGTAATCTTTTAAACATATCATACAAACTGGCATGGTGCAGATAAGTGGAAAAAATGGCAAATGGATACCTATTTTCAAAACGGTGACAGGTCCTTAGCTTCGAACTATAGACCAATAAGCCTAACCTCCATAGGGGGAAAATTTATGGAATCAATAATTCCCGGGGCAGTTCGTAGCCACCTTGAAAAGCAAAAATTTAAAAAACGAATCCAGCATGGTTTTAAAAGGGGCTTCCTCCCTTACGAATTTTTTACTTTTTCACAAAGGTATTTGGGAGGTGTCATGGTAAAAATATGATATTGTGTTAGGGATTTCGAAAGGCTTTTGACAGGGCCCCACATCAGAGCTTTTGGGGAAAAATTTAAAGCACATGGAATGGGAGGAGAAATTTTTTCCCGGGATAGAGGATGGTTGACAAATAGGCAGCAGAAAGTTTGCAAAAAAGGGGGGAGAAATCAGAGGGGGGAAGGTACGAGCGGTTTTCCACAGGGGTCAGGTTGGGCCCTGCTGTTCACAATTAATAAACGACATATATGAGGGCATAAAGAGCGACATCGGAAAGTTTGCCGATGCACCAAAATGGGCCCGTCGAATTCATTTACGAGGACATTCGAGCACTCAGGAAGATTTGAATAGCTGATGCAGTGGTCGGAGAAGGGGAGATGCAGTTTAAATATGAAAATGCAAATTTTAAAATGTTGGCAGGCAATAACCATCCCAAATTAAACTAAATAATGTAGATTTAATATTACGGTTGCGAAAAAGTTTTGGGAGTTTGGTTAGCGTAATCTGAACCCAAGACAAAGTGCATAAGTGCGCAATAAAGAATAGAATCCTTGGCTTCATTCAAGAAGCAAAAATAATAGGAGCCCTCAGGTTGTTCTTAACTCATACACCCTTGGTTAGGCCTCTTAAAATTATGCTGCACAGTTTTGGTCACCGTATTAAAAAGGATATAAATTCTCTGGAAAATGTAAAAGGAGGATGACAAAGATGATCCCATGTATCAGAAACCTTCCCTATGAGGATAGATAAGGGCCCTGAAACTGCACTCTCTAGAAAGACGTAGAATTAGGGGGGATATGATTGAGGTTTAAAGTGGAAAAGACAGGAAAAAAAATAAAGGGGATGTAAATAGTGTGCTGAAAATATTGCCTAGAAGGCTCGCAGCAATGGTTTTAATTGGAAAAATCGATTAGGGGGATATGGAAAGTACTGGTTGGTTTAGAGTTGTGGATGGGGGAAAACAAATCCAAGTCCCGTTATAGAGGCCCAGAACGTTGTGTAGCTTTAAAATAGGTTTGGATAAATACATGAGTGATGTGGGTGGGGTGAGTTGGACCTGTAGCTTGTGCTAACAGGCGGTTGCCTGTTCCTCCCTTAAGTCAATGTGATGACCTGACTAGGTTGGGTGCATTGGTTAACCGGTGGGACTTGGACCTGCCTGCAGGGGCCCCGTGGCCCTTCTGAGTGTTCCTTCGTTCTTTGTTTTATGTTTTATGTTATTGCACATGGGGACATGCGAGGTGTTAAATTTGTATTTTGGAAGGGGGGTATGGAGAGAGTCATGGTCGAGTTGAAGGAATGTCCCCATGTAAACGTGGGGTGATATATGGAGAGGGTTCAACAGCTGCGTCCCCTTTCCCAAGTCGGGAAGGGGGTTTTTTAAATTTTTGCATGGAATCCTGCTGTCCGGGGTGGTGTTGTTAATGGCTTTTGGGAGGAGGCCTTGGTTGTTCGGCGGGGGGCGGAGGTTTGCTTTTTCTGTTGTTTTTTCTGTGAGATTTTAGTTAGGGTACATGGGGGTTCAGAGGTTTTGCGTTTTGGTGTGGGGGATGTTTGTCACTTCCGAGTGTTGAGTTTTGATGTAGGGGGGTTTGCGTCTGTAAAACGGCGTGTGTACATTGTGGCGATTTTTTTGTGTCAGGGGCAATGAGGCCATTAAAAAGAAATAGTGAATTTCGGGTTTTGCGGGAACGATTTAAGGACAAAGTGCGAAACAAGTGGTATATGGGGGGAAAGATGGGAGAAAGTTTTTCCTTGAATTTTTAAAGCCTTGGGGTTTAAGAATTTGAGGTAGTTTGGGGAGCTTTCAGTGGGTGTTTAACGATGGTCAGTGTGATATTGTGAAATAGTTATGTGAAGTTTTGTCTCCGTGTGTATATTGTTCCCTATGTAATGGTGATTTTTGTTGGTTTTTTTAAGCTTGTAGGACGATTTTAAAAGGTTTCCATCATTTATCTCTCTTAAAAAATTTGTTGTTATTGTATGAGGGTTTTTCCCTGCCTACGTGATTGGTTTTTTTTTTATGTTTTATTTTATGCTGTGTTGAAGGTGCTTTTCAGTTTTTTTAATATTGTATTACATGCAACTGATTGCTTTTTTTTTTTTTTCTTTGTGTTTTGTTTGAAATGTAAAATATCACATCGTAGTTTTGTTTTTTTTTGTTGGATGTTTTTATTTTGTGACTTGTTTTATTACCCTGTTTCCTTCTTTGAATCTTTAATACCTTGTCTTGTTAAGATCTCGTGTAATGCCAAAATTTAAAATGTTTGTGTATCGTGGTGTCTTTTGGGCACTGAGTTTGGGTTTAAAGTTTTGTACATGTGTTTTGACAGGGGGAGACCTTACCGGGGATGTGCCGATTGTGTCATGTTGTGTTAATGTGTTTTGACAGGGGGCCCTTCCCTAGTATGTGCCTGATTTTGTGTCTTGTTGTGTATACGTGTGTGTTGCAGGCGGGACCTTACCTGGTATGTGCCTGATGTAGTGTCATGTTGGTATACATGTGTGTTGACAGGCGGAGACCTTACCTGGTATGTCCTGATGTAGTGTATGTTGGTATGTGTGTTTGCAGGCGGACCCCCTCCGGGTATGTCTATGTAGTGTCATGTTGTGTATACGTGTGTGTTGACAGGCGGAGACCTTACCTGGTTTGTGCCTGATGTGGTATGTTGTGTATACGTGTGTGTAAAGGCGGAGACCTTACGGTATGTGCCTGATGGTGTCAGTTGTGTATACGTGTGTGTTGACAGGGGAGCCTTACCTGGTATTTTGCCTGTGTGTGTCAGTTGTGTTTTCTTTTTGACAGGCGGAGCCCTTCCCTGGTTGTGCCTGATGTAGTGTATGTTGTGTTACGTGTGTGTTGACAGGCGGAGACCTTACCTGGTATGTCCCTGAGTAGTGTCTGTTGTGTTGTGTGTTTTGACAGGCGGAGACCTTCCCTGGGTATGTCCTGATGTGTGTCTGTTGTTATACATGTGTGTTGAAGCGGGACCTTCCCTGGTATTTCCCTGATGTAGTGTATGTTGTGTATCGTGTGTGTTGACGGGGGGGAAAACCTTCCCTGGTATGTGCTGATGTAGTGTCATGTTGTGTATAGTGTTGTTGACAGGCGGGACCTTCCGGGTATGTGCCTGATGTAGTGTCATGTTGTTATAGGGGGTTGTTTGTGGTGTGGGGTTTTTTTTTTCACAATTTTTTATTATAAATCTTAAATTTCCAGTGTTTGAGTTTTTTGTAATACATCCCTTTGTTATGGTTTCTTAAAAAAAAAAGAAATCACTGTAATGTATAGTGTTTTTGTGTGTGAGGTGTATTACCATTAACTGTTTTGGTGTTGTGTGGAGGTTTTTCCCCATTATACTGTATGGTGTTGTGTGTGGGGTTTTATTACCTTTAAACTGTAGTGCTGTGTGTGAGGTTATTACCATTATACTGTATGGTGTTGTGTGTGAGGTGTTTTACCTTTTAACTGTATGTTGTTTGAGGTGTATTCCTTTATACTGTATGGTGTGTGTGTGAGGTGTATTCCCATTATATGTATGTTGTTGTGTGTGGGGTATTACCATTATACTGAATTTTGTTGTTGTGGGGGTGTTTCCCTTATATGATGGTGCTGTGTGTGGGTGAAATCCCATTATAGTATGGTGCTGTGTGTGGGTGTATTCCCCATTTTACTGTATGGTGTTTTATGTGTTGGGTTTAAGGGGAATTCTTGTGCATTAATTTTTTTTATGAAATTTTTTTTATATATTTCTGTCATTTTGTATCCATTTTTTAAAAAAAAAAAAAAATACACCATTTACGTCAAAACACTTCTCCTCTTTTCCCACAATATGGAGGGTTTGTATTTAAATGTTTAGACAAATACGCCCCTTGTCACTTACCAGAATTAAACAAAAAGACTGTTAAAAGAAGCGTTTAAAAGCTGATTTCCCCTTAACGGGTAAAAATATTCTACTAAGTTGAATAAACCTCATTATTTCCAGAATGTAGATACCGCTAAATGTAGGGGAAAAGGCAAAAGATCTGAGCTTTTCCCTTCTCAGCATTCCCAATTGCGAATCCCTTACCGCCCTCAGACATGTTCCCTGGTCGGTAATAGTCGCACTCCTCGGGAAACACTAAGGGGAGGGAGGGCAGCGCGGAGCTCACAGACGCCCCAAAGACGGGAAGAGATCCCAAGAAGGGGTTGGTAGTGCCTCTGAAGCTATGCAAAAATCGTCGATGATGAGGGCAACTTCTGTCTCTCAAGACAAAGGGGCGAGTGGAAGCGCTGAAGGGGGACATCGGAGAAAATATCGGAGGGGTATGTTCATCATACTCACCTGGGTGTTCACTGCAAAAAAGATACAGTGTGGTCCCCATAAAAACCTTCGACAAAGCCCGTCTTCGCTTGAACACAAATGCTCTTCCTTCCCAAAATTCTTTACGGGGAAAAGCAATAGTTTTTCCCCCAAAAAACATATCCCGGGAAACATTGCGTCATCACAAAAAACAAAGCCAGGTCTTCAGCACTAGATTGCGTGGGTTATCCGACATTTGCATCCTCAGCTTCACAGGGTAGGCATTTTTTGGCATAATTCCACTATAGTTCCCAATCTAGTTGACAGACAATCAACTAGGTTCTGCTCCAAGAGGCCCCCAGTTTACCATTTGGGCGGAAATACAGACCCCTGTCAGAGATAATTTGATAAAAGGTAGTGTGAAAGAATATGCAACCCCTCTTCAGGGACAACTCGTGATACAGAGGTTAGGGTCAGAAGGTATGTCGGCTCCTGCTCAAGGACTGTTATGGTACGAGGCTAGTGTATCAGAAGTGTATGTGACTTTGCTCAGGGACTAGCTTTTTAAAAGACAATGGTAGTATGTCAGGAGGTTTTGCAGGCTTCTGCTCGGGATAGTTATAATAAGGCTAGTGTGTCAGAAGGTGTGATTAAATATTAAAGTGGGAATGAAATTTTCCCGGCACCAAGAAACGACATCTTGAAGGAAAACGAAGGGAAAAATTCCTGAAGTGTTCATCCGTCTCTACTCGTGCCCTTGCGGAGTGTGTATACCTTCAAAAAAAACCTTTCCAGGGACGATGAAGTTTGAGTGGTATAGAAGGATGCAACGCAGAGACAATGTGGGAAAAAAAACGTCGTTTTCAAAGCATGCTTGGGGTTTGATGAGTTGCTCTCTGTTCCCCTTTATCTGGCAACAAAAGTTCCTGAAGCAAAGGCCCCGTAACAGACTGGAAAACAATCCCTGACTCACATAGCCAAAACAAAATGAGAAATCACATGTCCCCTTTCTGCGGTGCCTTTGAAGTCCCACTCAGACAGTGACTTCCCCCGGGGTAAAAAATCCCGTAAGAGCACTGCTAATGTCTCAAGTGCAGTAACTTGACACACTTTATTACTCCTGTAAGTAAATTTCTTTGAAGAATTCTGTGTGCATCACCTGCAATTGGGGATCGGCAGTTAACATCTCACCCGTGGTGTAGAGCAGGTTAAGGATGGGGCTGCCATGGTTAGTGTTACTTTTTTCTTTTTGTTTTTAAAAGAAAAAAAGAAAAGAAAATAAAAAAAAAAAAGAATAAAAAAGGGGGGACTGGGGAGGGTAGTTCCCAGGAGGACTGAAAGGGCCCGAAACTCCCCCTGCGCCCAAGGGACCTCAGCACCGCAAGTAGCGCGATGCAGCATGGAACCCATGGCTACCCTACCATCATGCCAGTAAACCGCAAATTGGGGTAGCAACTACATTACCAAGTACCCCCGGTGGCAAAAGAGAGGGCGGCCGGATATCCACCCAAAGCATCCTCCTTCGGGGGCCCCTACCCGCGGAATCGAAAGGTGGCTTTCCGAGTAACCGCCGCCCGAGAGACCCCCAAAACCCACCCCCGGGTACAGGAGAGGGATCGGGACATCCTCAGGAAAACCAGGTTCAAAGAAATACGCCACCGCCAAGAACCTCAAAGGAAAGGGATGGACCCCCCGTACCCTTTCCCCTACCTAGGGAAATAGCGTGCCCGTGGGAAAAACCCCAAAGGCCAAAAGGAAGGGCAAAAAAAAGGGGGGGTGGGGAGGAGGAGGGAAAAGGAAAAAAAAGGGGAGGAGCAGAGGATGGGATAGGGAAAGGGGGGGGGTTTGGGGGTAATTAGGTTCAGTCTGAGGAAGGAGACGACAGTTCTAATTCCCCAGACCACAGCCTTTTCACCCCAACAGGGCCCCCCCGAAAAGGTGAGTACTACCACTTCCCAAGTGGTTATGAGACCTTTTTAACCCCTTTTAGGGCCAAGGGCCAAAATCTGAAGTCACACCAGTGTTCCCCAAAAATTTTTAAAAAAAAAAAATTATTTTTTCTTACAGAATTAAAGAGCATTTTTTTGTGAAGGGAATAAAACAAAAAAAATTAGATTGATCGTACTTACCGAGAAATCCCAAAATTTTTAAAAAAGATTGGTGGCGGCAAATCGCGAATTCCAATACGCGTATTTATTATTTTGTTTTTTTTTGTTTTTTCTTTCTTTTTCCCAAATTTTTTTTTATTCCTACTAACATTTGGGGCCTGGAGACCAAAAGTTAAAAAATTTATATATATAAACTCCTGTATTGAAAACAATAACCGCACTAAAATTTTATCAATTATTGTTTAACACTGTTGTTTTTACATAAACTGCACAAATATTGTATAATACTAATGTTTTATTATTTTACTTTTACAATCACTGGACATGGTTTTAGAACTGTGGAGCTTGTGGAAATCCTTGAAAAAAAGGCACCTTTAAATTCCCCACACATAAACCCAGTGTCTTTGGGCTTTGTTGCCCCGTTTTGTTTGTGACGACAATGCATTTTTTGAGCAAAAATTTTTTTTTGAGTTGAAAAGGAAACGTATTATGAAATGATCACCTTCTTTCCTCAAAAAAGTTGGGTATATTGTGTGAATTCGAGGGCCATTTTGTTTGCAGGGGTTTTTACCGGTCTTCATTTTGGTTGTCTGACAACAGACAAAAAAAATTTTTACCATACGGTGGTCTGTTACCAGTTTTATTTGGTACTATTATATGCATTTGCTTGAAATGTCCCTGAGTGGAAGAAAAGTTTTATGTACCACTTGTAACTCTTACGAACAGTCAAAAAAACCCAAACGCATGTCACATTGTCAACCAAGCGCATGTTTTGTGTAAATCAATCAGTCATGGTTTCGAATAGTTCATTTGTCACTCGATCAACTTTGCCCTTTTTTGCATTTCATTACGGTGAAAGGTTTTCAACAATGTGACATCTCGTTTGTCTGCCACCTTTAAAGCCATGATGTCTTGGCGTAAAAAACCTGCACGTATCCCACGAAAAACCTGGTTGGCCCGGGCATTGTTTCGTTAGAACGCCTGTGCCACACAATCTGTTTGTTCCTGATGAAATCATGAGTAATGGGTTTTGGGACCCCGTTTTCGGTATATAATGTAGGCCTTTCCCGATAAAGGGGCCCATTTTCTACTAGCACCTGATATACCCAATAAATTTGGTATCTTTAATGTTTTTTTACCCGTGTATACAACAATATCCAACACCAGGCCACTGTACAATCACAGAGTCAAACAATTTTATACCAAAGCGGTTCTTTGCCGGTATATACGCTTGAATGACGTCTACCTTTTAACAAAAACAAAGACTCGTCAATTACAGATTCTTGAATGGATAAAAGTATATCCCGAATTTTGTTTGAGATCATGAAACATTTCTAAACTTGTATAACCTGTACTTCTGTCAGGCCTGGTTTGTCAGGAAGTGCAACATACGTAACAGTAAGATAAAAACCCGTTTTTACTGGTTTATTTCACTGAAAGGGTGGGGTACAAATTGCCCATTGTGGGCCGTATGCTTTTATATTATGCTTATAGAGGAGGCTTTAAACATTATTGTTTCAAAAAGCAAATACATTTCTGCAACAGTCGTCTCTTTCCACCTGTGTAGTCTTACGTGGTGATAAGAGTATTTGCCATGGTGTACTGAAAACTTATTACTTTCCCCGACAATAGTTTCCAAAAGGCTGGTCAAAGAAAAAATTCAAAGAATTCCGTTCTTTGGGCCCTGGTTCAAGGGGGAAGGTAGGTAGAATTCCCTTGCGGTCATCAAAGTGGTGGGGCTGGGAACAAAAATTTGGGTTTTGCTGCCCAAACCAGATCGGTTTGTGGTGGATATGGACATATAGGTGGTTGTACGGGTGGTTGTGGCGGGTGGTGGGTGACGTCCGCTTTTCCTTGAAAAGACGAGTCAGCGGTGGGTTCCCGCGTGGCACAGCGAGTCCGCATGGCGGTTTCCACTACCACCACCAGCCCCACAAACCATCACTGATGTCTGTGGGCCCTCCTGCCAAGTGTAGCCAAATCTCTCACTATCACTAAAATAAAAAGGGTGTAGGGCCCGGATGTACTCCCGGGGTCTACGGGTGTACTCCGTCCCCTGGGCATAGCATAGGGTACATACCGAGGCATGCGGCGGGCACATACCCACGCTTCACTGGTGAATATGTTTCCCCACTACACTTCTCGAAATGATCGTTTTGAGGCATAAAAACATAAACCACGTCGAATCATCGTCATTTTTGAAGTCAGAGGCCCGGCCACAGGAAAATATTAGTTTTCTTTTTGTTTGGAAACCCGACCCTGAGTCCGAGTGCCCACACCCGAGGGGAGAAGGTCGAGGTCGTCGGGGTTTTTCACTATTATCGATATCCTGGTCATTTTTTCGGGGACTAATTTCAAGCCGTAGTTGTCTTCATTTTCCCTTCCATCAGGTCAGAATTAGCAGGAAGAGGAGGTCCCCAATTTTCCGGGGGGTGAGAGTGACTTTCGACAAAACATGGTGAACAAGGGTGACTGAGCCGGCGTTCCCCCAATGCTATGCGGCGCCCAGATTTTTTGTTTACGGCGCACACCCCGGCGCCCGACCCCTTCTTCATAGTAGGCCTATGAGCGCTTTCGCGCTAAATTTGACGGCGTGAATTTTTTTGGGTGATCTACGGTTTGGAATCACCCACCCGCCTAGATCTACGGGACGGACCCTTTAAAGGTTAAAAAAAAAAAAAAAAAAAATTTATTTAAAATTTTTTTGTAAAACCCAATTTTTATTTCCATGTTGTCAATTGACAAAGTGATTCTAAATGTCCATTTACTATTCATATTTTATATTCTTGTTAAACACCCCAGATCACCCCCTATACGCTATACAGCGTGCAGGGAGGAAGGAAGCGAGGGGATCAGGGGGCAAAAGGGGAGAGGGGTGATTACTAAGTTACAGACAAAAAGAGGGCGTGGATAGCAAGGATTGAGGTAAAAGGGCTGAGGGGAGTCGGAAGGTATTATGACTTTTTGGAGTAAACGTCATTGTCACGAAGTCTTGAGAGTCAGGTTAAAGGGGGGTCCATCAGCAAAAAGGGAAGGGAAGAAAAGTATAGAGTGGAGAGACATTGGAGGCAAAATTTTGTGTGCTAAAATGATAGGAGGGCAGTCTAACAGAAAGTGGCTAACCCATATGGAACGTGACCCTTCTCACAAAGAGGAAAAGTGTGCTTCTCCCCGAGTACCATGAGTAAAACGAGTGTGGGCCAATGCGAAAATGAGAGGATGTCTCCCAACCTCAACCTGGCGACAAGAGACAGCCAGTAACCAAAACCGGTTTTATAGATGAGTTTGTTACTGAGCGAGTTTTACCCAAAATCGTTTCCAATGGGGTGAAAGGGGGGGTGTATTGCAAAATAGTCCGTAAAAGGGACACCCCTATATGAAAAATGGGAGGTTGTATGCTGACCACACAACAGAAACTTCTTTTTAGTGCCCTGTCATCAAAATGACCCGGGACCCCCCAAAAAAAAAAATTTTTTTTTTTTTTTTAGCTTGGGAGAGATGCCCAAAATTGGTACAGAGGACTAAAGGGTGAGGTGCTTTAAATTTTTGTAAGCTGTAAGCCTAGGGTCTGAGACAACCCCCATGATGACACAGGCACAGATGCAATACGAATGGCAGTGGAAAAAGGATACAATTCGCAGTAAAAAAGAACGAAAATAGTAAATGCCTGTACAAAATTGTTGGAAAAACTGCTGCAAATCCGATGCCGTCAGAAGTTTTTGGCCATTGTGTACACTGTGATGGCATGAGAATGAGAGTGGAAAAATGGGCAAGAAAAGGAGTGGGAAGGTCTAGGGAGTTGGGATTTCGAGCAAGGGGGTGAAAAGAACGAACTTGAAAAGCTGGAACTTCCCAGGGGGTAGGGGAAAAATGAGATGCCCACAGAAAATTGAAAGGTGATAAATGAAGAGAAACAAGAGCAAAAAGTAGGCGAAGAGAGAAGGGATGGAGCAAACAGGGGCAGTGAAAAATAAGTTACTAAATCGGGCATTCTATAAATGGAAGATTGCAGGATCACAAAAGCGTAATAGTAGCGAAGGAATGGGGCTCATGGAATCGGAAAGGTGGAAGTTCCTTTTGCACAGAGGCTCTCAACAGGGGAAAAAAGGGGAAATGACGAAAGGGTTTAAAAGAAACCTTTGGGGATGGATGGGGTTTTGGCAGAGGAGTAGAGGAGAGGGTGCTGAATGATCTGGTCCCATAAAACGAGTTTCGAAAAAAATGAGCAAAGGGTTTCACCAATACATAAAAGGGGGTGAAACCCACAGTGTAAACAATTAGGCCAATATCAACTTCCATTGCTACCAAAATCTTTTGGAAAAAACATGCAAGGAGACTAAAATTATTTTAAACGGGCCCAAAAAATACTAACCTCTGCCAAAATGGATTCAGGAAAAAAAAAAGCACTAATGATGCAACTGTAAAAAAAGCTAGATCTGCTTTACCAGCATTGGAAATAAGGAAAATCTGTAGGAATTTTTTTGGCCCAAGAAAAGCTTTTGACACAGTAGACCTGGATCCCACTCCCCAAACTTGCCATTATGGGATAAAAGACCATGCGTTGCATTTTCAAATCCCCCCCCTTTCTAATAGGGAAAAAGTATGTCCCCCTTAAGACACGCATCATCAAAATGGCCCCTTGATGCTGGAGTTCCCCAAAGGGAAGGGTCCTTGGTCCCCGTCTTCCTTTTTACATCAATGATCTTCCAAAAGTATCCAACACCCGAAACACATTCTCTTTTCTGACGGCACAATTTATGTCTTCTCTTCCTATTTATGCCTCCTCAACACCTTTTTAATGAGGAATTGCTCAAAAAACAATTGGTGACAGCAAAAAACTTTTCACTTAACACTGACAAAACCCACTATATTGGGGTTTTGGTAGCAGAGAAGGTGTTGTGCATTAACTTTTGATCAACAACCTAATTTCCCCAATAATGAGGGCAAAATTTCCCAGGCTATACCCGGGCCAATTAAGAAGTTCCCGGGCCCCAGGCTATTTAGATTTGGGGGGGCCCCTTTGATTTTGGGTAAGCGAACGACCCCCTTTCCGCTTGGGGGGGGGGGGGGGGGGGGGGTTGTGGCCCGTTTAAGGTCTAATTAAAAACTTTTGCCCCATTTGATTAAAAATTTAATAGGGGAAAGTCACAAGAAACCAAAACCCTTTTCCAATGCCCTTATAATATCTTGTTAAACGCATTTTAAAAAAAAATAAAACTCAAGAAAACATAGTATTACTAGATTGGCTATTAAAATAGTGAATATGTATATTATATTCAGCTAACCCCCCTACAACACTGTTATTCCCTTTAAAACACGGGGCTTTTGTCATCATGATATTGCATAAAACATAAATCATGTAAATACGAAAAATTTGGGGAGGAAACTCCCCCATCCAATTTGAGGGAAAACACAGCTGTTCTATGTAAAAAAAAAAAGGGGTTTTTGGTGTTTCCATCTATGGTTAGGTTTATTTTATTTTTATTTTATTTTTTTTCATTATTTATTTTTGTTTTGAATTTAATTTTTAAAAATCAAAATTTTACTCTCCAAACACTTGAAAATTTTTGGTAGGGGCCCTTTGCACTTGCCATGTGGGGTCTTGGATGAGCTCCTGAACCCCCTTGGCTGTGGGGCCCCCCAAATGCGCAGGGCCTACGCAAATGCCAGTTTGCCTTGGGTATCGGCCCTGCCTTACCCCAACAACAAACTGAAATTTTTAAAACCCTATTCAAACTAACAAAAAAAAGTATCCAAAACGGTTGGGTCCTCTCCAAGATACGTTTCTGTGCCACAAAAAAGCCCTTTCCATATACCATTTACTTTTATCCATACCTCACCTAGCATTTGTGCTTGGGGGTTAACTGCAGCAACCACCTAGAGCCCAAAAGTAACCCCAAAAAAAAGTGCAGTAAGAATAATAATGAATCCCATCCCCCGGCATCCCCCCCCCACTCTTCACAGATTTAAAATTACTCCCCGTTGAAAAATTAACTTTCTCTGTGAATTACATCAAACAGGACCTTAAATTCCCTATTAACCTTGACCTAAAAAGCTTTTTTGTAGTTGTGAAGGGCCCACAGGATAACACCCCGACACAAAATCTCTAGCATTCCCCGTGTCCGACTAAACCTTTTCAAAAATTCAAAATACAGTGGACCCCCACTACCGGACGCATTGCATAACGTACAAACCGCATACGGAAAGTTTTTCGCTAAAATTTTTCCCCGCATAGCCCAAAAAAAACCCCTCAGCGCCCCCTTTGTCCGGACGCGTCAATGTGCGGCCTGAGCCAGCCCCATTTGTTCCGCCCGGGGGCATTGTTTACCAGCCCGCCTCCCCGGTAACATCCAAACATACAATCGGAATATTTCGTATTATTACAGTGTTTTCGGTGCTTTATCTGGGAAAAAGAAGTGACCATGGGCCCCAAGAAAGCTTCTAGTTCCAACCTACAGCAATAAGGGTTAGAATTCCAATAGAGATGAAGAAAGATCATTGATAAGTATGAAAGTGGAGTGCGTATCGCCGACCTGGTCAGGTTGTACAAGAAACCCAAATCAACCATCTCTATATTGTGGGCAACAGAAAGGCAATCAAGGAAGCTGTTCTTGCCAAAGGTTTAACTGTGTTTTCGAAACAGAGATCGCAAGTGATGGAAGATGTTGAGAGACTCTTATTGGTGTGGATAAATGAAAAACGCTAGCAGGAGATAGCGTTTCTCAAGCGATCATAAGCGAAAAGGCTAGGAAGTTGCATGAGGATTTAATTAAAAAAAGGCTGCAACTAGTGATGATGTGAGTGAATTTAAGGCCAGCAAAGGTTGGTTTGAGAGATTTAAGAAGCGTAGTGGCATACATAGTGTGATAAGGCATGGTGAGGCTGCCAGTTTGGACCACAAAGCGGCTGAAAAATATGTGCAGGAATTCAAGGAGTGCATAGACAGTGAAGGACTGAAACCTGAACAAGTGTTTAATTGTGATGAAACAGGCCTGTTTTGGAAGAAAATGCCAGCAGGACCTACATTACTCAGGAGGAAAAGGCACTCCCAGGACATAAGCCTATGAAAGACAGGCTTACTTTGTTGATGTGTTCCAATGCTACTGGTGATTGCAAAGTGAAGCCTTTATTAGTGTATCACTCTGAAACTCCCAGACCGTTCAGGCAAAAGAATGTCCTCAAGGAAAATTTGTGTGTGCTGTGGAGGGCAAACAGTAAGGCATGGGTCACTAGGGACTTTTTCTATGACTGGTTTACACCATGCATTTGCCCCCAATGTGAAAGATTACCTAACTGAAAAGAAATTAGAACTTAAGTGCCTCCTGGTGTTAGACAATGCCCCTGGTCATCCTACAGACGTGGCAGAGCGACTTTATGGGGACATGAAATTCATTAAGGTGAAGTTTTTGCCTCCTAATACCACTCCTCTCTGCAGCCTATGGACCAGCAGGTTATTGCAAACTTCAAAAAAACTGTACACAAAAGCTCTGTTTGAAAGGTGTTTTGTAGTGACCTCAGAAACTCAACTGACACTAAGAGACTTTTGGAGAGATCACTTTAATATCCTCAATTGTATAAACCTTATAGGTAAGGCTTGGGAGGGAGTGACTAAGAAGAGATTGAACTCTGCTTGGAAGAAAATGTGGCCGAATGTGTAGA
>NC_069402.1:112612682-112625182 GCF_026875155.1 Cherax quadricarinatus
ACCCCTCCCCTTGCGGGTTACGGGGTAAACCAAAACCAAATAACAGCAAGATATTTGTCCACTGCCTTTCCATATGAATTAAGCCTGCGACCCTTCGGTTGTGAAATATGGCCAGGGGAAAGCGCTAGACCCGCAGAGGCTGTGACCACTGAGCTACGGGTGACTCACCTCACAGCCAGCACCGTTACGTCTAATGCTACCTGATGCAAAATGATTAAACGATATGGACTCCCCAGCATTGTTTCTATGGTGATAAATAGACAAGTAATGAAGGAACATAAGTTATAATAAACTTACTAAAATGATGATATTATTAGCAATATAATAGTAAAACTAAGTGCAAATAATTGAATATTGTGAAGTGTGGGCAGGAGCCAGACTGCCCGACCATCGTGGGCAGCAAGGCAGCCTCTCCTCCAGTATACACAGGTGTGTACACTGGCAAGTGTAGTGGAAGGCCTCGGTCAGACGACCAAAAGCTGCAGCTGTCTGGGTCATCATATAAGACCCGCGTCGAGAAACTTCATCTGTTACCTGACAAATCTGACCTAACCTAACCTGGGAAGTGTATTTCCATCCCTGGCCTATTGACCTCCAGGTCAATAACAGTTTAAACTCAACACAGGAGTCTTTCAGTGTGTGTACAAGTGAGTAAATTGAGAATTTACTTTATCCTATTTTATATCAAAGGAAACTATCATATAATTTTATACCTGGAGTGTGTTCCAGGGGTCAACGCCCCCCGCGACCCGGTCCATGACTATATCCAAGGAACAATAATTTGCTGTTGAACAGGCGACATGCAGCCTTAGTGGCCCTTGAGTAGTTCAAAGACTTTAATGCAAATTAACCCAATAACATCACCACAATATAATATACCCGAGACGTTTATGTCCATCAGTCTTTGTTTGCTGAGAGTTTAATTCCCATTTTAGGGCTTAAAGTTTTTATGTCTGACAGTGAAAAGTTTACGTACAGCCTTGATGACCTAGTGTAGTCGATAGGATATAAACCCACATTAAAAAGCAACGTCTTCAGTGTGTCTGGAGTGAGACAAGTGGAAGGTGTTCACTCACTACTGCGGCGTTGACGAAGTAAGTTCTCTCCTTATGTATGTTGGATTTTGCTACTGGTGAAGGACTCTTGATCGAAGGTATTAGAGCTATTCCCTCCCCCTATTAATCATATTTAATAACCTCCCAGGCTATGTATAACCCTTACGGTTTTGGCTCTTCCTCATAATGCAATAATTTTCTTGTATTAAGTTTACTGTTATCAGGTCAATGTTTACCTCCGGCCTTGTTTTTATGTAAATTTTCCAGCATAAAGTATACTTTTCAACGGATATGCATGCACGTATGTATATATGTACATGTGTATGTTTTTATCATGACCTTCTAGTCAGGATGTTCCGACACCTCTCTGGGTATTTCGACCCCTGTCAGTGTTGTACTGTCATCAACACACTGTCAGTGTTGTACTGTCATCAACACACTGTCAGTGTTGTACTGCTATCCACACACTGTCAGTGTTGTACTGCTATCCACACACTGTCAGTGTTGTACTGCTATCCACACACTGTCAGTGTTGTACTGCCATCCACACACTGTCATAGTACTGTCATCCACACAATTATTGTACTGTCATCCACACAATTATTGTACTGTCATCCACACAATTATTGTACTGTCATCCACACACTGGAATTGTACTGCCATCCACACACTGCCATTGTACTGCTATCCACACACTGCCATTGTACTGCCATCCACACACTGTCAGTGTTGAGGGAGGAGTAGGTAGGAGGGAACACACACTCCTCAATCCATTACTTTCAATGAGAAAAAACAAGGTGGACAATGATAACTAGGAAATGCGTGAAAATCTCATTGCCAGTTCAGACACAGCACAACATTTCCAGCTCAAACACAGCACAACATTTCCAGCTCGGACACAGCACAACATTTCCAGCTCGGACACAGCACAACATTTCCAGCTCGGACACAGCACAACATTTCCAGCTCAAACACAGCACAACATTTCCAGCTCGGACACAGCACAACATTTCCAGCTCAGACACAGCACAACATTTCCAGCTCGGACACAGCACAACATTTCCAGCTCAGACACAGCGCAATGCTATAGTAGAATGTTTAAACAATTTCCACATTCCAGCAACAGGTTACTACCCCATTCTGTGGGTAGTTAAAATATTGTAGAGGCATATAATGGGTCCAGGGACTGGGTCTAAATGTTTCTGTAGCTAATCTGGTTACAGTGGTAATGAACTGTTTACATGTATTATACTGGGATAATTTATGTTATGTGCAGAAAATTTAAACAGTTTCTGTTTGACCACAATATACTTTCATTTCAGCCAAAATCAAAGTATACTGTGAGTCCCTGTTTGGCCTGAGTGTGACAGTGATATTCACGGTCTGGCAGGATATAAAAACGTTTGAAACTTTGCCAACACAAATATTCAACTCACCATCCACATTTTTCTTTATACACATATGACCTATACATAGGAGAAAGAAACTCATGAAAATGTTTCGGTCCGACGTTGTAAGTTTGTGTGTGGGAGTTGTGTGTATTGTTCCTGTGACTGTATTATACCTGATTGTGTTCTCTTTATTAATTTGGTTCACATTCCAACATATATCTTTGATTTGCACCTCTTTGAAGCTGCAGAGTACTGTATTAGTAAAATTTTATTGATTATTCAACTGTATTGTTGATTGACAAGATTGCATCATAATATTCTAATAGCAGTTGATAATTAGACACCTGGGGCAACGCTTGGGGCTATTCTGATACTGAGGAATACGTTTAGCCACACAGTGGCTTATAGGCCATACAAAGGTAATGGTGAAGGAACAGGTTTGAGGGTATCAGTCCCTCAGCCTTGAGTCTGCATGTGGTCAAGTCCATCAATCTTGAGAAAAGTAATAAGATTAAGTGTGAGAAGGTATTGCTTATTTATACCGTGAGGCAGGAGTGGTGAAGTCAAGTCGTTAGAGTGGTGTCATCATTTGTTAATGTGGAAGTAGGTCGTTGCCCAAGGGTTGCTCTTGGCTCGTTGTAGACGAATGCCCTGTTATTAAGATCGCAATGATTTGTGCTGTGTGCAGACAGTATATGTAAGATGCAATTGGATCAGAAGAAACGTAACAAGTGATAAATTTAGACTAATGTGCATACACTTGGGAATTCTTTCAATTTGCTAGCCCTTGGGCTCGACTTTTTCCACATGCGAAAAATGTGACACCACCTAGGACTTGCTGCACCTCTCTGCTACGGTATATAAGTTATTCACAATATTCTGTATATCTTTTAGATTGATTGGGACCTAGACACATCGACTCAAGGTGATGGGACTCTGATTACCTCAAACTTCCTGTTCTTCACCATTATCCTTTTGTATGGACTGAATGAAGCCACTGTGTGTGCGAAACGTTTCTGCAGTTAAGATACCATGTGTTGCACACCTCCGTGTCTAATTTTAAGTAAAACTTTGGTACGTCTCGTGTTCTAGAAACCATTTAGTGTCTCATGTAGAATTGTTTACAGACTTATTGAAGACAATAAATAATATAATTAATTAATTAATAATAATTAATAATTAATACACAAGTGTGTGATATTTCTACAAGTACATTACTATATAGAAAGCGCTTTTTATGCAGAGCATTTTGGGCAATTAGGTCAGTTATTGTCACAAAATGCGGGACCCAACCAGTCGACTGAACAGCTCCAGGCTACCTTTTTTTATACTAATGACAAATGGTTGAACGCATTGACAGCAAGGTTTGTCTTATGAGAAACAATCGTGCTATGTTATCCAGCCGTAGACCGGTAGGATTCGAACTTATGGACGTCAGACGTAGTGAAGCTAAAGGGCTGTGGGGTTGCTATGTCCTCAGACCAAGCCTTGTCGTGGGTGGCCTGGTTCAACCTCCTAGGCAGATAATTAATTTTTATAATAGGAGAAAAGTTAAAAAAAATTTAAGATTAGGTATAGGGATGGCGTGTCAGGAAACAGGACAACAGTTGTGTTCCTGACGAGGGCTCTGTCAGATTTGATGAACCCGAGCTGGAGTTTTTTGGTTAATCAGACAGAGGCTTCCGCTGCTATACCCCTCGACACCCCTAGTAAAATGTATGGTATATTTAAAGTAAGGAAGTTCTCTTTAGTGCCTGTTTCTGTTACCAGAACGAGTTCTATGTCTATTTCTTTAACGCACTCGCCTAGTTTGTACTTTACTTTTTGGTTAGCAGGGGTCGAGGAACAGTCGATTATTACTATCTTTTCTGCCAACACTGAGTGTTTGTTCACAAAGAAACAGCTTATCTGGGCATTTTTATGCGTAATTAACAGAGTATATAGAGCATATCTAGAACAATTTTAAAAATGTATTAGTATTCTTTGTGTTTTCAGTGGGAGCAATTATCTGGGGGTAGCCAGTTGTTTCTTAAAACACATAACAGGTGTATTTTTTGACTTGTCAGGAAAGATTATCCCTTTTTCAGGACCAAATAAAAAACCACCATTCTTAATAGGCGGACCATGAGATGGATGATACAGCAAAATCCGGCTCCCTGTGTTGTGTACCCGCTACGCTGTACTGCTGCTGTTGCTGTACTAGTTATGGAGGAAAACCCACTGGGTTTGCAGCAAGCATCACCACCATCAACCGGGGTGACGTTAACAAGCCCCCATGATGCTAAAAACCACCAAGACTAACAAACCACCCCCAGCGTAACAAACCCCATTAGGCCTAAAAAAAACCACCCCTAGCGCTAACAAACACCACTAGAGTTAAAAAGCACCACCAGCGACGTTAAAAAAGCCCCACAACCCAGAGGTTAAGGCTTGGCCCCTCAACCCTCAAAGGGGATTCCCTTTATGCTGGGGGGGGCTCTTATATAGCGAAATTGGGGTCTGTGTCCAGTTCCCTAAAATTTGGGCTGAATACCTTCCAACCGCCCCCCCCGCCCCATGTGTTGTATAATCCACGGGTTTAGCTTTTTCCCCATAATTATAATAAAGGTCCTCGGGTACCTTGATGATGGTGAGGGGCTCTTGATGCCCGGAATTAGAATATTCACATTCTTTTAAATCAGCCTGATTGCCCCCCATTCCCAAGGGGTGTATGATTTTTTACGAGTTTAGCGCTTCCCCCAAATATAATAGGTAAGGTTTAAACGTTGAAAAGCACTTAAGAGCAGTTACACACTTTACTGTGTGGGGGGCAGTAACATTCAGGGATCTTTAAGGTGAGGGGCGATGTGCGATGTTATTGAAGGGTTTGTTTTAGGAATGGATTATTTTTTTAGTTGGATTTTAACCCGATTACTCTATTTACAGGTGCTTTATGACCCCTTACAGGTTTACCCCTTGTGAAATTATTATAGGGTTTTGAGGTACCTTCCCCCTAATAATAAAAATGTAATTTATTTCTAAAGTACATGTACAAGGTTACAGACCTAGGCATCAGTATAATGTATCACTGATGTCAGCCCCTTTTTATCACAGCACTTCCTGCAAATAGGGCAGTTTTGTCCCCCCGGGTTTCGACCCTCACCATCGACCAACAACCCCGGGACCCATTTTTTCTGTAGGTGAACAGGAGTTTGGCCCAAATGGTTATAACTAAAGACCATAATTTTTTTTCGGGTGGGCGGGTAAGCCAGCAGAAGGCCTCGGTTTGATGACCAAAAACTCCAACGGGGGGGCTCTAAAACCCCCCATCAGGGGAAAAACATGTTTCCCTTTTTTCCCGACGAACCTTACCTTAAACTAACATGAAAAGGTACGAAAGGGGTCTTGAAAGGGAAAAACTTTAGTTTTTTCACCCATAACGGGGGGTCGGGGCCACGGACTTCAGTTTTATGAAACTGAGTGCGCTAGCGATCCAGCTAGGGGAAACCCTTTGTGGGACTTGTTGCTTTTCTGTCCAAACACGTTCTTGCTACTGGGCCAGGGGTTCTTGCTAATGCCAGGCAGCTTTTTTGCAAATGTCCGGGCAGGGGGTTTTGGGTACTGTTTTGGGCAGCGTTCTTGCTACTGTCCGGGGCAGCGTTCTTGCTTAAAGTCCAGGGAGCGTTCTTGCTCTATCCAGGGAGCCCTTCTTTCCCACTGGGCCAGGCAAGGGTTTTTGCTTTCTGTCCGGGGAGCGTTTTTGCTACTGTCCGGGGGAGCGTTCTTTCTAATGTCCAGGCAGCGTTTTTGTACTGTCCAGGGAGCGTTTTTTTGGGACTGTCCAGGCCCGCGTTGGGTTTCTACTGTCCCCCGGGGCAGCATTGTTGCTTTCTGGTTTCCCGACAGCGTTTTTGCTACTGTCCAGGGGAGTGTTTTTTTGCTAATGTTCCAGGCAGTGTTTTTTTGCCCACTGTCCAAGGGAGTGTTGTTGCAAATGTCCAGGCCAAGGGGTTGTTGCTATTTTAGGCAGCGTTGGGCGCTACTGTCCCGGGAGGTTTGGTTTCTTAAATGTCCAGGGAGTGTTGTTGCTACTGTCCCGGCAGTGTTTTTGCAAATGTCCAGGGAGTGTTTTTGCTAAATTCCAAGGGGAGGGTTTTTTTTTGCTACTGGGCCAGGCAGTGTTGTTTCTACGTTTCCCGACAGCATTGTTGTAATGTCCAGGGTTTGCCCTTTGGGTTTCAACTGTCCAGACAGCATTGTTTTACTGTCCAGACGCGTTGTTTCCCACTGTCCAGGCAGTGTTGTTGTATGTCCGGCAGGTTGTTGCTACTGTCCAGGGAGTGTTGGGTTTCTACTTCCAGGCAGTGTTTGGGTTTCTACAGTCCCCGGCAGTGTTGTTGCTACGTCAGGGAGTTTTTGGTTTCTATTTTCCAGGGAAAAAATTTTTTGTTGCCCACTGTCCAGGCAGTGTTGTTTTCTTTCGTCCCCCGGGAGTTTTTTGTTGCTTTCCCGTCCAGGCAGTGGTGTTTTTACTGGGCCCGGCAGTGTTGTTGCCCACTGTCCAGGGGTGTTTTTTGCTTCTGTCCAGGCAGTGTTTTTGCCTTTCAGTTTCCCGGCAGTTTGTTTGCTATGTCCCCCACAGTGTTGTTGCTACTGTCCAGGCAGTGTTGTTTCTACGGGCCAGGCAGTGTTTTTTGCCCACTGTTTCCCGGAGTGTTGTTTTCACAGTCCCCGGCAGTGTTGTTGCTACAGTCCAGGGCAGTGTTTTTTGCTACGTCCCCGACAGTGTTGTTGCCCACGTCCAGGCAGTGTTGTTGCTTTCCCGTCCGCAGTGTTTTTGCTACTGTCCAGACAGTGTTTTGCTAAATGTCCAGACAGTGTTGTTTCTACAGGGCCAGGCAGTGTTGTTGCTAAAAGCCAAGGGGCGTGTTGTTTTCTACTGTCCAACAGTGTTTTTTGCTACTGTCCAGACAGTGTTTTTTACTGTCCAGCAAAGGTTTTTTGTACTGTCCAGGCGTGTTGTTTCTACGTCCAGGCATGGTTTTTGCTTTCATTTCCCAACCCGGTTTTTGCTACTGTTTCCCGACAGTGTTGTTGAAATGCCCCGGGCAGGTTGGGTTTCTTTTCAAATCCCCGGCAAATGTTTTTTTTGCTACAAATCCAGACGTGTGTTGCTAACCCTCCAGGCAGTGTTGTTGGGTTAAAGTCCCGACAGTGTTGTTGCTACTGTCCGGGCATGTTTTTTGCTACTTCCAGACAGTTTGTTGCTAACTGTCCAGACAGTGTTGTTTCTTTCTGTCCAGACCCGGTTGTTGCTACAGTCCAAAACAGGTTGTTGCTACTGTCCAGGGCAGTGTTTTTTGCTACAGTCCGACCCGTGTTGTTGCTTAAAAGTCCAGACATTTTTTGTTGCTACGTCCAAAGTGTTGGGTTGGGTACTGTCCAGACAAATGTTTTTTGCTACATCCAGACAAAAAAGACCCCCGCTGTTCTTCCCCGGGGGTGCCCGTATTGTCATGAAGGGCGGATCTCCCATCTTTTTAGAATTTTATTTGGGGGGCTGTAAAATAAGTAAGGCAAGTCAATTTAGTTTTGTTGTAATTCATGATGGTCAGACCTCGTGGAAATAGAATTATTTTAATGGCTTTCGTGATTAAAAAAAAAATTTTAAACAGGAGGAACGCTTAAAAACCCCTTTTGGATTTTTACAGCGCCCATGGGGGGGGGGGTGGAAGGGATTCAGACTTAATTCGGGGGGGCTGGGGCACAGATCCAATTCCCTAGATCAAAAGCCCCTTTCCCCGCGTCAAGGAACCTCTAACCCTTTTTGCCCGTAAAAAAAATAGGGCAGAGGGGCCGCACAAATTTCTAATGCAGTTCAATTTACCAATAAAGATTTGAAACCAATCGTGGAAACTAGTGTAACAATTTCTTCAGCCTTTTAACAACTCAAACCTAATCTACGATACTTTGATTTTTAAAACCAGGCAGAAGATGCATTTTCTAGTTACTAACCAGAGCCCGAAAACCCCAAAGCTACCTAGCGCTTTAAATCTATACTCCTTGATCCCCCACTAATTTCCCTTCATCCATACTTTTCTGTCTTGTGAATCAGTTGTTTGTGTCACTTGCTTATGTGTCGCTTGCTTGCGTGTCACTTGCTTATGTGTCAGTTGCTTGTGTGTTGTTTTGGTTGGTTGTATGTCAGTTGCTTGTGTTTTTGTCACTTGATATGTGTCAGTTGCTTGTGTGTTCTGTTAGTTGGTTGTATGTCATTTTGCTTGCACTTCCTTTTTTCCTAAGTCTTGACTTCTGTAAGTTCCAATGAACCCCAGTAAGACAGTACCACACATCTCTTGTACAAACTGGTTTACACGTCGGAGGTTCCTTTCAGGTAGTCCAGAATCCTCTTCCTTGTCTCTTTCTCATATAATAACATTTATATCTACAAGTATATAATACACATAATCAAGATTTACTATATAGTAATCTTGTTATGCAGAGCATTTCGGGCAAATTAGGTTTAATTTTGTCGCCAGGATGCGACCCGCACCAGTCCACTAACACCCAGGTACCTAATTTTACTTTCTAAGTGAATAGTGACAGCAGAATCTTAAGGAAACAGGTCCTAGTGTATCCAATGTCTTGCACTCATCTCTCTGCCTAAATCTAACCATCTCTATCTACATATCTCATAATCTCTCTGCCTACACATCGTCCCATCACCGTCTACATGTCTCTCCCTACATATGTTATATCTCTTATTTTAGCATGTTGTCCAACACTTGAAATACATCTGCTACATTCTCATAACATCTCTGCTGGAAACTGTTATCATCATGATAAAGTTCCTGGTGGGCGAGACTTTACATGTAATGTTAACATCATGATGTTTATTCGATCACTCCTCAGAACTGATGATCATTGAATCAGTTTGAAACAATAGTGTCATACATTTGAAACTGCACTATTTGTTCATTAGCTACCCAATGGAAATAAGTCATTCTGTCTGACTTTCTTGGGTTATAATAGGTTCTCTACACATATGCTACTATGTATGATCTATCTAACTATATTTGTGTATACCTGAATAAACTCACTTATTCTTATTATACATATGTTTGTAGTTACCTGCATAAGAACTCTAACTCACTCTATCTAAATCATAAATAATTTTTAAGCATTAGGATTAGTTTGCCCGAAATACTGTAAGTATTATTGACTTTCTCTTGTGCCTACCAATTTATTTTTTTTACGTGCACTATATTATTTGTAACGCATAAAGAAATAAAAATTTCTATATGTATAATTTTGGTCATGGATACAAAGCAGGTCATCTTCTCAGGTTAAAAACCACACTTGGTATACCTGGAGTATACCTGGAGGGTGCTCCAAGTCATCGTGATGGTAGTTACATCAAGGAATACCAGAACACAGCAGTACTTTTCTTCAACCGCGTTCCTAAAACAGGCAGTGAGATGTTGGTGTTGCTGCTGCAGTGGCTGCAAGCACCTAACAACTTCAGACATGTCAGGCTCAAAAATTCTATCAGACGGTACCTTACTTCTAATGAGCAGGTAGGAACATAAAACTTTTGTTTAGAAATAATTTTGAGTTTATTCTCTGTATAAAAGTTATTATCGTTTTATTCGTCAGGAAGCAGGACAACTCATATAGATGGCACTGAAATGTGTGCATGGGGCTTTACTGCTTGTTATTGTAGTGATTTATTAGGAGGGTTTTCTAAGATATATTATTGTATTATATATTAGTAATAAATGCTTTAATTTAAAAACTCTTTGTATCATGGAGTGATGAGGAACTGGGGTATCTGCCCTAAATTTAAATAAACCTATACTTTTGCTTCACCCCAAAATTTTAAAATTTTTGATTAGTTTTTGCCACCGAATGGTGTTTATTGTGACCCCTTTCCACCCTGGGGACGGTAGCGCGAGAGCATATGGATACACAAAAGGCCTAGGAACTGGGCCCCCAAGGGTTAACAGGAATACAATGGATTTATATTACATATCTTAGTTACTTATTGTTACAAGAAAAATTTTAGGAAATTTTGCTTGTTATCGGTTTTTTATTTTCATTAATAAGAATCTTGACATGTCACATGGTTATTTACTGTCTGTCTCTGTATTCCTCAATAAGTGGACAAATTTAAAACATGTGTTTAAGAGAGTGCCATAGCTGATCACATAAATTTTCATTTGTTTGATCATCATCGTGTGTCTCCAACTGCCAGAAGTACTTTGACCAAACTTAAGCCCGGCCTTACAACATCAGTCAGTTGTTCACTTGCAAGTTGCTCCATAAACTTACTTATTACGTTATGTTTTTCTAGGGGGTTATAGATCACCAGGCTTCTAACTGCATTCCCATAACAAACATTTTCTTATTTGCTTCCCTTTTTCCTAAAATTTTTTCCAAGCTGACACGTTTACCAAAGTTATATTCTCATTTCCTTCTGGGTCTCTTTGGCTAAAATATCAAATTTTCATGAAGGATAACCCAAAGTGTTGGGATCCATAGAATTGTCAATTTAATTCCTTTGTCCCTAATTTTGAGTATCTTACCCCGGTTCTCCAATGAGCAGTTGTTGGAGTCATTATAGGTCAAGAGCCTTCAATGATACTTGAATCAGTAATGAGATAGAGTAAGTCACTGTCAAAGTTAGCTTTGGGCCCCTTAGGATTGCAAAAAATTCAGTTTTTTCATGTGACACCCCTTTTTTAATTTTATGCCCCAATCAAAAAATTTTTTATCGTTCTTAACTAGGGAGGTGGCAACAAGAGCAGGCGCCCTGCCAGAAGACTCGTTTGATATCAATGTATATAACTTGTGATAAATGTTTTTTACCACTAGGTGGAAAAATTTTTTTTTTGAGCGTTGCTCTAACAAAAGATTTTAAGGAAGGGAATTACTTAGCAATGAGCTTCTTGGGAGGGACTTGTAGGTATGTGATATTAAATGAAACTCATCCTCCATGGAGGGGTGAATGCTCTTGTTGCCTAAGTGATACAGTTCATGCAGGTTATAAAACTTAATGCAATTGCACGTTTTTCACAATCCATTTAGATCCTGTGTGTTGTTACCTTAGACACTTGGTAAGATTTCACTGTGACAGTGTCTGGTTCGTTTCTCAACATTCTAATACCGGTACAGTGTTAATTTCACAATCCTATTCACAGTTACTAGAAATACCAAAGCTCCTCCTCTCATGTTAAGAACTTTTGTAGATCTGGGACAGCAAGAATAATCCTGAGAGCTTCATTTGCATTAACTCCAGGGTCGGAGAGAACTTTCTCTAGTAAATCTACACATGGGGAGCAGCATAATCAATTAAGGACCTACAACATAGGCTATGAACATCATTCTACACCGGATTCTCACATTAGCTCCATAGTTGGGGTTGGTTGTAGCCAGCAACAGCTATGAGAGCTATTTTGCTGCTTTACATTCTTGTTTAGTTGTGGTATAGTGGGATTTGTTTAAGGGTACATCTTCACCCAAGAAGATATCGTAAGTTTTAACGTAGCTATTGATTTCACCCTGCAAATAGATGGGTGGGGGATGTCGTTTGCTTGTTAATATCTTTGTTTTAGAGGGAAGATTTTATGAGGTTAGTCGAATTACAAATTGCTTGAACTTCATTAAGAATGGTATTTCATCTTCTTATGCCCTGTTGTATGGATCTTGATTCATCAGCATAGGCTTATAGCTATTATGTTTTGGTGAGGGCACCAGGGGGTAGCGCAGTTAGGAGAGATTAATCAGAATATTAAATGCATGGGACTAAGGAACTCTCCCTGCGGTTGTACCTAAAGACATTCTTAGAATCACTTCTGAAGCCTTGGTAAAGGACAGAGGATATCTATTTGACAGGTATCCTAGTATTCCAGCAGAGTAAGCTGCCACAATATTAATTTTGGCTGTTCATGTAGTATAACGGTTCTGTTTGCAATATCAAATGCAGATTTTAGATCAAGAAAAGGGTTAAAACTAGTAGAGTAGTGTGCAGTGAGAGAGAAGGTGGAAATACAGTTCTGCAACTTTTACCTTTCTT
>NC_069402.1:112630182-112648844 GCF_026875155.1 Cherax quadricarinatus
TTGGAGAAAGAGACTACATTGTAGGTACAATTCAGTCCGGAGAACATTAAGAGTAGTCATTGGATGATGTATAACCCACCACAGAAACTGCAGGAGGCAAGAGAGGAGTACGAAGAAACAACAGGGTGATGGTGGACACCACTGGCTGAGGTGGCAAAGAAGAGCTCACTACGAGCAGGCAAAGTTATGGTAATGGGCGATTTCAACCACAGGGTGAGTCGACTGGGAAAAACCTGGGCACATGAGGGTGGGTCCCGAAACATGGAGAGCCAAGATGATGGATGTGCGTACTGAAAACCCATGCATCAACATATCGGACACAACAGAGAGAGAGGGGAGGATGGCCAGCAAGAATGGATCTTGTGTCACCCTGGAGCTGTTCAGACATTGAGGACATCACTTACAAGAGGCCCTTGGAGCTAGCGATCATTGTGGTTAGAGTTTTGACTTTATAGTAGTGTTACAATGGAGAAGGGGTTAACGGAACTGAAGGGGACAGGCCAACATTAAAAGGGGGGTTACACAGGTATGAGAAAACTTCTGCAGGTGTGTTCAGTGGGACAGAGAAATGTAGGAAAATCAGTAACGAAGATGATGGAAAAAAAAAAAAATTGGGTGGCAACAAAGGCAAGGAGGCAGAGGAAAGTTTTGTTCCCAAGGGGAAACGAAAACATAATAGGGAAGGACCAAAAACGAGTCCTTGTTTTTCTCGAGGTGTAAGGAGGCAAAAACTAAGTGCAACAGAGAATGGAAAGGTACAGGAGGCATAGGACCAGGAAGGAAAACAGGAGATTAGTAGAAGAGCAAGAACGAGTAATGCGCAGATAAGGAGGGTGGCCAAGCGACGTATGTAAGCGACTTAGCATCGAAAGTCAATTGACCCCGCGAATACTTGCGTATAGCCACAATAGGAGAAGACAACAGTCAAGGACAGGTGATGATAAGGCTGAGGAAAGAAGGTGGAGACTCACACAAAAGAACAACGATCAAGAGGTATGTGAGGAGCTCAAAACACGAGATTTAAGGAATATTGACAGTAGAGACAGGGAAGGACTCTGGGGGGGACAGACAGATGGGGACACCATCCAAGGAATACACCAACAAGTGTTGGACGACATACTAAAGATGAGGAGGAGGTGAAGGAACTGCTAAGGGGGACATCGATATCAAAGGCAATGGGATCCCGGGACAACATCTCTCCCGTGGGTCCTTTAGAGAGGGAGCAGATATGTTGTGCGTACCACTTACCACCATCTTCACACATCCTGGAAACTGGGCAACTACATGAGGTAGGAAGTCGGCAAATGTAAGTTCCCATTTTCAAAAAAGGAGACAGAAAAGAGGCCATAACTATAGACCTTGTCATTGACGTGTATAAGTATGCAAATTTGGAGAAGATTATCAGGAGGAGAGTGGATGGTGCACTGGAACGGAACAGGAGTATAAATGCCAACCAGCACGGATTTCACGGAAGGGCAAATCCCTGTGTCACAAACTTCTGGAGTTTTATGATAAAATAACAGAGTAAGGACAAGAGGAGAGGGGTGGGTTGATTGCATCTTACTTGGACCTGCAGAAGGCACTTTGACACAGTTTCTCACAAGTGATTAGTGGCAGAGCACTAGCAGCATCAGGCGCATATAACAGGAAGGGCACTGCAATGGATCAGAGAATACCTGACAGGGAGGCAACAACGAGTCATGGTACGTAATGATGTATACAGGTAACTGGGCACTGTGTACGGGCGGGGTCCCACAGGGGTCGGTCCTAGGACCAGTGCTATTTTTGGTATATGTGAACGACTGACGGATGGGTTAGACTCATAAGTGTCCTGTTTGCAGATGATGTGAAGTTAATGTGGAGAATTAAATTGATGAGACAGCAGGACTCAAAGAGACCTGGACAGACTGCGACACCTGTCCAGCAAATGGACCTTACTCGAATTTAATCCTGCCAAATGCAAAGTCATGAAGATAGGGGAAGGGCACAGAAGGTCCAACATAAGAGTATAGGCTAGGTGGCCCAAAGACTGCCAACCTTCACTCAAGAGAAAGATCTTGGGCGGGTGTATTATAACACCGAGCATGTCTCGGTAGCACACATCAATCAGATAACTCTGCAGCTTATGGGCCGCCCGGCCAAACCTGAAAACAGTATTCCCGATACCTTAGTTAAGGGAAAAAATCATTCAAGACACTGTACACCGTGTATGTCAGGCCCATACTGGAGTATGCCGCCACCTGTATGCAACCCGCACTTGTTAAAGCACGTCAAGAACTAGAGAAAGTAACTAAGGTTTGCAAACAAGGTTAGTTCAGAGTATGGGGAATGTCCTATGAAATAAGATTAAGGGGAATCGGCCTGCCCCCTGACGACATGGAGGACAGACAGGGTCAGGGGATGAGACATTGATAACGACATTATAAAATTACTGCGTGGAATAGACAAGGTGGGAAAAAAGACAGGATGTTCCAGGGGGGGACAAAAAACAAGAGGCCCCAATTGAAGTTGAAGACACAATGAGTCAGAGAGATAGTAGGAAGTATTTCTTCAGGCATAAGGGGTAAGGGAGTGAATAGCCCAGAAAAAAAAACTAGTGGGGGCAGGGAAACCCTACCGTTTTAAACGATTTGATAAAGCCCCTGGGGCGGGGAGAGAGAGGGTAGTGAAACCTAAGAGGCGGGCCCGGAGCTAGGACCGACCCCCGCAACCAAAAAAAAGGTGGTACAAAAAAGGTGAGTACAACACACACACACACCACACACCACAACAGTATGCGGCACCATTTTGGAACCCACCCCTACCCAAAGCACTGAAAAAACAGAAAAAGGAAAATTTTTTGCAACAAGACTATCCCAACTAAGGGGTATGCCAAACGGGGAGAGTTTAGGGAAAAATCAACCTGCGACACGGGGGACGGGAGAGATGGGGGGGACATGTTTAAAGCCATACAAAATACAAAGGGGAATTGACAAGTGGACAAAGCCCGGGATGTTCCAAAATTTGGGACACAGTAAAAAGGGGAAAACGGTTGAAGTTTGGAAGACCCAGATGAATCACAGGGAGTTAGAAAAATTTCTTCCCCCACAAATATCATAAGTGGAATAGTTTGGGAAGGGGAATGTATTTGGAGGCGGGTCCAACATATTTTAAAGCAGGGGTTATGATAAAGCCACGGCTCAGGAGAGTGCCCCCGGGTACGATAAAGTGAAGGGGCGGGCCGGGAGCTTGGACTCGACCCCCCCGAAACCAAAAACTGGGTATAGAACTGGGTGAGAACATATGGGGAAAATGTTTTATTTAAAAGCAGCAAAGTCGGGGTTTTTTTCCCCTCCAAAGGGGTCTGTAATATACCAGTGGATAAAATACTTACCATTTTTTTTGAACACTTCTGAGTGATTTTTTTTCAAATTCATTAATTTTATCCACCCCCAGTACATAATACCAGGGTGTAAACAATAAACCATCGGCAAAGTTTACTTTCTTTTGGTCTACAACTGGGGGTGATTTAACCTCCAAAGATATTTGGAACCCCAGCCGGACCGGGGGGTAGTAAACCAAGAGCCCTGCTTATTTTTTTTGGGAATGCCCCAAACATGTGGCTCCCCTTTGCAGATAGAATAAAGGATAAATAGACTAAACTGGTGTCATTCTCCCGGGAGCCTTAAGTCCATAAAATTCATTTTGAAGTTTTTTTCGAAATTTTTGGGTTCCAAACACTCCCCTTGAAAAGGGCCAAAATTTTTGGAAATTTTTACCCCCTTTTTGGAAAGCATACAGCTTACCAAAATTTTTTCATTTCTATCATGCATCTGAAGCCCAAAAGTGAAGGGAATCCCCAGCATGTGCACTATAAATCCACTTTTCCACAACCCTACCAACCTGTGTCTGGCTCTGACACAACATTGCCAAAATTTATGCTTAATGATTGAGAGCATTTATGATAACGGGAGAATCAGTTAAAAATTAAACTTCAATTTTTGATACATAAATGCTTTCGGGTGCAAGGAGTATGGCAAACATTTTCTGTCTAAAGGGGTAAGGCCCAAAAATTGATGCTTTCCAATTTTTTTTAAAAGAGAGCCTTAAACTCGGGCAGCACCCCCCCCCCCACTTTTCAAGATCTAAACTTATTTCCCGTTCATTACATCCACATTTTACTACTGGCAATCTATATCTACAGGCCCTTTAAACTCTAAAAATAAACCTTGACCTAAAACGTTTTCCTTAAATATTTGGGGAGGGGAAACGGGCAAAACACCAAAAAACCAAACACTCTACACTTTCCCCCCGTGTCCGACAAACCTTAAACAAAAATTCCAATTTTATTAAAAGGGCCCCTAAAATCGGAAAAACCCTCCCGAGAACCTAGAACGCAGACACATTCATCACCTTCAAAACCCCATTAAAAAAACATCTTATCTCCCGATAAAACCCCCGTCAACAAACAAACCGAAACCCCCCTGGTGATTAAACACTTCACTCGCTCACCCCGGGGGCCAAAAACAAAAATTTTAATCTAACCCTTAAAAATAATAAACCTGTCATACTCCAATACGGAAACTTTTGGAAATTTTGCCAAAACAAAAGCATTCACCATTGCTAAACCACAAACTATATTTTTCACTTAGCCATAAAAACCAAATTTAAACCTCAAATTGTAATATTTTAAAATTAAGAATAAAACAAAGGGAATCCCCGAAATGCCTACCCATGCAAGCTTTTCTATGGACACTCGGTAACACAATTTTACAAACATTAAACCAAACAAAACCCAAAATTTTTTCTGTAAACTCGCTTTTGTAATCCTTATAGAAAATTTTAAAACTTAAATTTTGGGAATTTGAATTTAAATTGTACACAACACAGCACAAACCCCTGCAAACCCGTTGGGTTGGGGAACAGAACCATCAACGAAATAAATTTTCGAGAGTGTGTGCTGTGTGACTAAGTTATCAATACAGCTTAAGGGCCCCATGTTTTTCTTCAAGGGGAAAGTTTTGGTTTTGATTTAAAAAGTAGTTTGGGGAAATTTAGGAATGGAGTTTTAGGGGAAAGGGGGAAATTCCATGGAGCGGAGAAGTGCCGCTGTTTCCTACTTTACATAAATCGTATCTGGGTTTACGGGGGTCGGGGTTTCCCTCCTTTTTTGATTTCCCTCTGGAGGAGTGGGTTTACCATGCTTGGGGGGAAATTTGGGGCTTTTTGTGTAGGGGGTTTTAATGAGCTTGGCCCCCGACATATTAAAACCCCCAATTTTGGAATTTCTTTCAGTAACAAAAATCTCCGATCTTGGAAAATCCAAAAATCTTTTTTTATATTTAAAATTTTGGCAGTACGAAAAGGGGATCCTTGGGTGATCCTCATTGCTTCGTTCTGCAGTTTTTCCAGCCCTCCAAGCTTTTCCCGTCAGACACAAGAGCAATAGTGGGGGCAGCTAATCAACCAATGATCTAATATAAACAAGAAAACAATTTTTACAATTTTTAAAATTACACCATACCTGGGTGAAGCCCTGCCACAACTCTAATGCCTTATCGTTCTTTGTATTTTTGGGGGACAAAGTCTTGGGTTTCAACAGGGCCCCAAATATGGAACCTCAAAACCAAATACCTTTTTCTGCCTTTACATATTCTAGAAGAACCCATCATGCAAATTTAACTACGAACTGTGCCCCTCTGTCGAGGGGGCGCCTATTGGATCTTTGTTTTTTCATAAAAGATTATCAAACCCCGGGGCCCCCGACAAAAAGGGCTAGTCCCTGTTAAGAAATTTTTGGGGGTTGAAATCCGGGGGTTAAACATTATATTAACAGCAAAAAATAATCAAAAAAATAATTATGGGGGGCCCAGGCAAGCATTTAATAATGCATTAATTAGAATAAATTTAACAGTGGGGACTGAGCACAACCCCCCTCTGGGTTTCCTATTTCAAAGTCTTTATTACACTTCTTGTCCCGGGAACCCAAAACAGAAAAAGACTTTCTGTTGGACAGGTATCCTTTAATCCAGCGGGGAACCATCCTCCAACATCCTTCTGGCAAGTTCACTTTAAATTTTTACATTCGTTGGCTACACCCAAAATGGATTTAAGGTCAAAGGGAAGGGAATGGGAGGAGCTGTCAGTGTGCCGGTGAGAAAATTTGGGTATGCAATTTATCACGCTCCTTCCATGCATTAAACCAAATAAAAAGGGGGGACCAAAAATTTTTTGATTTGTACTAGAAAATTTTAAAAATCATTCTCTCAAATGTTTTAAAACCCAACAGCTAGTAAGAAAATTGGGCCCAAATGCATTTTGGTTTATTGGGCCCTTTGGGAAATTGGGAAAAAAAGAGGCCCGTTTGGGCCAAATTGAGGGGAGCCCCCAGTTACATAGCTCATTTTTTTAATTCAAGTAATGGATTACCTGGTACTCGACACAGCAATCTCAGTAAGTGTAAGTAATACCATCCTCACCAGGCGACGTGGAATTTCCCTTATTAAACGCTGCAAACAATTTTAAAATTAGTGAAAGGGTTTTTCAACCTCTCCTTACTGACATAAAGCAAACAACCCTCCCTTGCATCATATTTTTTTCATTTAATTTTTCCCTTTTGGGACTGGGGAAAATTTCATAGCTAGAGTAGCACCCAAGCACTGACTAACTCACGCCCTATGAAAGGGGTAGGGGCGTATCTGCCCAGTTTTGGGAAACCCTTTAAATTTTATTTATTTCCCCCCCCCTGCCCGCTTTAAATGGGAGTTTAGCATTAAAAAATGGGCAAATTTTTCCCGGGCGGGTTTTCCGCACTCTGCATACGGGTCTCTGCAAACATTTGTTAATAAAAATTTTTTATGCACCCCATACCCATCCAGTGGGCGGGAGTCAAAAAATTCAGAGGTACTTAAAGGGGCCCGGGGCTGGGCCTCAAAGTTTTGATAGCTAGCAAAATTACAGAGTAATGAAAACACAAAATTTTCAAAGGTAAAGACTCACAATTTAAAAAAGGTAAGAACTCCAGGGGGCTAGTCAAAAAATCAGACAAGTTACAAAGGTATTTACAGATTACATAGTTCACAATGGGGCCAGGGACTGGGCCTCCAAAGTTTTGATGGCTGAACTAGGTACAAGGTAATGAACTCACAGAGTTACAAAGGTAATGAACTCATAAGTTACAAAGGTAATGAATACTGTAAGAGTGAATGTGGCAAGTTCTTTCTGACATACTCACACAACAGTTGGTTGACCTTAGGTTATAAGCTGCATATCCAGGCAAGTTTGGTGGAGGTTGCTCCATCTTTCAATCTACATTCCTGCAAACAGATGACATCAATATTCTTGGTTGCACTAATATGATGTAAGTCAGGCAACCGCTTCCTGATGGAAGCAATGTCCATGAAAAGATTTGTAATGTATCCATTGTAGTGAGTTATTACAATCTCTTGCTCATAAGATGGTTAAAAACTATTATGCTTTGACTGCAGTGTGCAGATACATAAGAGCAAATAACGTAGTTTGTACATCTTTATCTTCAGAACCTTTATTTTTAAGCATTTTTCGGCATTTTGGCAGCCAGTTATAAGGCAAGTCTTGAAGGCAAGAGTTATGGGCTTCTTTCTCACAAATTGCTGGAAGCTGAACGGAGATTGCTGCACTTTTGACATCATCACCATGCTCAAGAGCATCATCTCTGATTACATATATTTATTAAACTTGTCAGGATCTGTTCAAGATGCTCAATTTTTTTCTGGAAATTTGTTATAATATGAGGAAGGTCAGGCGAATCCAATGCCTCTCCGGAGGATGGCACTTCTGGGTTAGTGCTTCCTTTAACACCTATCACCTTAACAGGTACCATGGTTACATTAGTGTTCTCTGTTTCATCATTCATTGCAGGTAGGTCCTGTGCATCTGACTCATCTCCAATTTCCAGGGAGGTTACCGTGTGGTGTCCGTCTGGACTGTTGTAGTTGTGTGTATTGGGAGAAATGACAAACTCATCCCCATATTCAGGTGTAGCCATAGGTATCTGTAGTGGCAGACCAGTTGTTCCATATGTGCTAGCAGGGATGGCTAGCTCCTCCACAGGTGGTGTGTGTGATGGCATTCTGGTATCATCAGAATTGTTTGCAGTGAGGTGGGGTTCTTGCACACTTTGCAGAGGTTCAGTCTCAGATCTGGCTGTGGTAGACTGGATGGCCCCATCCTCAGTTACCATTAAAGGACTGTTATCAGGTTTACCTCGAAGGTTGTTTGGGTTCTGACTGCAGTCCTTGTGGGAAACTGTAACCCCAACTTCTTTACAGTTAATACACTTAAATTTTTGGCTGTCAGGGCCTACTGTGCATTCTCTAGTGGAATGTTTCCCAGCGGTGCCCGGTGGCCTGGTGGCTAAAGCTCCCGCTTCACACACGGAGGGCCCGGGTTCGATTCCCGGAGTGGAAACATTTCGACACGTTTCCTTACACCTGTTGTCCTGTTCACCTAGCAGCAAATAGGTACCTGGGTGTTAGTCGACTGGTGTGGGTCGCATCCTGAGGGACAAGATTAAGGACCCCATGGAAATAAGTTAGACAGTCCTCAATGACGCACTGACTTTCTTGGGTTATCCTGGGTGGCTAACCCTCCGGGGTTAAAAATCCGAACGAAATCTTATCTTATCTTATCTTATCTTATCTCACACCAGAATGTAGTATTCCACAGTCTACTGCAACATGGCCATAGTGCTGGCATTTGTAACACCTACGTTTAGGGGGTAGGTACACTTCGATGTTTAGGAAACGTAAACCATGCACCCAGATATTCCGGGGGAGGGCACAGGACCCATCCAACTGGCAATAATTTGGGATTTTCCTTTAAGTCTTTTAGGCTTGATGATATGCTCACTGAGAGTCAGATGGGATGGGTCCATGTAGAGAGGGTATCCAAAGATTATGATACTGACCCATTTTTAAAGTGGTGAGTGTCTGATGGAGGTCGGAGCAGCTTAATACCCCCATAAGGATTACTAATGTAGATCATTGATCAGTTCTTTATTCTGTTCCACAATACACAAAGTTGTGTGTGTTTTCCTAAATTGGATCCTTGAGTTAGGATGCTTGTTTACAGCTTCCATTAGCCATGCACACTTAGCAGGCAGCGGGGTGTTGTCAGGGAAGTTCAGCTTAACACATTCTTCCTTTGAAGAAAGACTTCTTGCAGCCTCTGTGCACCAAGGACGTTTAGTATCACATTGTGTATGAGTCAAGTGAGTCTGACTACGTCGACGCTCTAGCCCTTTCTCACTTTTTCTCTTTTGTTTACTTTTAAAGGTCTGGAAGCTATCATCATTTCCATCACCTGCAGAAATAGGTTCCTCTGTGACAGTTGCCATGTTTGCCAGTGATGATATCTGGTGTAAGACTCACAACACAAGAATTCCTTGCTTATCTTTCCCTTATAAGAGCAAGAGCAAATATTCACTACAAAGTCAGAAGTCCAAAATAGATCACAAGACACAAGTGCTCAAGTTCAATGAACACCTCCAACCATACTCAACCCAGACCACCACCACTCAATACGACACACACCCCACCAAAAACACACTCAGCTGTAGATAGATGAACCAGTACCTAAACAATCTCACTTACACACGCGTTACTATGTATGACAAGTGTTACCAAGTACACCAAGTGTACACTTTATCACTTAGAATACACTTGTGTTGATGTAAATATAGGTGAGAGTGGTACACCGCTGGTCGTAATAAACATACTCAACTTCTTAAAGTCACACATAGGCCCAGCTTCTGTAGAGGTACCAGCATTTTAATGTGTTTATTATGTGTCAGTGCGTGTCTGCAGTCATTAAATTGGTGTATCAGAAGTTAAAACACTACAATCCAGTGATCAAATAGTCTAAAACAATTTACACAATGTATAACTAGAGGTATAATGATTGCAAATTGTTACTATTACAATTTTAACTAGGCGCTAGACCACTAGATGAGATGGCAAGAACATAGATGTTAACAGGCTGACTCTTGCTTAACACGGTTGAAAGGTAACCGAATTACTCAAGTAAGAAAGTATTCATGAAACTGAACATTATGCAGGAGTAAGATTGTTCACAGTAAAAATACAAAGCATAAGTTACACACTCAGACCACAGATGAACACTGCAATTTGAAATATTACTGGGAATTTAGCAGTAAAGTTTCAGTCTGAACGAGAAAATGTGTTAGAAAACACAGCAATGACACTAGGACAAGCAATTTAATTATGTAACCGTATTTAATAGTTCAGTTACACTGAGCAGAGCATGTATTACACTGATTTATCAAATGTAAGGAGTCGCTACACAGAAGCACACTCTGAGCCTTTTAAAGTCTTAATACAGGCTTACAAATGACAATTAACTGTTGGGGAAAGCAGCACTTAACACTTCTAGCACAAATATGACAGATGAATGTTCACTGTGTACAAGCCAATCACCACAAACTTACTATGTTTGTAAGTGAACCTCTGGCATATCCCACTCAAAATGTCAGCACTGCAATGCTCGTCAAATTGTTCTCAAGCCACTACAGGAAACACTGGTATGCCAGCAGCACTGCAGAACGTATACACAGACATGCTGGGCCCTAGGACAGCTATAACTGCAGGCTGCCTTAGCTTGTTCTGGCTAGCTTTTAGTGCTGCCCTCAAGCTTGCTTGACTGTGCTCGCCAAGCCCGCGCCAACCACCCGGACACCTGCTTGCAGCAGGCAGGCAGGCAGGCACACAGGAGACACTCGCAAGATGAGCGGAGTGCGGCACAGAGGACACGGGCACTCAAGCACCATGGTCTGGCAAAAACCGCCTCTAGACCACAAGCAAATAGAGGCGAACGGCTGAGTTCCAAATCGAGGAAGGAGAAGGGACAAGGAAGGGATATTCACCTCGCTAGACACAGGCAATATGGGTGTAGTGGCCTGCAGGTCGCAGTGCAATTTTCAAGGTCATTCACTGGGCCCACAGTCGTCTCGAGTTACCAACCCTGTACTACTTGTTAATTACTCCAAACCCGCAGCACTTAACACATCTAGCACACGTGTCTTGGAATGACAGACAAATTTTCACTACATAAGAACTAGTTCTCACAACACCGAAGGTACGGCCGGAACACTAGAACATTCACAAAGGCATTCTGGGATTCAGAACAGATGTAGCCTTGGCCTTCACTGGCTGGCTTGGAGCACTGTTTGGCCTGGATCAGCTAAACTCGCCCTTATTCCATATGTAGATAATGGCGACGAGTTAAGGGATACCGGTGAAAAGGAAAGTCGAGGAAGGGACATTCACCTCACTAGACACATGCAGTATGGGTGTAAGTGGCATGCGGGTCTTATAGTGCCATTTTCAAGGTCACCCAGCAGGCCAGACATTCCTCACTCATTTTAAGCCTACGTAGGTACTGATGGTAGCACAATGTCCTAAGTCAGCGTAATCCACTCATGCAAATAGTTACAACAAATCTGCAGCACTTGCGGAACTTAGAGAGTTGAGTACCAGCGGGGCAGCAAAATACACCTCTACACTGCACGTCATTGATAGAGGCGAACGGCTGAGTTTAAAGGCGGAGAGTTGAGGATACAGGAGAACAGCAGGGGTAACTGAGCACGCACATTCGCCTTTCTTCACATAGTCAATATGGGCGAAAGTCTCAGGCAGGTGATGCAGTGCCTCGCTCAAGGTCACAGGCTGAGGCAGACTTCTCAAGAGTTACCAAACACTGCAATATTCGTACAAATTGTTACTCACTCCAGACTTGCAGAACTTCTAGCACACGTGTCTTGGAGTGAAAGACGAATTTTCAGTGTGTGGACACCTGGGTTACCAACTCACGTAGGACTGCACACTCGTCGTTATTCCTCAGGTTGGTAAAGCGATGAGTTGTGAGCATTTGAGAGGCATGAGTAGCAGTGGACTAGCAAAATTCGCCTCTACACTGTATGTTGATAGAGGCGAAAGGCTGAGGTCAAATGAAAGGCAGAGGGGAAGCAGATGCCTGTGAGGGCCTTTGCAAAAAGGAAAACTATTTCCAGTGTTTCACTAGATATATATCCTTAGTCACAGCTCGCACATAAGAGTTCTCACAACACTGAAGCTGTCTTCCAACAGTAGGAGTTTTAATGATGACTTATCAGTCGGGAGAAATGGGTAGGCCTGCGAATTAGTAGGTCCAGATCCCCAGCACACGTCTACTCCCCTCAACCACTCAGCCGAGACTGTATATTTACCAGAATTTCTGGTGATACGTATTTCATTTGTAATTAATAGGTCTAGAGCAACTTGTGGATATGACAGTTGTAGGTATCGAAGGGGGACATTTTTGTGACCTAGGTGTCCCAAGTTCCTACTTGTCTATGTAATTGATAAATAATAATTATCTTTGTTATCATTTACTGTTATGTACATAATGAGTTACATTCAGATAAATGTAATTTTCCACAAAGACTATAAATATTTTAATTTAAGTAATGAGTGCACTGTGTGTGTATTGTACTTTTTTTTATTGTTTTTTTTTATTGCCTGGTTCTATTGCTAACTTAATATATGTTAGTGTAAACTTGTTATCTAGTATTTGTATGCATTTATAAGTGGAAAAAAAGGGTGTTACACTTTACTGCGATTTCCACTTGATGGGTGGTAGCCTGGAACCTAACCTGCCATATAAGTGGGGCCCTACTGTAACCTATTCCCTAAGTAAAGAGAAACAACTCTGGAACATGTGTAATACGTATCTGGCTGGCTGGCTGGGTGGCTGGGTCTGTGTTTGGCTGGGTGGGTTTCTGGATGGGTGGGTGGCCGGGTGGGTGGGTGGGTGGTTGACTGACTGGCTGTCTCTCTCTCTGTATCTCTCTCTCTCGCTGTCTCTCTCTCTCTCACAGGTACACGTAAGTCAAGTTATCATACATATTATAAATTACCTAGGATAACCCCAAAAATCCAGACAAAGTGCTATACAGTGGATCTGTGCTCCAGTGCCCTAAATTAATAATAATATTAATAATCATTATTATTATTATTATTACAATAATAAATATGTACTAATATTAATAATAATATTATTATTAAACTATAATATAATAATCGTGTCCACTCATTACTTACCTTAAAATATCTGTAGTCTTAATGTAGCGTGAGAGGTGAGTAAACAAGATTAAATGAATAAACGAGAGAGAATGAGAGGTAGAATGTTCACGAGTTATGTAAACAAACTGTTGTTGTTGTTGTTGGTGTTGTTGTTGTTGTTGTTGTTGTTGTTGTTGTTGTTGTTGTTGTTGTTGTTGTTGTTGTTGTTGTTACCAACCTGGACACGAGTGGTTCCTGTTCACTCTGTCAAGCCCACCGGAAAAACATCTCATATTTGTTAATTTATATGTTATGTTATGTAGCATGTTTATTATATAATTTTGAAAAAATCATAGATGGATTAAGCAAAATGTCTATATTAACATTTTATACATATTTAATGTGCCTCAGTGATTATTATTGTTATTATTATTAATATGGCATCTTCAAGACCAAGTACACTCTTAATGAGTGACTCTGAGACAGACAAGCAGACAGAAAGACAGACACACAGGCAGACAGAAAGGCAGATACACAGGTAGACAGAAAGACACACAGGTAGACAGAAAGACACACAGGTAGACAGAAAGGCAGACACACAGAAAGACAGACACACAGAAAGACAGACAAAGCACACAGGTAGACATAAAGATAGACACACAGGTAGATATAAAGGCAGATACACAGGTAGACAGAAAGACACACAGGTAGACAGACAGACACACAAGTTGACAGAAAGACAGACACACAGGCAGACAGAAAGACAGACACACAGGTAGACAGAAAGACAGACACACAGGTAGACAGAAAGACAGACACACTGGTAGACAGACATGAACAAACACACAGATATATAGACAGACACAGATATACAGGCAGACAGATACAGACAGGTTTATGTACAACACTGAAAACAAATAGAGAGTTCAAGAGTAAGAGCCTTACTTGCCACAATCTCCAGTGCGAGATTCAGACTTCATCTTAGGGGCCATGGTGAAATATACTGTCCAGTTAGTACAGTTAATACAGTATAATGCTGCTGATAGGGCAGGGTTACTCAAACTGATGCTGCCTGCATGACGCATTGCTGCCGCAAGTATTGTCAAATATTGTACAGCGGTGTGCATCAGCCGGCCCAGCCCAGCTGCCAGATGCACGGTCATAAGCCGAGTGGACGTATGTCGAGCAGGTCGTAAGTCGGATGGTAGGTGTATTAATGGTATCTTATATAAATCTGTATTTAAATCTCATTCTTCAGCGATAGATTATTCCCTCCTTGTTGTTCCTAAACCCTGCCGAGAGACTGTTCTTCAAGTGGCTCATGATTTGCCATTGACCAAACACTTGGCCCATCGTAAGACGTGGCATAAACTCAACTATACTTATTTTTGGCCAAGCATGTACTCACAGGTTACAAAGAAGTATAGTTCTTGCAACAGGTGTCAGGTGCTTACTGCACAAAATATACACACTCCTAGTTCCTGTATATTTATTAAATCTAAAACTTCCCTCCTGCAGAAACGAGATACTCCACCATCCAAAAGGAATGTTTGGCCCTTGTGTGGGGTACCTTCAAACTTAAATTTTATTTAATGGGAAAAGAATTCATTTTAGAGATGGATCACAAACCTTTGATATACCTAGAAACTTTAAAGGGAACCAACAGTCAACTCTTGAGGTGGACATTGGCACTCCAAGCTTTTAAGTTTCATATTGTATATATCAATGGTTCATCAAATTATTTTTCTGACTGGTTAAGTCGTAACAGTCACTAGATGATTTAGTACCTTACACGACTTTCTTGGTTAAGAACTTTTTCCTCTCCTATTCTTCTTATACTCCTTGACTATAAGTCTTGGTATGGGGGAGTGTGAGGGAAAAGTTCAACAGATAGGAGTAGCAAACGAGTATATGGTGACGATAGATTGATTGTTAGTCTCCTTGTTAAGGTAGGGTCAGTGTCTAGGTCCCGCTATTCCCCCCCCCCTTTTTCTCCACCCAGAAAAGTGACGTGTGGGACTCCGACCAAACAGTAATCACTTGACTCACAGCTCTCAGCACAACTGTAAGTAAAAGCCTCTGCTCCTATTCTAGTGGATATATTGGTTGAAAGCTTCACTTTTGACCAATAATAAACTTAGTCCTTTCAGTCTAGAGTTCCATGTTATGCTTTTAGATAATCACCATTTCTTTTGAATATTGTACTTGTAATAAATTTGGTAGAATTACCGACAATATGTAAAGTAAAAGGACACAAGTGCAACTAATGTGACATTTTATTGTGGCAACGTTTCGCTCTCCAGGAGCTTTATCAAGCCATTACAAACAATACACGGACACAGAGGGTATATAAAGGCTCAGAGTGAGGTGCAATACTAGTGAGGTACCATTCGATGTTCACTAGTGGTAGTAGTAGTAGTAGTAGTAGTAGTAGTAGTGGTAATGACAAAAATAATACAATATGGTAGTGCAATTAATTCGTACATGAGTAAAAGGATATAAAAGCTATTGCTAGGGTAACATAAAAATAGGTTGGACAAATATAGACTGGAAAGAGGCAGGTAGTTTCAGTGTTCACTCTCTGTAATGTGCCTTGTGTAGTATAACAGGAAAGACTATGTGATGGCAGGGTTTACTGTTTTCTGGAGGATTCTTGCTAAGACTTCGGAGATGGTGAAGCTACCATTGTTTTGTTTAATTGTATTCGAAACAGCGATCAGTGCTGATTCGAGGCACTTGCGTCTGCGGAAATTAGTTTCTTTAATCACTAATTGGGCGTCTCTAAATTTCATGAGATGATTGGTGGAATTTCGGTGTTGTACACAGGCGTTGTTGAAGTTATCGTTCCTACATGCGTAAATGTGTTCATTGAGGCGGGTGTCGAGGGTCCAACATATTTTTATGTTACCCAAGTAATAGCTTTTATATCCTTTTACTCATGTACGAATTAATTGCTCTACCATATTGTATTATTTTTGTCACTACTACTACTACTACTAGTGAACATCGATATTGTACCTCACTAGTATTGCACCTCACTCTGAGCCTTTATATACCCTCTGTGTCCATGTATTGTTTGTAATGGCTTGATAAAGCTCCTGGAGAGCGAAACGTTGCCACAATAAAATGTCACATTAGTTGCACTTGTGTCCTTTTACTTTAAATATTGTACTTATCATGGAGAGTGATTTCTTAAGCAGTGGGTAACCTTTGTCTCTTTCTAACTTGGAATGTCAGCTTGGGTCATCTGGCAACTAAAGAAACAGTGTTGAAGGAGACGGACTTTACACAAGTCATGGAACATCACTTTTTTATCTAACTACCCGATTAATTGTAGTCAACCGCAGGCAACTACCCCTCATCTTTGCAGTGGTGAAGAACCTGCGTTCCTATCATCTGGACAGACTATTCAAGGCTATAGACTCTGTGAAGAACTAGTTGTTGGGCTGTCACTCAACACCTGTGACCCCCCCCCCCACACATCAGTAACAGCTACAATTTCTACAGGACGGTGTCAACATCAACCAGACATCCCAGTTTAACTGTATATATTAGCGTTGAATTTAAATGTAATTTTTTATTTCATTTTTCATTTCTCTTTCAAGTAGGATAAAAATTCATATTTAATTGTTTTATATTTTCATTTCTAAATAATAAAGTGTTTATATTTAACTGTTATCATTCTTTTTCTTTCATTAATTTTCCTGAGGAGGAGCCAGCCTTGGTAAAAACTTATTGAAGTTGTTACAGGGCTGAGTAAGACTTCACATTCTCTTACAACCCTATCTATAAATATATTGAACAACCACGGTGAAAATCACAAAATATTGTCTAAGGCCTACTTTTACTGGGAATAATGTCCCTCTTTCCTACATACTTTAACTTGAGCCTCACTGTCCTCGAAAAAACTCTTCAATGCTTTCAGTAACCTTACCTCCAATACCATACACCTGAAACATCTGCCACATTGCCCCCATCCCCTATCCACCCTGTCATATGCCTTTTCCAAATCTATAAATGCCACAAAAACCTGTTAGCCTTATCTAAATACTATTCACTTATATGTTTCACTGTAAAACACTTGGTCAAACACTCCCCCTACCTTTCCTAAAGCCTCCTTGTTCATCTGTTATCGTATTCTCCGTCTTACTTTTAAAATTCTTTCAATAATAACTCTACCATACACTTTACCAGGTATACTCAACAGCTTATCCCCCTATAATTTCTGCACTCTCTTATTTTATCCCCTTTGCCTTTTATACAAAGGAACTATGCATGCTCTCTGCCAATCCCTAGGTCCCTTTTACCCTCTCCCATACATTTACTAAATAATAGCACCACCACTCCAAAACTATATCACCATCTGCTTTTAACATTTCTATCTTTATCCCATCAATCCCAGCTGCCTTCCCCCCCCTTTCATTTACCTACTGCCTCATGAACTTCCCCCACACTCACAACTGGCTCTTCCTCACTCTACAAGATGTCATTCCTCTCCTCGCCCTTTACACAAAAACACAGCTTCCCTATCTTCATCAACATTTAACAATTTCCTCAAATATTCCCTCCATCTTCCCGATACCTTAACTCTCCATTTAAATTTAAATCTCCTCTCCTATTTTTAACTGACAAATCCATTTGTTCTCTAGGCTTCCCTTTAAATTGTTAATCTCCTCCCCAAACTTTTTCTTTTTTTCAACAAAATTTGTTTATAGCATCTCAAACCCGGGTCTCTCATTTGCTCTCTTTTTACTTGCTTCACACTTTCTTAACATCTCTCTTTTTCTTCCCTATACTCTTCTCTCCTTGCATCACTTCTTTTGTAAAATTTCTCATATGCTAACTTTTTTCTCCCATACTACTTCTTTATATCATCATTCCACCAATTGCTCCTCTTCCCTCCCACACCCACCCCCTCCTGTAACCACAAACTTCTGCTGAGCACTCTAACACTATATTTTTAAACCTACCCATACATCTTCGACCCCATTGCCAATACTCTCATTAGCCCATCTATCCTCCAATAGTTGTTTAATCTTACCCTAACTGCCTCCTCTTTTAGTTTATAAACCTTTACCTCTTTCTTACCTGATGCTTTTATTCTCCTTGTATCCATCTACCTTTTACTCTCAGTGTGTAGCTACAACTAAAAAGTGATCTGATATATCTATGGCCCCCCTATAAACATGTACATCCTGAAGTCTACTCAACAGTCTTTTATCTACCAATACATAATCCAACAAAACTCTGTCCCTTTCGCCCTACATCATATCTTGTATACTTATTATCCTCTTTTCCTTAAAATATTATTGCCTATAACTAAACCTTTTTCAATACAAAGTTCCATCAAAAGGGGTTCCATTTATCATTCCTCTTCTAAACATTAGCACCATCCACACTCTCCCATTTCCCCCCATCCCATCAATCATCATCAGATCTTCAATAAAGTTAAGTCTCATGTAACTGTACACATATTAAAAAAATATATATATATATATAATTTTTAAAATATATTTTATATAATATATATATTATTAATATAATTTTATTTTATTTTTTTATTATCACACGGCCGATTCCCCCCAA
>NC_069402.1:112649344-112734344 GCF_026875155.1 Cherax quadricarinatus
GAGGGGATAGGAAATTGAGGAATTTTGCCTCCCTCAAAGATTAAGGAAATGTGTGCAAAGTGGCTTGAAGTGAAAACCCCATTTTTGATGAAAATGACCCTCACACAGCTATTGCAAGCCGTGCTGGTGACTATAACACTGACAATGTTGTGAACCACTTTAGGAAAATCATAAAGAAACGTGAGGTACAGGCCTCTATGGACAGATATGTTGTGCAACAGAGGTCCAGTGACTCTCGAGCTGGTCCTAGTGGCATTAAAAGAAGAAGGGAAGTAACCCCGAAAAAGGACTTGCCACCTCAAGTCCTAATGGAAGGGGATTCCCCTTCTAAACATTAGCACCATCCACACTCGCCCCTCCTCCCATCCCATCAATCATCACCAGATCTTCAATAAAGTTAAGTGTCATGTAATTGTACATGTCTTCCTCAGTTTGTGTGTTTTAAAATTAATATTTCATGTGGCAAAATTTTTTTTTTTCATACTTTGGGGTGTCTGGAACGGATTAATTTGATTTCCGTTATTTCTTACCTGGAGTTTACCTGGAGAGAGTTTCGGGGGTCAATGCCCCCGCGGCCCGGTCTGTGACCAGGCCTCCTGGTGGATCAGCGCCTGATCAACCAGGCTGTTGCTGCTGGCTGCATGCAAACCAATGTACGAGCCACAGCCCGGCTGATCAGGAACTGACTTTAGGTGCTTGTCCAGTGCCAGCTTGAAGACTGCCAGGGGTTGTTGGTAATCCCCCTTATGTGTGCTGGGAGGCAGTTGAACAGTCTCGGGCCCCTGACACTTATTGTATGGTCTCTTAACGTGCTAGTGACACCCCTGCTTTTCATTGGGGGGATGGTGCATCGTCTGCCAAGTCTTTTGCTTTCATAGTGAGTGATTTTCGTGTGCAAGTTCGGTACTAGTCCCTCTAGGATTTTCCAGGTGTATATAATCATGTACCTCTCCCTCCTGCGTTCCAGGGAATACAGGTTTAGAAACCTCAAGCGCTCCCAGTAATTGAGGTGTTTTATCTCCGTTATGCGCGCCGTGAAAGTTCTCTGTACATTTTCTAGGTCGGCAATCTCACCTGCCTTGAAAGGTGCTGTTAGAGTGCAGCAATATTCCAGCCTAGATAGAACAAGTGACCTGAAGAGTGTCATCATGGGCTTGGCCTCCCTAGTTTTGAAGGTTCTCATTATCCATCCTGTCATTTTTCTAGCAGATGCGATTGATACAATGTTATGGTCCTTGAAGGTGAGATCCTCCGACATAATCACTCCCAGGTCTTTGACGTTGGTGTTTCGCTCTATTTTGTGGCCAGAATTTGTTTTGTACTCTGATGAAGATTTAATTTCCTCATGTTTACCATATCTGAGTAATTGAAATTTCTCATCTTATGGGAAAATTAATTCTGCTAACGATAATTTCACCTAACGTTTAGCTCTCAGGAACGGATTAATATCGTTAAGCGATGGTCCACTGTGTGTATATATATATATATATATATATATATATATATATATATATATATATATATATATATATATTTATATATATATATATATATATATATATATATAGATGTTGCAAGTGTATGGTGTAGGAGGTAGGTTACTGAAAGCAGTGAAGAGTTTTTACGAGGATAGTGAGGCTCAAGTTAGAGTATGTAGGAAAAAGGGAAACTATTTCCCAGCAAAAGCAGGCCTTAGACAAGGATGTGTGATGTCGCCGTGGTTGTTTAATATATTTATAGATGGGGTTGTAAGAGATGTAAATGCGAGGGTCTTGACAAGAGGTGTGGAGTTAAAAGATAAAGAATCACACACAAAGTGGGAGTTGTCACAGCTGCTCTTTGCTGATGACACTGTGCTCTTGGGAGATTCTGAAGAGAAGTTGCAGAGATTGGTGGATGAATTTGGTAGGGTGTGCAAAAGAAGAAAATTAAAGGTGAATACAGGAAAGAGTAAGGTTATGAGGATAACAAAAAGATTAGGTGATGAAAGATTGAATATCAGATTGGAGGGAGAGAGTATGGAGGAGGTGAATGTATTCAGATATTTGGGAGTGGACGTGTCAGCGGATAGGTCTATGAAAGATGAGGTGAATCATGGAATTGATGAGAGAAAAAGAGTGAGTTGTGCACTTAGGAGTCAGTGGAGACAAAGAACTTTGTCCTTGGAGGCAAAGAGGGGAATGTATGAGAGAGAGGAAAGGTTGGAGAGAGGGGGTAAAGGAGGTTTTGTGTGCGAGGGGCTTGGACTTCCAGCAGGTATGCGTGAGCGTGTTTGATAGGAGTGAATGGAGACAAATGGTTTTTAATACTTGACGTGCTGTTGGAGTGTGAGCAAAGTAACATTTATGAAGGGGTTCAGGGAAACCGGCAGGCCGGACTTGAGTCCTGGAGATGGGAAGTACAGTGCCTGCACTCTGAAGGAGGGGTGTTAATGTTGCAGTTTAAAAACTGTAGTGTAAAGCACCCTTCTGGCAAGACAGTGATGGAGTGAATGATGGTGAAAGTTTTTCTTTTTCAGGCCACTCTGCCTTGGTGGGAATGCGGCCAGTGTGATAATAAAAAAATAAAAATATATATATATATATATATATATATATATTATATATATATATTATATATATATTATATATATAATATTATATATATATAATATGTGTACAGTTACATGAGACTTAACTTTATTGAAGATCTGATGATGATTGATGGGATGGGAGGAGGGGAGAGTGTGGATGGTGCTAATGTTTAGAAGAGGAATGATAATGGAAGCCCTTTGATGGAACTTTGTATTGAAAAAGGTTTAGTTATAGGCAATACATATTTTAAGGAAAAGAGGATAAATAAGTATACAAGATATGATGTAGGGCGAAATGACAGTAGTTTGTTGGATTATGTATTGGTAGATAAAAGACTGTTGAGTAGACTTCAGGATGTACATGTTTATAGAGGGGCCATAGATATATCAGATCACTTTTTAGTTGTAGCTACACACTGAGAGTAAAAGGTAGATGGGATACAAGGAGAATAGAAGCATCAGGTAAGAAAGAGGTAAAGGTTTATAAACTAAAAGAGGAGGCAGTTAGGGTAAGATATAAACAACTATTGGAGGATAGATGGGCTAATGAGAGTATTGGCAATGGGGTCGAAGATGTATGGGGTAGGTTTAAAAATATAGTGTTAGAGTGCTCAGCAGAAGTTTGTGGTTACAGGAGAGTGGGTGTGGGAGGGAAGAGGAGCAATTGGTGGAATGATGATATAAAGAGAGTAGTATGGGAGAAAAAGTTAGCATATGAGAAATTTTTACAAAGTAGAAGTGATGCAAGGAGAGAAGAGTATATGGAGAAAAAGAGAGATGTTAAGAAAGTGGTGAAGCAATGTAAAAAGAGAGCAAATGAGAGAGCCGGTGAGATGCTATCAACAAATTTTGTTGAAAATAAGAAAAAGTTTTGGGGTGAGATTAACAAGTTAAGGAAGCCTAGAGAACAAATGGATTTGTCAGTTAAAAATAGGAGAGGAGAGTTATTAAATGGAGAGTTAGAGGTATCGGGAAGATGGAGGGAATATTTTGAGGAATTGTTAAATGTTGATGAAGATAGGGAAGCTGTGATTTTGTGTAAAGGGCGAGGAGGAATGACATCTTGTAGGAGTGAGGAAGAGCCAGTTGTGAGTGTGGGGGAAGTTCATGAGGCAGTAGGTAAAATGAAAGGGGGTAAGGCAGCTGGGATTGATGGGATAAAGATAGAAATGTTAAAAGCAGATGGTGATATAGTTTTGGAGTGGTTGGTGCTATTATTTAGTAAATGTATGGAAGAGGGTAAGGTACCTAGGGATTGGCAGAGAGCATGCATAGTTCCTTTGTATAAAGGCAAAGGGGATAAAAGAGAGTGCAGAAATTATAGGGGGATAAGTCTGTTGAGTATACCTGGTAAAGTGTATGGTAGAGTTATTATTGAAAGAATTAAGAGTAAGACGGAGAATACGATAACAGATGAACAAGGAGGCTTTAGGAAAGGTAGGGGGAGTGTAGACCAAGTGTTTACAGTGAAACATATAAGTGAATAGTATTTAGATAAGGCTAAACAGGTTTTTGTGGCATTTATAGATTTGGAAAAGGCATATGACAGGGTGGATAGGGGATGGGGGCAATGTGGCAGATGTTTCAGGTGTATGGTATTGGAGGTAGGTTACTGAAAGCATTGAAGAGTTTTTACGAGGACAGTGAGGCTCAAGTTAAAGTATGTAGGAAAGAGGGACATTATTTCCCAGTAAAAGTAGGCCTTAGACAATATTTTGTGATATCACCGTGGTTGTTCAATATATTTATAGATAGGGTTGTAAGAGAATGTGAAGTCTTACTCAGCCCTGTAACAACTTCAATAAGTATTACCAAGGCTGGCTCCTCCTCAGGAAAATTAATGAATAGAAAAAGAATGATAACAGTTAAATATAAACACTTTATTATTTAGAAATGAAAATATAAAACAATTAAATATGAATTTTTATCCTACTTGAAAGAGAAATGAAAAATGAAATAAAAAATTACATTTAAATTCAACGCTAATATATACAGTTAAACTGGGATGTCTGGTTGATGTTGACACCGTCCTGTAGAAATTGTAGCTGTTACTGATGTGTGGGGGGGGGGTCACAGGTGTTGAGTGACAGCCCAACAACTAGTTCTTCACAGAGTCTATAGCCTTGAATAGTCTGTCCAGATGATAGGAACGCAGGTTCTTCACCACTGCAAAGATGAGGGGTAGTTGCCTGCGGTTGACTACAATTAATCGGGTAGTTAGATAAAAAAGTGATGTTCCATGACTTGTGTAAAGTCCGTCTCCTTCAACACTGTTTCTTTAGTTGCCAGATGACCCAAGCTGACATTCCAAGTTAGAAAGAGACAAAGGTTACCCACTGCTTAAGAAATCACTCTCCATGATAAGTACAATATTTAAAGTAAAAGGACACAAGTGCAACTAATGTGACATTTTATTGTGGCAACGTTTCGCTCTCCAGGAGCTTTATCAAGCCATTACAAACAATACACGGACACAGAGGGTATATAAAGGCTCAGAGTGAGGTGCAATACTAGTGAGGTACCATTCGATGTTCACTAGTGGTAGTAGTAGTAGTAGTAGTAGTAGTAGTAGTGGTAATGACAAAAATAATACAATATGGTAGTGCAATTAATTCGTACATGAGTAAAAGGATATAAAAGCTATTGCTAGGGTAACATAAAAATAGGTTGGACAAATATAGACTGGAAAGAGGCAGGTAGTTTCAGTGTTCACTCTCTGTAATGTGCCTTGTGTAGTATAACAGGAAAGACTATGTGATGGCAGGGTTTACTGTTTTCTGGAGGATTCTTGCTAAGACTTCGGAGATGGTGAAGCTACCATTGTTTTGTTTAATTGTATTCGAAACAGCGATCAGTGCTGATTCGAGGCACTTGCGTCTGCGGAAATTAGTTTCTTTAATCACTAATTGGGCGTCTCTAAATTTCATGAGATGATTGGTGGAATTTCGGTGTTGTACACAGGCGTTGTTGAAGTTATCGTTCCTACATGCGTAAATGTGTTCATTGAGGCGGGTGTCGAGGGTCCAACATATTTTTATGTTACCCAAGTAATAGCTTTTATATCCTTTTACTCATGTACGAATTAATTGCTCTACCATATTGTATTATTTTTGTCACTACTACTACTACTACTAGTGAACATCGATATTGTACCTCACTAGTATTGCACCTCACTCTGAGCCTTTATATACCCTCTGTGTCCATGTATTGTTTGTAATGGCTTGATAAAGCTCCTGGAGAGCGAAACGTTGCCACAATAAAATGTCACATTAGTTGCACTTGTGTCCTTTTACTTTACATATTGTCGGTAATTCTACCAAATTTATTACAAGTACAATATTCAAAAGAAATGGTGATTATCTAAAAGCATAACATGGAACTCTAGACTGAAAGGACTAAGTTTATTATTGGTCAAAAGTGAAGCTTTCAACCAATATATCCACTAGAATAGGAGCAGAGGCTTTTACTTACAGTTGTGCTGAGAGCTGTGAGTCAAGTGATTACTGTTTGGTCGGAGTCCCACACGTCACTTTTCTGGGGGGAGAAAAAGGAGGGGGGAAATAGCGGGACCTAGACACTGACCCTACCTTAACAAGGAGACTAACAATCAATCTATCGTCACCATATACTCGTTTGCTACTCCTATCTGTTGAACTTTTCCCTCACACTCCCCCATACCAAGACTTATAGTCAAGGAGTATAAGAAGAATAGGAGAGGAAAAAGTTCTTAACAAGAAAGTCGTGTAAGGTACTAAATCATCTAGTGACTTTTTACGACTTAACCAGTCAGAAAAATAATTTGATAAACCCATTGATATATACAATATGAAACTTAAAAGCTTGGAGTGCCAATGTCCACCTCAAGAGTTGACTGTTGGTTCCCTTTAAAGTTTCTAGGTATATCAAAGGTTTGTGATCCATCTCTAAAATGAATTCTTTTCCCATTAAATAAAATTTAAGTTTGAAGGTACCCCACACAAGGGCCAAACATTCCTTTTGGATGGTGGAGTATCTCGTTTCTGCAGGAGGGAAGTTTTAGATTTAATAAATATACGGGAAAACTAGGAGTGTGTATATTTTGTGCAGTAAGCCCCTGACACCTGTTGCAAGAACTATACTTCTTTGTAACCTGTGAGTACATGCTTGGCCAAAAATAAGTATAGTTGAGTTTATGCCAAACGTCTTACGATGGGCCAAGTGTTTGGTCAATGGCAAATCATGAGCCACTTGAAGAACAGTCTCTCGGCAGGGTTTAGGAACAACAAGGAGGGAATAATTATCGCTGAAGAATGAGATTTAAATACAGATTTATATAAGATATCATTAATACACCTACCATCCGACTTACGACCTGCTCGACATACGTCCACTCGGCTTTGACCGTGCATCTGGCAGCTGGGCTGGGCCGGCTGATGCACACCGCTGTACAATATTTGACAATACTTGCGGCAGCAATGCGTCATGCAGGCAGCATCAGTTTGAGTAACCCTGCCCTATCAGCAGCATTATACTGTATTAACTGTACTAACTGGACAGTATATTTCACCATGGCCCCTAAGATGAAGTCTGAATCTCGCACTGGAGATTGTGGCAAGTAAGGCTTTACTCTTGAACTCTCTATTTGTTTTCAGTGTTGTACATAAACCTGTCTGTATCTGTCTGCCTGTATATCTGTGTCTGTCTATATATCTGTGTGTTTGTTCATGTCTGTCTACCAGTGTGTCGTCTTTCTGTCTACCTGTGTGTCTGTCTTTCTGTCTACCTGTGTGTCTGTCTTTCTGTCTGCCTGTGTGTCTGTCTTTCTGTCAACTTGTGTGTCTGTCTGTCTACCTGTGTGTCTTTCTGTCTACTGTGTATCTGCCTTTATATCTACCTGTGTGTCTATCTTTATGTCTACCTGTGTGTCTGTCTTTCTGTGTGTCTGTCTTCTGTTGTCTGTCTTTCTGTGTGTCTGCCTTTCTGTCTACCTGTGTTGTACTTGGTCTTGTCTACCTGTGTATCATGCTTTCTGTCTGCCTGTGTGTCTGTCTTTCTGTCTGCTTGTCTGTCTCAGAGTCACTCATTAAGATGTGTACTTGGTCTTGAAGATGCCATATTAATAATAATAACAATAATAATCACTGAGACATTAAATATGTAAAAATGTTAATTAGACATTTTGCTTAATACCATCGTTGATTTTTTCAAAATTATATAATAAACATGCTACATAAACATAACATATAAATTAAACAAAAAATGAGATGTTTTTCCGGTGGGCTGACAGAGTGAACAGGAACCACAACAACAACAACAACAACAACAAAACACAACAACAACAACAACAACAACAACAACAACAACAACAACAACAACAACAACAACAACAACAACAACAACAACAACAACAACAACAACGTTTGTTTACATAACTCGTGAACATTCTACCCTCTCATTCTCTCTCGTTTATTCATTTAATCTTGTTTACTCACCTCTCACGCTACATTAAGACTACAGATATTTTAAGGTAAGTAATGAGTGGACACGATTATTATATTATAGTTTAATAATAATATTATTATTAATATTAGTACATATTTATTATTGTAATAATAATAATAATAATGATTATTAATATTATTATTAATTTAGGGCACTGGAGCACAGATCCACTGTATAGCACTTTGTCTGGATTTTTTGGGGTTATCCTAGGTAATTTATAATATGTATGATAACTTGACTTACGTGTACCTGTGAGAGAGAGAGAGAGAGCGAGAGAGAGAGATACAGAGAGAGAGACAGCCAGTCAGTCAACCACCCACCCACCCACCCGGCCACCCACCCATCCAGAAACCCACCCACCCAGCCAAACACAGACCCAGCCACCCAGCCAGCCAGCCGGATACGTATTACACATGTTCCAGAGTTGTTTCTCTTTACTTAGGGTATAGGTTACAGTAGGGCCCCACTTATACGGCAGGTTAGGTTCCAGGCTACCACCATCAAGTGGAAATCGCAGTAAAGTGTAACACCCTTTTTTTCCACTTATAAATGCATACAAACACTAGATAACAAGTTTACACTAACATATATTAAGTTAGCAATAGAACCAGGCATAAAAAAAAACAATAAAAAAAGTACAATACACACACAGTGCACTCATTACTTAAATTAAAATATTTATAGTCTTTGTGGAAAATTACATTTATCTGAATGTAACTCATTATGTACATAACAGTAAATGATAACAAAGATAATTATTATTTATCAATTACATAGACAAGTAGGAACTTGGGACACCTAGGTCACAAAAATGTCCCCCTTCGATACCTACAACTGTCATATCCACAAGTTGCTCTAGACCTATTAATTACAAATGAAATACGTATCACCAGAAATTCTGGTAAATATACAGTCTCGGCTGAGTGGTTGAGGGGAGTAGACGTGTGCTGGGGATCTGGACCTACTAATTCGCAGGCCTACCCATTTCTCCCGACTGATAAGTCATCATTAAAATCCTACTGTTGGAAGACAGCTTCAGTGTTGTGAGCTCTTGCCTTAACTGTCATGAGGCTCACCCTTCGTACTCTCGAGCCCGTAGTCCAGGACTAATTAAACGAGCGGGAAATCCGTTACCTCAAAGAGACAAGACAGGTCTCCCTTATTCCATGGCAGTTTCTCATCTCCTGCCTCCAAGGGAGACTCCCACGAGTTTCTTATTCCCGTGTTCAAAACGTCCCCCCTCTTCTGGTATTCCAATCCTTCTACACTCAACTCGTGGTTACCTCTCCATAATCACTCCTGTAACTAATCCTTTTTGCTGTTCCTCGGCTCATACGTCCCTACTTCATCGCCTCAGTCTTATCTCCGCTTCTTTCATTCTCTCACACAAGCCTTCATATCGACGAGACCTCGAACAACACCGTCCTCCCAATCGTCCCTCTACTTCTCAAAAGTCAAAAAAAGGTCCGTTAACAACCTCCTACCCATCTTGCTCCACCTCCTCATTTTACCCTCCCTTTTCTCTGTCCCTGGTTTCTCCCCTCTCACTGGCTCAGTTAAAAGGTAGAGTTCACCCACCTCCTCGTTCTCTGTAACCTTTCCCCCCTCTGTTCCTCCCAAGTTTCTTCCTCTTCTGCACCGTGGCTTGCTCCGCCAGGTTCTGCCTCTTCTGTCCCCTGCCATGCTTCCTCCAGTTCCTCCCACCCTTTCGCCCCCCCCTAAGACTCGGTACAGTCTAATACAAGTTCCAAAATCTTTACTCACCTCTAACCCATCCTCCCTAGCTATTCCCTATATTGTCTCCCATACGACATCTTCCTGAATTCCTAAACACTTGAAGCAATCCTCTGTAATAATGCCGAGACTCCAAACCATCATGGACACGATCCACCTTACCCTCTTTCTCTCTCCTTCTGCTGCTCCATCTGCGCAACTCCTTACTTCAACAGCTCACCCATTCCTTCGCCTGCTTACGTTTTCGTCCCACGCCTCCGCATTTGGGTAGATACCTTTTCTAACCCTTCTATGTCCGCCGGTACCCTTACCCTGCGGATTTCAAGATCTTTCAGTTGCCAATCATGGCCCCTATTTACAGTGGAAATATACGCGGCCTCAGGGGTAACGGGGTGAGCTTCAGATGTTACCTCCTCCCAGTTTGCCTCCAGTTGGTTTTGCTTACAGGAAACCAAAATTACACTCTGCCTGTTAATTTCTCCAATCTCAGGCTATACTTTTATTTATTCTCAATCCTTTCCTGATGGGACTTTTAAATGAAAGTGCCCTTCTTCTTCCGCACTGATATTCGTACATCAGCTTATTTGTCATACTTCAACCTTCACATGCATTAACAACAGCACCCGTATCCACTTACAGGTGGTAATACGCTCTGTTCTTTATATCTCTCCACTTCTCGGGCATTATCTATTCCGGATATTTGCCTTTCCTTTTTCTCATTACTACCGCCACCGATTCTGTAACTTGGTGATTTTAATGCCCACTCATTTCCTCTGTGGGGGGGGGGGTCTCGAATGTGATTCCCGTGGAGAATTCATTAGAGGCTTTTCTTGCCACCCACCCCCTCCATGTTTTAAATAACAGGTACTCACACCCATTTTTGATCCTCGACTCATACTCTCCTCTTGCATCGATCTCAGTCAGTCGGTCTTCCTCCACCGCATTAAGACTTCACTGGTCTGTTCTCCCGGACTTACATGCGCACAGTGATCATTCCCAATCATTCTTACTTCCCCTTCATATTCCTCACCCTCTTACGCACCCCACGCTGGCAATTTAATCGGCAAATTGTGAACCTTTACTCACACCTAACTGTTTTTAAGAGGTTCCTTCCTTCGTCCTCTGCATCGATGAGCTTTTAACACCTCTTCTCGTCCTCCGTTGTCACAGCACTTCTCATTCTATACCCCAAACTTCGGCAGCATTCTCCATAAAATGCGTGCCCTTGGTGGTCTCCTGCTTGTGCCTCAGTGCAGTCGTTTAACTCGCTGCATGGGGCAGTTACCGTACAATAGAACCACAGAGCCGACTCCTTGGATTTTACACAGAAGCTGCGATCGCTCGCCGGTCAACCGTGACGCTAAACGCACTTGCTGGCGAGATGTATGTCCCACCATCATCCCTCTGCTTCCTCTATGAGAGCATCTGAAAAAAGTACGAAAACGGAGTGGTAAAATATTCTCCTTACCCGGCTCCTGTCTGCGGGTTGCCGTGTTGATATAGCAAACCCACTAGATTTGCCCAATGAAATTGGCATCATCTGGTCCGTATTTTTCTCAGCGGACCCATCTATGCCCGCTCATTTCTTTCCTCAATGTCTGCCATGTTAGCACCCTTGGACTTTTTCTTCTCTCAGAGAAGAACAGTATAATTGCCTTTTAACACTTCAAGAACTGGAGGCAACACTCTCAGCTTGTCGATCCATCGCAGCTGGGCCCCGATGACATTCATATTCGAATTGCTACAACATTTACATCAGTCAGCCCTTGCAGTCCTATTACGCCTTACAAATCTTATTTGGTTCACAAGGAGTCTTTCCACAGCTGTGAAATCCGCCATTGTTTCTCCCTTTCCGCAAACCAGGCACTACGGGACATGAAACTCCACTATCGTCCCATTTGCTCTACCAGTGCAGTTTGCAAAGTGATGGCAACGCCTAGTAAATTAGACGTTTAGTGTGGTATTTAGAGACACACAACAGTCTCTCCACTCGTCATTATGGCTTTCGTAAGGGACGTTCTAACCATAGACCCCTACTACGCTTGGATACTTATCTTTTAATGCATATTGCGATTAAACCACTTCAGTTATTGCCAATATTTTTGACCTTGTAGAAGGCATATACGTTAAAACATGGAGGTATAATATTTTTAGGCCCAAGCCCACTCCTTAGGCATGAGGCAATCCACCATCCTCTTAAGAACTATTTTTAATGAACAGGCATTTCCGTGTTCGGGTTAATAATGAGGCTCCCCCCCAGACTTTTATCCAAGCTGAAGGTGTACCCCCAGGGATGTGTTCTGAGCACCGAACACTTTTTCCTCTTGTTATTAATAATTGGCCTCTAGTCCTTCCATCAAATATTTGGTCATCACTCTATGTAGATGACAACGCTGATTGCCTGTGCAGCGCTGAACTGTCCTCCTCATTACAGTTTCTCTCCAACATGCAGTCGAACCGTGTTTTCAATTGGTCCACCACATCTGGGTTTAAATTTCCAGCTCTAAAACCCATCCAAATCACTTTCACTAGACGCTCTGTCATCTCCGATCATCCTTGTACTCTGGCTCCCCGTATCCCTGATCTGAGATAACAGTCAAGTTCTGGGCCTCCCTCTTTTGATCGTAGGTTATCCGGAAACCTCAACATACCTATTCTGAAGCAACTTTTCACAGCTTTGCTGAACCTTCTTAAAACCCTTGCTCAACTTTCATGGGGAGCTGAATCGTCGAACCCTCCTTCGCCTACATTTCCACCCTCTTATTCTATCGAGAACTTGATTATGGTACCAGATCTATTCAGCGGCATGCTCCTGCTAATCTTCTCTAGCCTAACCCCATTCATCACCAAGGATTACTTTATGCACTTGGTAGCTTTTTCGCATCTTCCCCTGTCGAGAGCCTCTATGCAGAAGCGAACGTTCCATCCTTATTCCGATCGCTTGATGCCCATTGCCTTGCGCTACTAGTGTACGCTCTCATGATCACCGCAATCCTTCCATTTATAGAATGGTCACTGATATTAGTAGACCTTCTTTATTTGTTCGCCGCCCCTGTTTTACTCCGTCCCTGTCACTCTTCGCCTTCTATTCGCTGCTTGTCTTCTCTTCAACTCCTCATTTCTATGTACATGTAGCATCTCAATTTTTTTCCCTACCCACCTGGGAAGTTCTCCAGCTGTTCGAGGCTGTTCTTTCGACGCGCTGCCGCGGTGGTGGCACGAAGCCCGCGGCTATCACTCTACGGTCGCTTCCCGCTCTCTTTTTCTTGACCACTTTCACTCTCATTCCATGATGCCATTGCTGGTGTAACACAGAAGCTCTAAGTCTTCTGTGGCGTAGATTTCGCATGCAGTGTTTCCGACAAGCATCGTACATAGGGCATTTACTATCTTCGCTAAGTATTTTTACTGCGAATTATATGCCTTCCGTACAGCTCTTATCGTATTTGCATCTATTGCCTGTGTCATCATTTGTGAGTTGTCTCAGACTCCCTTAGGTGCTCTACAGGCTATACAAAAATTTGATACACCTCACCCCTTAGTCCTCCCATATCCAACTTTTGGCTAAACGCCGCAATCTTTTACCAAGCATAAAGATATTGTTTTTTTGTTGGGTCCCTTGGTCATGTTGAAGGTAACAGGCCATTGAACAGGCAGACACTGCTGCGCGGTCTGCAGTACATGACCTACCAATTTCTATAGAGGTATTCCATTACGGACTATTGCTGCAATATCTTCCCTCCTTCACACCCGTTGGTCAACTACGTTGGTCTACTATGCTCGGCAACCACTTCAATCTATTTAACCGAGTACAAGGTTACTGGGCCGGGTGCTTTCTTATCACCAGTGTCGAAGGTTGGGAGACTACTCTCTCCCTGTCTTCGCATTGCCATACTCGTTACTCATGGATATCTCATGAGAGGGCGTCGTGATCCTCTCTGTGAGAATTGCCAGCTCCATTATCAGTCAGCCACTTCTGTTGACTGCCCACTTTATCAACGAGCACAACAGAATTACTTCTGTCGTCCGTCTTCGCTTCGCTGCTCTCTCTTTAATCTCCCTTCTCGCTGATGGACCCACCTTTCATCCGGACTCTCTCTCATTGACTTTTTGACAACAACTGATTACTTCACAATTTCTGATACCTTCAGGCCCTTTCTACTTCAATCTCTTGCTACCCCTCTCCCCCCGAACTATCCCCTGCCCCCCCGAGTTTTCTGTAACCTCGGAATCATCCCCCCCTCCCCGTCTGCCATCCAATACACTCGCTTCCTTCCCTACCCTGCACGCTGTATAGCCCTAGTGGGCTTAGCGCTACTTTTGTTATAATAATAATTTTGGACACTACCCTCTCTACATGACCCATCCCATCTGACTCTCAGTGACATATCATACAAGCCTAAAAGACTTAAAGGTAAATTCCATTAATTGCCAGTTGGATGGGTCCTGTGCCCCTCCACCAGAATATCGGGTGCATGGTTTACGTTTCCTAATCACGAAGTGACCTACCCCCTAAACGTAGTGTTACAAATGCCAGCACTATGGCCAGTTGTTGGCAGTAGACTGTGAATACTACATTTCTGTGGGGTGGTTAAGTGTGCTGGGAAACATGTCCACAGAGAAATGCGCACAGTAGGGCCCTGACAGCCAAAAAGTTAAGGTGTATTTAATCTGTAAAGAAGTTGGGGTTTACAGTTTCCCACAAGGACTGCAGTCAGAACCCAATCAACCTTCAGGTATCACTGATAACAGTCCATTAAGGGAACTGAGATTGGCCATGCCTGTCCTGGACCACAGCCAGATGGCGTGAGACTAACCTCTGCAAAGGGTGCATATCACCACGGCTAACTGCTAAACAATTCCTGGGGGGATACCTTTTGGGCCTGATTAACTAACAAGCGGTGGAGGTGAGAGCACTTCCATGCGAGAACTTGGATTCTTCTGGGTCGGCCACTTACTGATTCAAGAGGGCGTCACCTGGTTTATGGGTTGTGGTTGGCTGTTGCTCCAATTAATATCTTAGACTTCTGGTCAGTACGGTAACTATATGGGGAAATCCCACGGAAAGTGGTGTGGTGGATGTGGAATATGGAAAGTAAGGCAATGTTGGTTGTTTTTCTGTGTGTTCTATTGGGATAATGGGTTAAGGGGATTGGGGTTTGGGGTGGTTTGGGGTTGATATTAAATAGTTGGGAATGAAGCATGTGAGGATGGGGTTTCGCAGGTGAATGCATATTAGGTTTAATATGTGTAATGTTAATTATTGGTGACTATATAGTTATGATCAGGTATTTTGTAGTTTTTTTAGGTTATCTGGTTGTTGCTCTTGTGCATGGTGATGTTGGTCTAAGTGACTGCTTTCGCGTTCATCACTCCTTCAAGCAATTTGTTGAAAAAGATAGGCCCATTATCTCTTGCCTTCATGTCTTGCTTATAACCAGGGCTGCCAAAATGCGAAAAATGCTTAAAAATAAAGGTCAGAAGTTAAAGATTTTCATACTACCTATTTTGCTCTGTAAGTGTCTGCACACTGCAGTGCAAAGCATAAAGTTTTTTACCATCTTATGAGCAAGAGATTGTAAATTTCTCACTACTATGATACATTCAAATCGTTTTCATGGAACATTGCTTCAACATCAAGAAGGCGGTTGCCTACTTCAATCATTTTAGTTGCATCCAAGAATATATTGATGTCATCTGTTTTGCAGGAATGTAGATTGCAAGATGGAGCACCCCACCAAACATGCCTGATATGCAGCTTATAACCTAAGGTCAACCAACTGTTGTGTGATGTAGTCAGAAAGAACTTGCCACATTCACCCACAGTATACATTACCTTTGTAACTTATGAAGTTCATTACTTTTGTAACTTGTGAGTTTCATTCCTGTACCTAGTTCAGCCATAAAAAAAACGTTGAGCCCGGTCCCTGGACCCATTGTGTACCTATGTAATCTGTAATACCTTTGCAAACATTTTCATGATTGTGATTTACCTACATGAAGTTCATTACCTTTGTAAATTGTGAGTTCAATTACCTTTGTAAATTGTGGAATTCATTACCTCTGTAACTTGCTCAGCTATCAAAACTTGGAGCCCTGTCCCTGGACCCATTATGTACCTCTGTAAATCTTTGACTAATACGCCCACTGGATGGGTATTGGGTGCATAATAACATATTAAACTAACTCTGCCAAGAGCATATGACAGAGCTGCGGCAAACCGACTGGGAAAATATTGTCAACGGTCTTGAATGCCACACCGCTCACTTAGGTCCTGGCATGGAGGTACATAAATAGAATTAAGGGTAACCGAACTGGGCCATCTATCTCAGTCCCCCATCCCTTGCCATAGGCGAATGAGTTTAGTCAGTGCTTGGGCGTGCTACATCTAGCAATGACAATCTTCCAGTACCACAACAGGCAAAATTAAATGACAAATAAGATGCAAGGAGAGACCTTGTTTGCATTTCATGCTCAGTAAGCAGATGATTTGCAACATTCCTTCACTAATTAAACTTGAAATGCAGCGCTAACTAAGAGCAACTCCACGTCGCCCTGGTGAGGACGGTATTGACTTAGCAACATACTGAATGCTGTGTCGATACCAGGTAATCCATTACTTGAATTTATATAACATGAGCTATGTAACTGGGGACTCCCTCATCTTGGACCAACAGCCTCATCATTCCAATTCCTAACCCATCACACACACACACACAGCATTTCGCCCAATATCTCTTACTACTGCTTGTGTAAAACATTTGAGAGAATGATTCTTAATCGTCTCATGTTATACAGAATCAAACAATTTTTGTCTCCCCCGGTTACATGGTTTCATGCATGGAAGGAGCGTGCAAATAGTGCATAGACCACCTTTCTCCACCCTGTCCACACTGACACTCCTACACTACCTCCTTAGACCTTAAATCCGCTTTCGAGTAGCCAACCGACATGTAATAATTAGTGAACTTGCCAGAAGGATGTTGGTATGCTTGTGCGGGAGAGCGAGCCGCTGATTAAAGGCTACCTGTCCAACAAGAAAATAGTCCTTTTTGTTCACATGGACATAGAAGTGTAACTAAAGACTTTGAATTAGAACCCCAGAGGGAGGTGTGCTCAGTCCCCCACACTGTTCAATAATTCTAATTAATGGCATTACTTAATCTATGCCAATCAGCCCCATAATTATTAGTGATAAGAGTTTTGCGTGATGAAATAATGAATTCCACACCACCGGATTCCCAACACCCAAAACAGTCTTAATCCATGTTCTTAGCCTCGTGTCAGGACCTGGGGTTGATAATCTCTACTGAATAAAACAAAGATACTCGTGGGGTGGCAGAGGGGAGGGGTGGGAGGTGGGGGGGGGGAGGGGGGGGGGGAGGGGGGGGGTGGGGGGGGTTGGTATGGGGTGCGGGGGGGGGGGGGGGGCGGGGGGGTTGGCGGGGGGGCGGGGGATGTAGGGCGGGGAGCGCGGTAGAGAGGCAGGGGGGCGGGAGTGGATCGCGTCTGATCCAATTGCATGAACAGGGTCTCGTTCTTGAATTGAAAGGGGCATCATACAGGTAAACAGGCGTTGAGGTTCCACTAGCTGGAACCCTGTTTAACAAGACGTTGGATGCGCCAAAACTAAGAACGAATAAGAGCACTTAGAGTTGTGCAGGGCTTCACCCCAGTATGGTCTAATGTGGTAAAATTGTGTTGAAATGTGTATCTATCTTATAGTAGATCATATTGGTGAGTGGAGGGGGGGGAGGGGGGGGAGAGCCACAAAATTTTATTAACAACAAGCCTACCGATGTATCCTGACGCCATAATGACTTCGAACTGGCGATAAATTGACATGCCCATGCACTCTGTGCCCCTGGGCCAGACTCATTGAACTCTGTGTTTCATCAAGAACTGCAAGAAGTCCCCTATCACGAGCCTTTTTGCTCCTCCTATGAAGGGAGCATGGACACGGGTCGACCCTCAGTTTACTAAAAACAACAGACGATAGCCCCCACTCCACCAAAGGTGGCAGCAAAGCAACAGCAAAAGACTACAGACCAATAGCACTAACATCCAGTATCATAAAAAACTTTGAAAGGGTCCAAAGAGAAGCAAGATCACCACCCATCTAGGAAAACCCACATTACACAACCAAGGGCAACATGGGTTTTAGAATAGGTCGCTCCTGTCTGTCTCAACTATCTGGATCACTACGACAAGGTCCTAAATGCACTAGAAAAAAGAGAACAAAAAGAATGCAGATGTAATAATACAGACTTTGCATAAAGCCTTCGACAATGTGACCATGGCGTAATAGCGCACAAAAAGCGCGCTAAAGGAATAACAGGAAAAGTCGGGGCGGATGGATCTATAATTTCCTCACTACCAAACACAGAGAGTAGTCGTCAACAATAATGTTCCGAGGCAGCTACGTGAAAAGAGCTCTGTTCCACAAGGCACAGTACTACTCCCATCTTGTTCCTCATCCTCATACCGACATAGACAAGGATGTCAGCCACTCACCGTGTCTTCCTTGCAGATGGACACTCCGAATCTTGCATGACAGTGTCTCCATTGCAGACACTGCAAGGCTCCAGGCGACATCAACAACCAAAATCTTTCAGTGGGCTGCAGAAAACAATATGAAGACAACGATGATAAATTTCAATTACTCAGATAGGTAAACATGAGGAAATAAATCTTCCATCAGAGTACAAACAAATTCTGGTCCACAAAATATAGCGAAACACCACGCAAAGACCTGGGAGTGATTATGTCGGAGATCTCACCTAGTACTAGGGACCATAACATTGTATCAACATCGCATCTGCTAGAAAACATACAGGATGGATAATGAGAACCTTCAAACTAGGGAGATGCCATGCCCCATGATGCGACTCTCTCTCATTAGCTCACTTGTTCTATCCTAGCTGAATAAGTGCTGCACTCCTAACAAGCACCTTTCAAAGGCGCTCAGGTGAAATTGCGACCTAGACAAATGTACAAGAACTTTTCACGGCGCGCATAACGGAGATAAAACACCTCATTGACCGGGAGCGCTTTGAGGTTTCTAAACCATGTATCCCCTGAACTCAGGATTGATAGAACATGAAATATATAACACCTGGAAAATCCTTAGAGGGACTAGTACCGAACTTGCACACGAAAATCACTCACTTATAAACAAAGCAAAAGACTTGGCACGACGATGCACCATCCCCCCAAGGAAATGCAGGGGTGTCACTAGCACGTTAAGAGACCATACAATAATGTCAGGGGGCCCGAGACGTTCAACTGCCTTCCCAGCACAACATAAGGGGGATAACCAACAAGACACCCTGGCAGTCCCCTTCAAGCTGGCACTGACTAGCACCTAAAGTCAGAGTACCGGATCAGCCGGTCTGTGGCTCGTATAATGTTTGTTTGCGTGCAGCCAGCATCAACAGCCTGGTTGATCAGGCGCTGATACCACCAGAGCCTGGTCACAGACCGGGGCCGCGGGGCGTGACCCCCGAAACTCTCTCCAGGTAAACTCCAGTAAACAACAACAACAACAACAACAACAACAACAACAACAACAACGTTTGTTTACATAACGCGTGAACATTCAACACTCTCTTTCCTCTCTCGTTTTATTCATTTACTCTTGTTTTACCACCTCTCACGCTACATTAAAGTACTACAGATATTTTAAGGTAAGTAATGCTGGACACGATTATTATATTATAGTTTAATAATAATATTATTATTAATATTAGTACAATATTTACTATTGTAATAATAATGCATGAGAGAGTATTATTAATATTATTATTAGGGCACTGGAGTCACAGATCCACAGTATAGCACTTTGGTCTGGATTTTTTGTGTCTTATCCTAGGTAATTTATACTATTATGCATAACTTGACTACGTACCTGTGAGAGTAGAGAGAGACAAAGCTGAGAGGAGAGAGAATACAGAGAAGAGACAGCCAGTCAGCCACCACCCACCCAACCCACCCGGCCACCCACCATTCCAGAAACCAACCCAGCCAAACACAGACCCTGCCACCCAGCCAGCCACCAGATACGTATTACACATGTTCCAGAGTTGTTTCTCTTTAACTTAGGAATAGGTTACAGTAGGGCCCCACTTATATGGGCAGGTTAGGTATCCAGGCTACCACCCCCCAAATAAAGTGGAAATCGCAGTAAAGTGGAACACCCTTTTTTTTCCACTTATAAATGCAAACAAATACTTGATAACAATTATACACTAACATATATTAATTTAGCAATAGAACAAGGGCATAAAAAAAAACAATAAAAAAAGTACAATACCACACATGCTCGTCATCTAACTTTAAATTAAAATATTTATATTCTTTTGTGGAAAATTACATTTATCCTGATTGTAACCATTATGTTACATAACAGTAAAATTATTAACAAAGATAATTATTATTTATCATTAACATAGCATGAGGAACTTGGACACCAGGTCACAAAAATGTCCCCTTCGTTACCTACATCGTCATATCCACAAGTTGCTCTAGACCTATAATTACAAATGAAAATATGTATCACCTCACCAGAAATTCTGGTAAATTATACAGTCTCGGCGGAGTGGTTGAGGGGAGTACACGTGTGCTGGGGATCTGGACCTACTAATTCGCAGGCCTACCCATTTCCTCCCGCTGATAAGTCCATCATTAAAACTCCTACGTGTAGGAAGACAGCTTCAGTGTTTGAGAATCTTATTGGCGAGCTGTGACTAAGAGATATACCTAGTCAAAACACTGAAATATTTTCCTTTTTGCAAAGGCCTCACGGCCTCTGCTTCCCACTCTGCCTTTCATTTGTACCTCGAGCCTTTTGCCTCTATCAACATACAGTTAGAGGCAATTTTTGCTAGTCACTGCTACTCGTGCCTCTCAAATGCCACAACTCATCGCTTTTAAACCAACCTGAGGAATAACTACGAGTGGTGCAGTCCTACTGAGTTGGTAACCCAGGTGGTCCACACACTGAAAATTTCGTCTTTCAGCTGCCAAGACCGTGTGCTAAAGAATCTGGCGAAGTCTGAGTGAGTAGGGAGCGTATTTGTACGAATATAGCAGTGTTTGTAACTCTTGAGAAAAAAAGTCTGGCCTCAGTCTGGTGACCTTGAGCGTGCAGTCTGGCAGTCACCTGCCTGAACTTTCGCCAATATTGACTATGTGAAGAAAGGCGATATGTCGTGCTTCAGTTACACCCGCTGTTCTCCTGTTGCCTCGAACTCTCGCACGCCTTTAAACTGCAGCCTTTCGCCTCTTTCAACGACTTGCCATGAAGGTGTATTTTGCGGCCTGCTGTATCGAATATGTGAGTTCCCGCAAGTGCGCAGATTTGTTGTAACTAATTGCATGAAGTGGATACCTGACTTAGACGATTTGCGACCATCATACCTACGTAGTTAATTAAAATGAGTGAGGAAGTCTGGCCTGCTGGGTGACCTTGAAAATGGCACTATAACCCCGCATGCCACTTACAACCATACTGCATTGTCTAGAGAGGTGAATGTCCCTCTCGACTTTCCTTTTCACCGTATCCTTAACTCGTCACCAATTATCACATATGGAAATAAGGGCGAGTGTTAAGCTGATCAGCCCAAACTGGCTCCAAGCCAGCCAGTGAAGGCCCAAGCTCATCTGTTTCTGAATCCCAGAATGCTTTGTGAACGTTCTAGTGTTCAGCGGCTCTGTACCTTCGTGTTGTGAGAACTAGTTCTTATGTAGTTGAAACTTTGTCTGACATTCCCAAGACAACCTGTCTAGATGTTAAGTGCTGCGGGTTTGGAGTAATTAACAAGTAGTACAGGTTGTAAACCTCTCGGACGACTGTGGGGCCCAGTGTATGACCTTGATAATTGCACTGGCGACCCTGCAGGCCGGCCTCTACACTCCATATTGCCCTGTGTCTAGCGAGGTGAATATCCTTTCCTGTCCTTCTCCTTTCCTCGATTTTGGAACTCAGAGCCTTCGCCTCTATTTGCTTGTGTCTTAGAGGCGGTTTCCAGACCACATGGGGTGCGTGAGTGCCCCGTTCCTCGTCCTCACTCCCTCATCTGCGAGAGTGTCCTCCTGTGTGCCCTGCCTCCTGCCTGTCTGCAAGTCAGTGTCCGGGTTGGCGCGGGCTTGGCGTAGCACAAGTCAAAGCAAGCTTGAGGGCAGTCACGAAAAGCACGCCAGATCAAGCTAAAGCAAGCCTGCAGGTATAGCTGTCCTAAAGGCCAAGCATGTCTGTGTATACGTCAGCATTGCTGCTGGCATTACAGTGTTTCCTGTTATGGTCTTGAGAACAATTTGGACGAGCATTGCAGTGCTGGCATTTTGATGGGAACATGCCAGAGGTTCACTTACAAACATAGTAAGTTTGTGGTGATGGCTTGTACACATTGAACATTCATCTGTCTTACTTGCTAGAAGTGTTAAGGTGCTGCATTCCCAACAGATAATTGTCATTGTTAGCCGTATTAAGACTTTAAATGGCTCAGAGTGTGCTCAGTGTAGCGACTCCTTACATTTGATAAATCAGTGTAATACATGCTCTGCTTCAGTGTAACTTGAATATTAAAATACTGTTACAATTTTAATTGCTTGTCCTATGTCATTGTTGTGTTTTCTAACACTTTTTCTCGTTCAGACTGAAACTTTACTGCTAAATTCCCAGAATATTTCAAATTGCAGTGTCACTGTGGTGTGATGTGTTACTTATGCTTGAGTATTTTACTGATAACATATCTTACTCCTGCTTAAAGTTCATTTTCCATGATAACTTTCTCTCTTTGAGTAATTCGTTACCTTTCACACTGTGTTAAGCAAGAGTCAGCCGTAACATCTCATCTCTGTTCCTTGCATCTCATACTAGTGGTTCTAGGCGCCTAGTTTAAAATTGTAAAATCAGACAATTTGCAATCATTATACCACGAGTTATACATTGTGTAAATTGTTTTAGACAATTTATCAACTGGATGTAAGTGTTTAACTTCTGATACACCAATTTAATGACTGCGACTCGCACTGAACACATATAAACACAGCAAAAATGCATGGTTAACCTCTACAGAAGCTGGGGCCAGTGTGTGACTTTGAGAAGTAGTAGTGTGTTTATTACGACCACGGTGTACACTCTCACTTATATTTACATCAACAAAACAAGTGTATTCTAAGTGATGAAGTGTACACTTGGGTGTACTTGTATCACTTGTCATACATAGTAACTGCGCAGTGAGATGTTTAGTACTGGTTCAATCTATCTACTGCTGAGTTGTTTTTTGGTGGGGTGTGTGTCGTATTGAGTGGTGTGGGTCCTGGTTTGAGTATGTTGGAGGTGATCATTGAACTTGACACTTTGTGTCTTGTGATCTATTTTTGACTTCTGACTTTGTGTGAATCATTTGCTCTTGCATAATTTATAATGAAAAGATAAGTGAGGAATTCGTGTGGGTGTTATCTTACAACAGATATCATCACTGCGCAAAGAAACATGGCAACTGTCATAGAGGAACCTATTTAGCAGGTATGGAAATGATGAAGCTTCCAGACTTTAGAAAGTAAACATAAGGGAAAAAGTGAGAAAGGCTAGAGCGTCGAACGTAGTCCAACTCACTGAACACGTAACACAATCTGATACTAAACGTCCTTGTGCACAGAGGCTGCCAGAAATCTTCTTCAAAGTAAGAATGTTTTAAGCTGAACTTCCCTGACAACACCCCGCGGCCTGCTAAGTGTGCATGGCCTAAGGTCAGCTGTAAACAAGCATCATAATTCAAGGAACCATTTAGGAAAAACACACACAACTTTGTGTTTGTGGACAGAATAAAGACTGATCATTGATCTACTTAGACACCTTATGGGGGTATTAACAGCTCCGTACCTCCATCAGACACTCAAACCAATTAAAAAAAATTTGGGTCATTAACATAATCTTTGATACCCTCCCTTCAGGGGTCTCCTTGGCGTGGTGAAGAGGCTCTTGGTCTGAGTAATTAGACCCTACGGTCTTCTCCTCAGACCGAACCGCACACTATACCCCCCCCCATCTCCCCCTCCCTATCACATCCTCCCCTTTTTCCTTTCTCGTCCTCCTCCCCACCGTCCTCCCTTTTGGCCCTTCCTCTTATTGTCCCTTGGATTCTCCTTCAGAGGCGCGCTAGTTTTCCTAGGTAGGAGAAGGATACCGGGTCCTTCTCATTCCCGTTGAGTTCTTAGCGGTGGCGTAGTTTGCCGTGGAATCTGGATCGCCTGGGATGCCCGATCCTCACCGTAATACACCGGAGTAGCTTTGGTTCTTTCAGGACGAGTGTATCTCTGAAGCCACCTTTCGGATTCCGGTGGTGTGGCCCGAAGGAGGAAAGCTTGTGTGATATATCCGGGCCGCCCTCATCTTTTTCCACCGAGGTAGCTCCTCGGCAATGTAGGTTGCTATCGCCGGAGTGTTAGTTTACTAGCATATGGGTAGGGTATGGCACTGGTTCCATGCTGCATCTGCCGCTACTTGTGGTGCTGAGGTCCTCTGGGCGCGGAGGGAGGATTTCTGCCCTTTCATTCCTCCTAGGAACTATCCCTGCCCCGGTCCCCCTTTTTTTAATTCTTTATTTTATTTTGTATTCTTTTCTTCTTTCTTTTTTTTCTAAAAAACAAAAAGAAAGTAAGTATGACCTAACCATGGCACCCTAGTCCATGAACCTAGTAAACACCGGGTTCAGCCCCTTCTTGGATACCGCACCCCGACTGACTCCCGCCTCATCTTTGACCTACTCTTCAGACATTCCTCAGCCTCTGTACCTATTGCCGGTGCTGTTTCCTCACCCACTTCAGGTACTGAGGCCTCGACTGAGCTTCCCTTCGATTTATCGATGTTATAACCTTCGCTCTTCCTCTGACTATGCTTCCGTCCTCTCCCTCTACGGTGCGGCAATTTTCAAATCGCCGACCCGTTCCACGTCGGACCAACTCTGTCCCACGCCTAAACGCCAACGACAATTTACATGCTGTGATCCTTCTCCACCTTCTCGTTCTTCTCAGAAACGATCGACAACGTCCTTCACTACCTTTCCACTCTCAGTATCAGACTGATCATGACTCGAATTCTTCACTTTACTGACCAACTTCCTCTACTTGCCTATCATTCTGACCATATATGGCAAGGGCACTCCTACGCCATTGTTGGTAAAGATTTTCCTTTTCATGATCTTAAGAGCGGTACCGCGCATCATTACCGTACAGAATGCTTCCCAAGGCTCAGACTCTCGCGTCTGTCCCATATGATACTGTTCCTGTCACTCTTGAAAAACATCATTCCTCAATTCTTTAGAGTGTTACCGTGATTCTGCCACATACCATAGTTCAACTACATTTCCAGACTTGTGGCACTGACATTCTAGAACAGCTGGAACTCCAAGATCTCCCAATCCTCAAGGTAGAGCGCTTACGTTCTTCCTGCCCGTGGGCGGAGACCGTTACCCTAGCAATGTGCTCGTTTAACTTTTGACAGCCGAGACTCCCCCCATCCTCAGTTTATATAGCAGACATCGGTTACAAGTTTCGAAAAGGTGATCCTACACCACTACAGTTGGAAGATTTGCAGCGAATTGCCATGCCCAGTGAAATATTGCAGATCTATCGGGAAAGCCCAGTCTGTGGTGCCGATGAACCATTCTAATATAGTCTTGCAATCGATTCTCCTCTTGCCTTAACTGTCATGAGGCTCACCCTTCGTACTCTCGAGCCCGTAGTCCAGGACTAATTAAACGAGCGGGAAATCCGTTACCTCAAAGAGACAAGACAGGTCTCCCTTATTCCATGGCAGTTTCTCATCTCCTGCCTCCAAGGGAGACTCCCACGAGTTTCTTATTCCCGTGTTCAAAACGTCCCCCCTCTTCTGGTATTCCAATCCTTCTACACTCAACTCGTGGTTACCTCTCCATAATCACTCCTGTAACTAATCCTTTTTGCTGTTCCTCGGCTCATACGTCCCTACTTCATCGCCTCAGTCTTATCTCCGCTTCTTTCATTCTCTCACACAAGCCTTCATATCGACGAGACCTCGAACAACACCGTCCTCCCAATCGTCCCTCTACTTCTCAAAAGTCAAAAAAAGGTCCGTTAACAACCTCCTACCCATCTTGCTCCACCTCCTCATTTTACCCTCCCTTTTCTCTGTCCCTGGTTTCTCCCCTCTCACTGGCTCAGTTAAAAGGTAGAGTTCACCCACCTCCTCGTTCTCTGTAACCTTTCCCCCCTCTGTTCCTCCCAAGTTTCTTCCTCTTCTGCACCGTGGCTTGCTCCGCCAGGTTCTGCCTCTTCTGTCCCCTGCCATGCTTCCTCCAGTTCCTCCCACCCTTTCGCCCCCCCCTAAGACTCGGTACAGTCTAATACAAGTTCCAAAATCTTTACTCACCTCTAACCCATCCTCCCTAGCTATTCCCTATATTGTCTCCCATACGACATCTTCCTGAATTCCTAAACACTTGAAGCAATCCTCTGTAATAATGCCGAGACTCCAAACCATCATGGACACGATCCACCTTACCCTCTTTCTCTCTCCTTCTGCTGCTCCATCTGCGCAACTCCTTACTTCAACAGCTCACCCATTCCTTCGCCTGCTTACGTTTTCGTCCCACGCCTCCGCATTTGGGTAGATACCTTTTCTAACCCTTCTATGTCCGCCGGTACCCTTACCCTGCGGATTTCAAGATCTTTCAGTTGCCAATCATGGCCCCTATTTACAGTGGAAATATACGCGGCCTCAGGGGTAACGGGGTGAGCTTCAGATGTTACCTCCTCCCAGTTTGCCTCCAGTTGGTTTTGCTTACAGGAAACCAAAATTACACTCTGCCTGTTAATTTCTCCAATCTCAGGCTATACTTTTATTTATTCTCAATCCTTTCCTGATGGGACTTTTAAATGAAAGTGCCCTTCTTCTTCCGCACTGATATTCGTACATCAGCTTATTTGTCATACTTCAACCTTCACATGCATTAACAACAGCACCCGTATCCACTTACAGGTGGTAATACGCTCTGTTCTTTATATCTCTCCACTTCTCGGGCATTATCTATTCCGGATATTTGCCTTTCCTTTTTCTCATTACTACCGCCACCGATTCTGTAACTTGGTGATTTTAATGCCCACTCATTTCCTCTGTGGGGGGGGGGGTCTCGAATGTGATTCCCGTGGAGAATTCATTAGAGGCTTTTCTTGCCACCCACCCCCTCCATGTTTTAAATAACAGGTACTCACACCCATTTTTGATCCTCGACTCATACTCTCCTCTTGCATCGATCTCAGTCAGTCGGTCTTCCTCCACCGCATTAAGACTTCACTGGTCTGTTCTCCCGGACTTACATGCGCACAGTGATCATTCCCAATCATTCTTACTTCCCCTTCATATTCCTCACCCTCTTACGCACCCCACGCTGGCAATTTAATCGGCAAATTGTGAACCTTTACTCACACCTAACTGTTTTTAAGAGGTTCCTTCCTTCGTCCTCTGCATCGATGAGCTTTTAACACCTCTTCTCGTCCTCCGTTGTCACAGCACTTCTCATTCTATACCCCAAACTTCGGCAGCATTCTCCATAAAATGCGTGCCCTTGGTGGTCTCCTGCTTGTGCCTCAGTGCAGTCGTTTAACTCGCTGCATGGGGCAGTTACCGTACAATAGAACCACAGAGCCGACTCCTTGGATTTTACACAGAAGCTGCGATCGCTCGCCGGTCAACCGTGACGCTAAACGCACTTGCTGGCGAGATGTATGTCCCACCATCATCCCTCTGCTTCCTCTATGAGAGCATCTGAAAAAAGTACGAAAACGGAGTGGTAAAATATTCTCCTTACCCGGCTCCTGTCTGCGGGTTGCCGTGTTGATATAGCAAACCCACTAGATTTGCCCAATGAAATTGGCATCATCTGGTCCGTATTTTTCTCAGCGGACCCATCTATGCCCGCTCATTTCTTTCCTCAATGTCTGCCATGTTAGCACCCTTGGACTTTTTCTTCTCTCAGAGAAGAACAGTATAATTGCCTTTTAACACTTCAAGAACTGGAGGCAACACTCTCAGCTTGTCGATCCATCGCAGCTGGGCCCCGATGACATTCATATTCGAATTGCTACAACATTTACATCAGTCAGCCCTTGCAGTCCTATTACGCCTTACAAATCTTATTTGGTTCACAAGGAGTCTTTCCACAGCTGTGAAATCCGCCATTGTTTCTCCCTTTCCGCAAACCAGGCACTACGGGACATGAAACTCCACTATCGTCCCATTTGCTCTACCAGTGCAGTTTGCAAAGTGATGGCAACGCCTAGTAAATTAGACGTTTAGTGTGGTATTTAGAGACACACAACAGTCTCTCCACTCGTCATTATGGCTTTCGTAAGGGACGTTCTAACCATAGACCCCTACTACGCTTGGATACTTATCTTTTAATGCATATTGCGATTAAACCACTTCAGTTATTGCCAATATTTTTGACCTTGTAGAAGGCATATACGTTAAAACATGGAGGTATAATATTTTTAGGCCCAAGCCCACTCCTTAGGCATGAGGCAATCCACCATCCTCTTAAGAACTATTTTTAATGAACAGGCATTTCCGTGTTCGGGTTAATAATGAGGCTCCCCCCCAGACTTTTATCCAAGCTGAAGGTGTACCCCCAGGGATGTGTTCTGAGCACCGAACACTTTTTCCTCTTGTTATTAATAATTGGCCTCTAGTCCTTCCATCAAATATTTGGTCATCACTCTATGTAGATGACAACGCTGATTGCCTGTGCAGCGCTGAACTGTCCTCCTCATTACAGTTTCTCTCCAACATGCAGTCGAACCGTGTTTTCAATTGGTCCACCACATCTGGGTTTAAATTTCCAGCTCTAAAACCCATCCAAATCACTTTCACTAGACGCTCTGTCATCTCCGATCATCCTTGTACTCTGGCTCCCCGTATCCCTGATCTGAGATAACAGTCAAGTTCTGGGCCTCCCTCTTTTGATCGTAGGTTATCCGGAAACCTCAACATACCTATTCTGAAGCAACTTTTCACAGCTTTGCTGAACCTTCTTAAAACCCTTGCTCAACTTTCATGGGGAGCTGAATCGTCGAACCCTCCTTCGCCTACATTTCCACCCTCTTATTCTATCGAGAACTTGATTATGGTACCAGATCTATTCAGCGGCATGCTCCTGCTAATCTTCTCTAGCCTAACCCCATTCATCACCAAGGATTACTTTATGCACTTGGTAGCTTTTTCGCATCTTCCCCTGTCGAGAGCCTCTATGCAGAAGCGAACGTTCCATCCTTATTCCGATCGCTTGATGCCCATTGCCTTGCGCTACTAGTGTACGCTCTCATGATCACCGCAATCCTTCCATTTATAGAATGGTCACTGATATTAGTAGACCTTCTTTATTTGTTCGCCGCCCCTGTTTTACTCCGTCCCTGTCACTCTTCGCCTTCTATTCGCTGCTTGTCTTCTCTTCAACTCCTCATTTCTATGTACATGTAGCATCTCAATTTTTTTCCCTACCCACCTGGGAAGTTCTCCAGCTGTTCGAGGCTGTTCTTTCGACGCGCTGCCGCGGTGGTGGCACGAAGCCCGCGGCTATCACTCTACGGTCGCTTCCCGCTCTCTTTTTCTTGACCACTTTCACTCTCATTCCATGATGCCATTGCTGGTGTAACACAGAAGCTCTAAGTCTTCTGTGGCGTAGATTTCGCATGCAGTGTTTCCGACAAGCATCGTACATAGGGCATTTACTATCTTCGCTAAGTATTTTTACTGCGAATTATATGCCTTCCGTACAGCTCTTATCGTATTTGCATCTATTGCCTGTGTCATCATTTGTGAGTTGTCTCAGACTCCCTTAGGTGCTCTACAGGCTATACAAAAATTTGATACACCTCACCCCTTAGTCCTCCCATATCCAACTTTTGGCTAAACGCCGCAATCTTTTACCAAGCATAAAGATATTGTTTTTTTGTTGGGTCCCTTGGTCATGTTGAAGGTAACAGGCCATTGAACAGGCAGACACTGCTGCGCGGTCTGCAGTACATGACCTACCAATTTCTATAGAGGTATTCCATTACGGACTATTGCTGCAATATCTTCCCTCCTTCACACCCGTTGGTCAACTACGTTGGTCTACTATGCTCGGCAACCACTTCAATCTATTTAACCGAGTACAAGGTTACTGGGCCGGGTGCTTTCTTATCACCAGTGTCGAAGGTTGGGAGACTACTCTCTCCCTGTCTTCGCATTGCCATACTCGTTACTCATGGATATCTCATGAGAGGGCGTCGTGATCCTCTCTGTGAGAATTGCCAGCTCCATTATCAGTCAGCCACTTCTGTTGACTGCCCACTTTATCAACGAGCACAACAGAATTACTTCTGTCGTCCGTCTTCGCTTCGCTGCTCTCTCTTTAATCTCCCTTCTCGCTGATGGACCCACCTTTCATCCGGACTCTCTCTCATTGACTTTTTGACAACAACTGATTACTTCACAATTTCTGATACCTTCAGGCCCTTTCTACTTCAATCTCTTGCTACCCCTCTCCCCCCGAACTATCCCCTGCCCCCCCGAGTTTTCTGTAACCTCGGAATCATCCCCCCCTCCCCGTCTGCCATCCAATACACTCGCTTCCTTCCCTACCCTGCACGCTGTATAGCCCTAGTGGGCTTAGCGCTACTTTTGTTATAATAATAATTTTGGACACTACCCTCTCTACATGACCCATCCCATCTGACTCTCAGTGACATATCATACAAGCCTAAAAGACTTAAAGGTAAATTCCATTAATTGCCAGTTGGATGGGTCCTGTGCCCCTCCACCAGAATATCGGGTGCATGGTTTACGTTTCCTAATCACGAAGTGACCTACCCCCTAAACGTAGTGTTACAAATGCCAGCACTATGGCCAGTTGTTGGCAGTAGACTGTGAATACTACATTTCTGTGGGGTGGTTAAGTGTGCTGGGAAACATGTCCACAGAGAAATGCGCACAGTAGGGCCCTGACAGCCAAAAAGTTAAGGTGTATTTAATCTGTAAAGAAGTTGGGGTTTACAGTTTCCCACAAGGACTGCAGTCAGAACCCAATCAACCTTCAGGTATCACTGATAACAGTCCATTAAGGGAACTGAGATTGGCCATGCCTGTCCTGGACCACAGCCAGATGGCGTGAGACTAACCTCTGCAAAGGGTGCATATCACCACGGCTAACTGCTAAACAATTCCTGGGGGGATACCTTTTGGGCCTGATTAACTAACAAGCGGTGGAGGTGAGAGCACTTCCATGCGAGAACTTGGATTCTTCTGGGTCGGCCACTTACTGATTCAAGAGGGCGTCACCTGGTTTATGGGTTGTGGTTGGCTGTTGCTCCAATTAATATCTTAGACTTCTGGTCAGTACGGTAACTATATGGGGAAATCCCACGGAAAGTGGTGTGGTGGATGTGGAATATGGAAAGTAAGGCAATGTTGGTTGTTTTTCTGTGTGTTCTATTGGGATAATGGGTTAAGGGGATTGGGGTTTGGGGTGGTTTGGGGTTGATATTAAATAGTTGGGAATGAAGCATGTGAGGATGGGGTTTCGCAGGTGAATGCATATTAGGTTTAATATGTGTAATGTTAATTATTGGTGACTATATAGTTATGATCAGGTATTTTGTAGTTTTTTTAGGTTATCTGGTTGTTGCTCTTGTGCATGGTGATGTTGGTCTAAGTGACTGCTTTCGCGTTCATCACTCCTTCAAGCAATTTGTTGAAAAAGATAGGCCCATTATCTCTTGCCTTCATGTCTTGCTTATAACCAGGGCTGCCAAAATGCGAAAAATGCTTAAAAATAAAGGTCAGAAGTTAAAGATTTTCATACTACCTATTTTGCTCTGTAAGTGTCTGCACACTGCAGTGCAAAGCATAAAGTTTTTTACCATCTTATGAGCAAGAGATTGTAAATTTCTCACTACTATGATACATTCAAATCGTTTTCATGGAACATTGCTTCAACATCAAGAAGGCGGTTGCCTACTTCAATCATTTTAGTTGCATCCAAGAATATATTGATGTCATCTGTTTTGCAGGAATGTAGATTGCAAGATGGAGCACCCCACCAAACATGCCTGATATGCAGCTTATAACCTAAGGTCAACCAACTGTTGTGTGATGTAGTCAGAAAGAACTTGCCACATTCACCCACAGTATACATTACCTTTGTAACTTATGAAGTTCATTACTTTTGTAACTTGTGAGTTTCATTCCTGTACCTAGTTCAGCCATAAAAAAAACGTTGAGCCCGGTCCCTGGACCCATTGTGTACCTATGTAATCTGTAATACCTTTGCAAACATTTTCATGATTGTGATTTACCTACATGAAGTTCATTACCTTTGTAAATTGTGAGTTCAATTACCTTTGTAAATTGTGGAATTCATTACCTCTGTAACTTGCTCAGCTATCAAAACTTGGAGCCCTGTCCCTGGACCCATTATGTACCTCTGTAAATCTTTGACTAATACGCCCACTGGATGGGTATTGGGTGCATAATAACATATTAAACTAACTCTGCCAAGAGCATATGACAGAGCTGCGGCAAACCGACTGGGAAAATATTGTCAACGGTCTTGAATGCCACACCGCTCACTTAGGTCCTGGCATGGAGGTACATAAATAGAATTAAGGGTAACCGAACTGGGCCATCTATCTCAGTCCCCCATCCCTTGCCATAGGCGAATGAGTTTAGTCAGTGCTTGGGCGTGCTACATCTAGCAATGACAATCTTCCAGTACCACAACAGGCAAAATTAAATGACAAATAAGATGCAAGGAGAGACCTTGTTTGCATTTCATGCTCAGTAAGCAGATGATTTGCAACATTCCTTCACTAATTAAACTTGAAATGCAGCGCTAACTAAGAGCAACTCCACGTCGCCCTGGTGAGGACGGTATTGACTTAGCAACATACTGAATGCTGTGTCGATACCAGGTAATCCATTACTTGAATTTATATAACATGAGCTATGTAACTGGGGACTCCCTCATCTTGGACCAACAGCCTCATCATTCCAATTCCTAACCCATCACACACACACACACAGCATTTCGCCCAATATCTCTTACTACTGCTTGTGTAAAACATTTGAGAAAATGATTCTTAATCGTCTCATTTACAGAATAAAACAATTTTTGTCTCCCCGGTTACATGGTTTCATGCATGGAAGGAGCGTGCATCATTGCATAGCCACCTTTCTCACCCTGCACACTGACAGCTCCTACACTACCTTCCTTGACCTTAAATCCGCTTTCGATGTAGCCAACCGACATGTAATAATTAGTGAACTTGCCAGAATGGATGTTGGAGGATGGCTTCTCCGCTGGATTAAAGGCTACCTGTCCAACAGAAAATCGTCTGTGTTTGTTCCAGGGACATAGAAGTGTAACTAAAGACTTTGAATTAGGAACCCCACAGGGAGGTGTGCTCAGTCCCACACTGTTCAATATTCTAATTAATGCATTACTTAATGCTATGCCTAGTCAGCCCCATAATTATGTGATTAGTTTTGCTGATGATATAATGATTCACACCACCGGATTCTCCAAACACCCAAAACATTCTTAATCATGTATAGCCTCGTGTCAGGACCTGGGGTTGATAATCTCTGATGATAAAACAAGATACTCAATAGGCGTCCTCCTCGACAGAGAGGCACAGTTCGTCAGATCCAATTGCATGATGGGTCTCTTCTGAATATGTAAGCAGATACAGGTATCTAGGCTTGAGGTTCCACTACTTGGGACCTGTTGTAACAAGACTTTGTCGCCAATACAAAGAACGACTAAGAGCACTTAGAGTTGTGGCAGGGCTTCACCCCAGGTATGGTGCTAATGTTAAAATTGTGAAAATGATGTATCTTGCTTATATTAGATCATTGGTTGATTATGCTGCGCCACTACTTGCTCTTGTGTCTGACTGGAAGCTTGGAGGGCTGGAAAAAACTGCAGAACGAAGCAATGAGGATCATCCTAGGATGCCCTCGTACTGCCAAAATTTTAAATATGCAAAAAGAACTTGATATTCCAAGCATCAGAGATCGTGTTACTGAAAGAAATATCCTAATTGGGGTTAATATGCTCAGGCAAGCTCATTCAAACCCCTGCACAGAAGCCTCCAAACTTTCCTCAGCACTGGTGAACACTCCTCCAGATGGATCGAAAAGACTGGAACCGACCTCCGCATGAATCAGATACATGATCTATGTCAAGTAAGGCAACAGCGGCACTTCTCCGCTCCATGGAATATTACCCCATTCCAAACTACCATTCCTCCATTTCCCCCCAAACTACTTCTTAAATCACAACCAAAACTTCGCCTTGAAGCCAAACATGAGGCCTTAAGCTGTTTGATAACTTAGTCACACAGCACAACACCTCGCAAATTATTTACGTTGATGTTCTGTTCACCAATCCACTGGTGCAGCTGGTAGTGCTGCTGTTGTCGTACAGAGTGATGGCTCTCTTAAAGAAATTGGAGCACGCATCAATAATTGGGCCTCTACCTTCAGGACAGAACTGTTTGCATTCTCCTTGCACTGAGATGCATCTATGTATCTAAGAATGACAGTTTAATTGTAACTGATTCTCTGTCATCCATAATTGCTCCAACTATTAAGCATAAATTGTGGCATGCTTGTGTCAGAAGCCAGACATAGATGTGGTAAGATTGTGCACATGCTGTGGATTCCAGAATGCACATGCTGTGGATTCCATCTCAATTGGACTTGCGGTGCATGATAGACTGATAAATTGGCAAAAGCGGTATGCTTTTCAAAGAGGGGGTAGATTACAATTTTGGGTTGTCAGTTAGCAGTTTAAGAACAATAATACGAAAAGAACTTCAGCTGAATTTTATTGACTTAAGACTCAGGGAGATTGACACTAGTCAGTGTTGTGATAGAAACACAGGCCTTATCTCTAGGCTTTATTGAACATAGAATCTTCATAGTACTTCTGCATCAACAAAATATAATGACTAGTACAATAATATGGCTTTCTACAGGGGGAGGATGTGATGTTTGCATATTTCAAGAGAAAAGTTATAACTACAGGCCACATATGTAAACTCTCATGTAATTGCATCGGTGATAAAATGGATAAAGTGGAGAAATCACCCACCATATGTTGGTGCCCATGACGACGGCCAAACTGTTGTTGTTGTTATGGCCCCTAGTGGTGGTGCAGTATTATCCTGCTGCTGCTCCCCACAGACCAGTATCACTACAATCTCCCCCTGCTAAAATATCAGAGACAGTTATCTCCCAAACTGTTAGGTGGGCGACGTCACGTCCACGACTTCGTAGCCTTGAGCCTCTCACCAGGTTCGTTATTTTCCAGCGGGGTTTTGAATAAAATGCTGGAGCAGAATCCTCTATTTCCATAGGGTAGAATCAAGGGGCTTTTCCAGGAGGAACGAAGCATTCTTTCACATCTATTGGTGTAATCTGAGATTTCCACCACTAATAGGGATTACTATGGGCTAAATGTCTTGTAGATACTGTAGTCTCTTCACATTTTGGTTAGGAATGTGGCGTTATTGTGGATTAGCTTGCAGGAGCTCTCCTCTTCCACTAATGGAACCGTCTTGTTCATCCTACGGTGAACTCTTCAGTGAGAAACGGGTCCAGGATGGACATAACAAGTGGGCACGGAGGCTCCGTAGAGGAACGACGTGAATAGTTAGGAGGTCTTTCATGAGGGGTTGCATTTGTAGCCTGTGCCACAGCAGTGATCTACTAGAGTGTAAGGCATCAGGTAGGTCTGTTTGCCAGTGTTGAACAGGTAGATTGCCGCGACTTTTATTGGCGTTGTACATGCCTTCCATAGAGTACCATTGAACCGCTCACTTGACCATTGCCTTGAGGTTGTAGCTTGTTGTTCTGCTGCAGGGCAATTACCTTTGTAGCCAATAACTCCTAAGTTCGTTACTCATGACGCGGATCCCTGTCTGATTGGATATAAGGCTGGCATACCAAAAATAGAGATACAACTGTGAAAGACACTATAACTGTTGACGCCAGCTCCATATTTGAAGGGAATACAAAGGGAAACCTCGAATATTCTTACTCTGTTAAGGAAATAACTATTCTGATTGTGCTTGGTAGAGGTCCTTTGAAAATCTATATTTCAATCTTTCGAAAGGCTGGTTGGGATTTTATGAGGATGAGTCTTCTCTGGCTGATGAAAGTTTGGCTGCACTTGCACATACTTCTGCATGGCTTGATCACTTGTCGCACATCTTCCACTGAGTAGGGCATGTTTCTGTGATTTGACAAAATGGTACAGGCGTGTAACTCCTGGGTGACACAAAGCCTTGTGGAGAGCTGAGAATGATTGCAATCATGGGACATGCTGCTCCACAGTGGGACCTAGAGAATTGTTCAGGTGAGATGTTCTCTTGACCCGGTTGGTACAGAATATCCAAAGCCTCCTAACACGAATAGTTCCATCCTCCAGGTAATATCTTGTTCATTCTTTATCCTACTTTTGTGCCTCTTGTCGAACATATACATCACGGGACGTTGGTTCAGGCTTATGGTGAAATGTCTACCAGTTAATTAATCCTCCAGTGGCGAACTGCTTCTATGGGATGGCTGGGCTTCCTTTTCTACAGCAGCATAACATTTCTCTGATCCTTTGAAAAGTTCTCGAAAAGAAGGCTTCTGGTCGTCCTGCCGTGATAAGAACTGCAGCAATGGCAATGTCAGATGCATCCGTTTCCACTTCGACTGGTTGGGGACTCATCAATGGCTTGAAACTACCTGAGTTTCAAATGTCCTGTTTTTGAGAGTATGGAAAAGAGGCTTCTGCTTCCTTTGTACAGGAAATGTGGTAGCATAATGGGCGGACTTTACTTGAATAGTTGTAGATCATTGTGAGTAATTAAGCAAAGAGACCAAGAGTTTCTTCGGAGTGACTTTTTTGTCTGAGGCATTGGAAGTTCCGTAGAGGTCGTAGTCGTTCAGGGTTCTGGGAATATTGAACGCCCTCCAATAATAACCAAGGGATGCTAAGCCTTTTAGTTGAAAAAGTGCATTTTCCTCATTGTAAATGATATTTTTTCATCTTGGCGGTTCCATAAACTTTTCAAGTTTGCATCATGTTTCCTCCTGGGTCTTGCACAATTGGGTTTAACATTATCTGAATACCGCGAACGTTCCCTTGAGTTGCTCTTCCTGAATGAGTGAATCCATTTTCGTTGGAAGCAAGGCTACCCATTGGTGACTCAAAAGGGACTTGGTTAAATGATACAGGCAATCAAAGCCTGAAAACGCTGTGTTGGTTTATCTTCTTCCTATATAGGGACTTGTTGATAGGCACTCTGCAGATCAATTGTGGCTAAAACAACGTAGGTAAACTGAGCAATTTTGTTTCACTGTAATCGTCAATTCGAGGTAGAGGGTACCCATCAAGAAGTGTAAATTTGTTGATTGTCTCAGAAGTAATCGTATAGCCAGTCTCCGTTCCTATACCATCTTTAACAACAAAACCTGTGCACCGCCAAGGAAATACTCTCACGGGTTCTATAATACCCTCCTTCAGCAGCCTCTGAGTTTCTTTCTCAATGAGCATCCGTATATTAGATAGCGGCGTGACTTAGCTGATTAGGATGCAATCCGGGTATGATTTGCAAACAGCTTTGGTGGGTCTACACTTAATGTGCTAAGTCCACAGGGCAATAGGAGGAGGCAGGTTCACCTCCATTATGTTAAGGTGACATACCATGCGCTTCTGAAAGTTCCGACCAAAGGATAACACAGGCACAGTTGTTGCAGAATAGCTAAATGTACTACTTGATAATCGTTCATTAAACTCTGAGATTTACCTTACAAAACCTAGGTCTGAATAGAGGGGGAAGAAAAAGGAAATGTTGATGCCATGGAAACGGTACTGATGAGTGATGTACAGTCATGGGGAGAGCCGTTTAACTAAGTCAAGGTTGATGAACTCTCTGAGCTGCCTCTATCATAAGTATCATCTACTTCTGTGCCTTGATGAATACTTTCACAAACTGCCTTAGTCAGTGATTTTGGAGTAGCCGCAGAAGTCACTGTTGCTAGAGTCGGCATGATCACTGGGAATGTGTCGGAAGGCACTGCTCTTGTTGAATGCGATTAGCACGACTTAGTTAGCAAAGTGACCTTTCTTGTGGCATTTAATGGCTCATTGCTCACGAGCTGGACAACTTTGGACGTGGATGTTTGAAAACCACAAAAGAAAATACACCGTACCTGCTGCTCTGCTGTCACTGAGGCAGGTTCCCCAGATAAACTTCTTTGCAAGAGTCTTGGTCAGGAATTGCAAGCACTTACCTACTCGAGAAGGCTGAGTGGTACTCTGTATTCTTCAGAATTCTTCGGGGCTGAAATCTAGAGCTCTTGCCTGGTCAATAGGCTAGCGGCTAAGTCGAGGGTTTTATTCTTCCAATAAACTCTCGCCTTATTATTGGTGCTTGCAGGCCACTGATAAATCATCCCTGATGGCTCTTCACAATTATGAGCAGCTGTCACTGTTGGGAAGTGGACAGTCCTTACCTAAAATTTAGTGATTGAAAGTATTCCTCTAAGGACTCATCAATCTGCTGGCGGCGAGTTGCAAGGCGATCGCGTCAAAGATTTCTTTGTAGGTTTAATATACTGTTACTTGGTGGGTTTTGAGAGCATGCTTCGTAAGGTATTACACTCAGAAATAAGCCTATATATCTTAGGTGGTACACAAAATTGATGAGCAGAATTAGTTTATCTATTCTTCTTAGGAGGCCCTCCCAAGAAGTTTTCGAAAGTCTTAAACCAAGTGCTTCCTTTCCTGACGCAGCCGTTGATAGATGGGGTCACGTTCTAGCCTCTCAGGTTTTCAGTAAACGCCCATGTTGTGATGTAGTCTAGCGCAGGATACCACCAGGTAGCCAGGATTATATTGTTCAATAAATTGGTTTGTGGTAGAAACACAGGCCGTATCTCTGGCTTTATTGAACATAGAATCTTCATAGTACTTCTGCACAACATAATATTAATGACTGTACATTCTAATAAAGAGCTTCTAAAGGGATGGTGATGTCTTGCATTCTGTCAAGAAGAAAAAGTTATAATACAGGGCCACTTATTTAAATCACCTGTAATCTTGCATCGGTGATAATGGATATTAAAGTAGGGAGAGAAATCACACGCCATATGTTGGTGCCATGACGCTCGCCAAACTGTTGTTGTTGTTAAGGGCCCCTAGAGGGGTGCAGTATTATCCTGCTGCTGCTCCCACAGGACCAGTATCACTACAGTCAGTCCATCTATATCTTTCTATCATGCAGGATGGAAGCCAAATGTCTATGGTGCATCCAACAAAATAAGCAGGACTCTTGGATGTACTACCGCCGGCTCCGGCATGGGTTACGAGTATCTTTGGCAGCAGGTTAAATCACCCCACAGATGTAGACAAACGAAATGTAAACTTTGCCAGAATGGAACTATTGTCACACCTTGCGTCATTATGTACTGGAGTGTGATTAAAAATTAAAGATTTTAGAAACAACTCACTCAGAAATGTTCAAGAAATGGCAAAGTTTTTTATCCACAGTGGTATATATTACAGACATTTTGGAGAAATACCTGACTTGCTAGCTGTAAAATAAAGGCAGTACCACATGTGTGCCGAGTGGGCGGGTGTGTGAGTGTGTGTGAGAGAGTGTGTGTGGGTGTCGTGTGTGTGTGTGTGTGTGTGTGTGTGTGTGGTGTGTGTGTCTGTACTCACCTAGTTGAGGTTGCAGGGGTTGAGTCCAAGATCGTGTGTGTGTGTGTGTGTGTGTGTGGGTGTGTGTGTGCGTGTACTCACATAGTTGAGGTTGAAGGGGTTGTGTCCAAGATCGTGTGTGTGTGTGTGTGTGTGTGTGTGTGTGTGTGTGTGTGGATGGTGTGTGTGTGTGTTGGTTGTGTGTGTTGTGTGTGTGGTGTGTGTGTAGTGTGTATACTCACCTATTGTACTCACTAAATGTGGGTCTGCAGGGGGTCGATGGGACTCAGCTCCTGGCTCCGCTCTTCACTGATCCGCTACTAGGTCCTCTCCTTCTCTGCTTCCTGAGTTTGTCATACTGTTTTAAAAATATGTATGGTTCTGCCTCACTACTTCACTTGCTAGGCTATTACCACTTTGCGACTCTATGACTGAAGAAATTACTTCCTAACGTCCCTGTGACTCTCTGAGTCTTCAGCCTTCAATTGTGACCCCTTGTTGCTGTGTCCCTCTCTGGAACATCCTGGTCTCTGTCACCTTGTCTATTTCTGCAGTAATTTTGTATGTCGTTAATCATGTCTCCCCTGACCCTTCTGTCTCCAGTTTCGTCAGTCCGTTTTCCCTCAACTTTTCATATGACATCTCCCCTGAGCTCTGGAGCTAGCCTTGTTGCAAACTTTGTACTTTCTCTAACTATCTTGACGTGCTTGACCAGGTTGTGGGTTCAGATGTGCTTGCATACGCCAGTATGCGGCCTAATCATACACAGTGTAAGTGTCTTGAACGATTCCTTAGAGGTAAGGTTCAGAACGCTATTCTCAGGTTTGCAGGCGTGCATATGCTGCAGCAGTGTATTTCGGAGTAATGTGTGCCTCCGGTGACGTGCTCGGTGTTTATGGTTTCCCCAAAGATCTTTCTCCCTGAGTGAGTCTGTAGAGTTCTTTGTCCACATAGGCCTATACTATGTTTGCGGTCTTCTTTGCCCCTCCCCAATAATTCATGTCTTTGCATTTGGCAGGGTTGAATGCGGAGAGCCAGTTTCTGGACCACGTGCCCAGCCTGTCCAGGTCCTCATTGCAGCAGTCCTTGCCTCATCCGCATCCGATTTAATTTTTCTCATCAATTCACATCGTCTGCGAATAGGGACACTTAGAAGTCGCTTCATTACAGCATGTCGTTTCGCATATATCAAAAATGGCATGGTCCTCGAACGGACCCCTGTGGCGACCCGCACGTCACAGGCGCCACTGTGATACACTCTTCACGTTACTTGACTCGTTGATGCCTCCTTGTCAGGTATTCCCTGATCCATTGCAATGCCCTCTCTCTTATATGCGCCTGATCTCCAGTTCTGCACTAATCTTTTGTGAGGTAACTGTGTCAAAGGCCTTCCTGCCGTCCAGGAAATGGCAATCAACCACCCCTCTCTCTCGTGTCGTTTGTGTGTGTGTTGTGTGTGAGTGTGTGTGTGTGGTGTGTGTGTGTGGTGGTGTGGTGTGTGTGTGTGTGTGTGTGTGTGTGTGTGTGTGTGTGTGTATGAGTTTGTGTATGAGTGTGCATGTTTGTGTGTGTTTTGAGTCATTGTGTAGTGTGGTGCGTGTGTGCGTGTGTGTGTGGGTGTATGTGTGTGTGTGTGTTGTGTGGGTGTGTGTGTGTTGTGTGTGTGTGTGTGTGTGTGTGTGTGTGTGACACAAACAATCAATATTGCCCAATAACTCATTACAGTTGTGACCGGGGTGTGGAAGTGTGATTTGCCTCATTACTCTATAATTTGCTCATGTTTGTAGCCTTGTAATTAAACGTAAGTAACCATTCTTTCTGGTTCTTTAACCTTTGTAACTTGTGAGTTCTTTACCTTTTGTATCTAGTTCAGGCTATTCAAAAACTTCTTTGGAGGGCCCTGTCCCTGGACCATTACGGTACCTCTTGTAAGTCTGTAAATACCTTTGTAACTTGTCTTGAATTGTGAACTGACCTACCTGGAGTTTCATTACCTTTGAAATTGTGTAGTTCATTACATTTGTAAATTGTGAGTTCATTATCTCTGTAAACTTGCTCAGCTATCAAAAAACTTTGGAGTCCAGTCACGTTAGTGGACAGTGTTATGTACCTGCTCTGTAAATCTTTGTCTACCGGCCCACTGGTTGGTATGGGTTATGTTATGGGGTGCATAATAAAATATTGATACTTAAAACTTTTCCAGCCGGGCTTGTCAGTGAGCCTCAAGCATGAGATTTAAGCTATTTCAACTCCTCCTGTATGTTTGTGACCTACAAGTGATTTTTATCTCACTGAACCACGCAGAAACTAGCATGGTGAGGTATGTGTAGAGAAAACATCCGGCAATATCAGGGTTCGATTACTGATACTGAGATGGACAAGTTTGCTACAAGATTCCCACTAGGGCCACAAACGCCACATAGCAGGACCAGCTGGTTCACAAGCTAGTTTTCTTTCCCTGCCCAGGAAAAACTTGTCTGTTCTCAGTCTTGCTGCTGCGATTCTTTTTCTGTACATACACGCGTGTTTCGCGTGGATGCATTGATTTAAGAATCGCTTGTGAGGCAGGAACTTTACAGGAGAGTGTTTTGAAAAATAGCTTGAATCCATGCTTGAGGCTCACTGATGTGAGCAGGCTGGGAAAGAATATAGCTTATGAAACAGGCTGCCCTGATTATGTGGCATTTTGTGCTTGCCTAGTGGATAATCTTGCCCTGTGAGGAAATCTTGTCTGTCTCTGTAGAAGTATTGAGTCCTGCTGACGGTGATCTGTCTGTCTGTACTGTCTGTCTTATCTCTCTCTCTCTCTCTCTCTCTCTCTATCTCTCTCTCTCTCTATCTATCTAACTATATATATAATATATATATATATATATATATATATATATTTATTTATTATATATTTATATATATATATTATATTTATTATATATATAATATGAAATATATGGAAGTACCTCCTTTATAGCTGGAATGGGGGACCCTCATCCTAGAGAAGCAATCAACGTACTCAGGAAACCCTCAAGGTTCTCCCTGGAGCTATTTGAATATTTTCTTCTCCTGCCACCCCATATTTGATATTCTATGTGAACATTTATTAAATAAACAGATAAATTTACAGAAAAAACACAAACATGAATACAATGGTACAATGTATTTAAAGTATGAATTTCCTCCTGCTCCTCCGAAGCGGACGCGGCCAAGTATGCAGCAAGCATTTCCCCTTTGTGGATGTATGGTGTGAAAAACCGACAAGTTGAAGATTGTGACACTTATGCAGCTAAGGGAATCTTTTTTCAGGAAAACCGTTTCGCCACACAGTGGTTCATCCAGTCCAATACAAGAGGGGAAAGCGTAAGGAGAGGAGGAGATTGAGGTAATCAGTCCTCAACCTGGAGTCGATTGTGTTCAGTCATCAATATTGTTGAAAGTTCAATTCTACAAGATTGTTGGACTGAACACTTCGACGCCAGGTTGTGGGGACTGAGTACCTCATTCTCCTTTCCTTTCCTTACGCCTTCCTCTTTGTATGGACGGATGATGCCCACTGTGTGGCGTAACGTTTCCTGGATATAAAGATTCCCATTTGCGCATAGTGTCTCAATCTTCATTTCCCTTTGGATGGCTATGCTGAGGCGCTGGACATGAAAGTGGCTGCCATTGGGTCCCTGGTGCGTGTCGATGAGTCTGGAACCATTCGTTAAGGAAAATGTGTGGCATTTTTTCCCCATGATCCCAAGGTCTCTTATCCCACGGGGAACAAAATTGATACTGTTGGCTTATGTCCCTGTACTTGATGAACTTGTACTCATCCCTGTGGTCAGCAGCTTCCTCCATGTCGCCCGACACAGTGATGGAATATATGTGTCAGCAGTGTGGACTCACAGGTATAGTCCCATGCTAGGAGCGTGCCATTCTTCCAAGGACTGTTGGTGATCCCATCGGGGCGGTTTGCTGGGGTTGCTGGGTATTGGTGGGCGGCTAGTGATTGGGGCTCCATCTCGGTGGGCATCCAGCTGTAGCAGGGTTCTCTTAATGTTGTCGTTCACCTCATTGTGTCTTGCATGCCAGCCTTAGTTTTGGAAACAGTGGTCAATGTTTCCGGTCTGTCTGTATTGGTCTGCTTGCGCTTCACCGCAAATACACGTATATTCTGTTTTGTGAATTGGGGCAGCCAAGGCGCAGATCCACTGCCAATACGGGAGTCTTAGGGCTAGGGCATGTTCTCATTGCCGATATGGGAGCTGTTTGGAGGTGTCCCCAGAGTGTAGGGGGGTCGGTGCGCCCTGAGCATGTTGGCAAGCACCGTGTCAGTGATCAGGCCATCCCAGCTGTACTTTTGTGAGCCAGTGCTGCACGTGAGCAAGTTTTTTGTTTTTTGGTGCTGGAGCAGCATGAGTCTACCGAGTCTCCCATTCAGTGATGGCACTGGCATAGCTAGGGTCCTGTATTCCTGCTGAGACACTGAGGTTATCAGGAAGAATTTGTCTTATCAACTCCGATTTGATGCTGTGGAAGAGGAAAGGATAGCTGAAAGAGCAAATTCTGGGAGGATCTGCATTACTCCTAGCCCCCAAAGCCTGGACCGGAGTGAGGCTTGTAACCACTGTCCGTCTTCAAGGGAAAGACTCAATACACTCTCTAGCTGGTCTTAAGGAGAGAGTCATATTCCTTGAGTTTTGGATGCTGATGGCTGGGGGGCGTCTCAGAAAGTAGGTAAATTTTGGGATGAACAGGCACCTGGTGAGTTGGTAGAAGGCATATGTGTGTCACTGTCTTTCATCTGCTTTCCAATCGTCCGGAGGTCGGAGATTTTTTGCTAGGATCAGATCGATGGCATTGGTAGACCAAGGAGGAGCACAGGGGAGAGTGCTATTGCTGGATCAAATGGTCATCTACGGGTTTTAAACGGCGCTAATAATTCTGAATCATCTGTCATTGTGGAAACTGTTTCAATTTGGTGGGGTTAAAGATAGGACCCCCAGCTTTCTCCATGTCTTTTTTTTTACTATGTCATCTAGGAGAGATTCTGTTGTGCCCAGCTAGGGTTACCTTTCATCCTGAAACCAGATATGCATTCGCTGGAGAGTGCTTCTGTGACTTCCTTGATGAGCTAACAGAATAGAAAGGGGGGCGAGAGGGTCCCCTGTTGCACGCCCTCACAGGAATCAATTTCATGGTTCCCAAAAAATAGTTTCGAAAGTCCACACTATAACACGATTCTATAAAAGGATAAAGGGATGGGAAGTTTCTATAAATTGCTGGAGGCAGCATCCTTCTGACGGAGTTGAAAACGTTGGCAAAGGCCAATTTGACCATGGCTTTTTCATCGGACATGTTTTTGATTATATATTCGTGCTGCGGGGGCAGCTGCTTCACAGCCTGTTGAACGCCGAAACCGTGTTGAAATTGTTTCAGCATTGCTGCAGCTCTTGATCACCCTTCTTACTGCAGCCTTGGGCGACTAGGCGCCGTAGGGTGTTGCCCACTGCAATGGGCCTGATTCCGCCATCCTTTTTCCGGAGGGCACACAATGATGAACCAATGAAAAGGGGTCTGATGGCCTTGGGACACTGCCAGCCAGCCACAGGTTGGGGAAAAATTGTGAGTTCAGACAGCAGCCTCTCTTAAACTCACCAACTGCTGGATTGAGTATTTGTTTTTAAGTGTTGAGGCCTTAAACCGGTCAAACTCCTGCTGAGCCATGTGGAAATGACATAGCAGCTTTATACACATCAGCATCCTGTAACGTTAGATGTTCCTTCACTGGCTGCAATGTCAGTGAGGTCAATGTTAAGTAATGGGAGCCCTGGGTGGATGTTTGTCCTTCAGAGCTTGCGCCATGCTGGCGTCCTTGGGAGCAATGGTATCCTCACTGGTTATCAGCCTCAGAGCTCCAATAGTATTACCCTCTTCTATTTTTTTGCTAATTGGGGCTCTGATTATTGAGGCGTCGGAGTTGTCTGTTGTTGGCATTTGGCCGCCAGGTGGTTTGTCGCCCTAGGAGGGAGACGGGACGAGGTTGTCATCCCATGGGAATGCATTTATTGCACTAATAACATGTGTTGCTAGTGACTTGTCCCTCCTTGGTGGGACAGTCAAACAGGCATTGCCAAAAAGCAGCAGGTTGTGGGAGGATCTGTTGTATGAAGGAGCATCGTTGACTGTCTTCAGAACGTTCGTGAATTTGCTAGCAGCTTGAGGGCGAGTGCTTTTTTTTTTTACTTTGAGGGATGTGTGTCAGTCTGGTGGATGTTAATTTGTTTGCAGATTTGAGGTCTTCCGTAGAGGTGAAGTCACGGTACCTGTCAGCACTGTCTGCTGGGAGGGTCTGTTGGTTGTTCTCATTTGGAGCTCTCCTGGAGCCTAGACATCCATTTGTGCACGGATCTTGCCAGTTGCCAACGAGGCGGGGTGGCCCAAAAGGAAAAACGAAAGTTTCGCCTTATACATTTAGTAATATATACAGGAGAAGGGGTTACTAGCCCTTGCTCCTGGCATTTTAGTCGCCTCTTACAACACGCATGGCTTACAGAGGAAGAATTCTGCTCCACTTCCCGATATATATGCAAAACAACCACTGTCAGAGAATAGTGAAATTCCAAGTGCTTTCGTGACTTCTCACATTATCAAGGAAGTATAAAAACAATACATCAAAGGAAGGTATATAGAGAGTTGAGACAACACCTCACCATCATGTCCCACAATAAAGCAACACCTGACGACGTCACTCGACTCGTCAGGTGTTGCGACGACACCTGACGAGTCTTGGCTACCCTTCCCATTTCATAGATTCTGCCTTCTCATGTGCTAAACGGACTTTCTTCTCTCCCAAACTCTCTACTCCTGTGAACTCTCCTGTCCTCTGCCTTCCTACATTTCCAGTCTTTCTAATCTCAAGAATCGCTCGTGCCCTTAGACATCAAACTTACTTTTTGTCAGACTAACACTCTTTGCACTAATTTAGTTCATATCTCTCCTCCCTCTATAGATGCTCCTGGTGTCTACTCTACTTTTTGTTCCTCCTGTCCTCTTCAGTATTTTGGAGAAACTGGCCGATCTCTTTCTGACAGACTTAGGGAAGAAAAGAGTTGTGTTAGGCTTGCCGACACCAACATTGCTCTTTTCTGTCATGTCAGAGATCACAGTCATCCTATTGACTGATCCTCTGCTAAAATTGTCTACCCCTACTTCTAGCTTTCATAGTCGCCATTTGGTTGAATCCTCTCTTATACACAATTTTTCACATATGAATCTTAATCCTGGCTTTGTCTCTTTAGATGCCTTCCTTTCCCATTACATTGATAAAATGCTCAAACTTCCAGAACTCCCGTGATTTGAACCTGGATTCTTGTTCCCCCGTTTCTTCTTCTTCCCCCTGTCATCTTTCTCTCTTTTTCTTTGGAGTTTTTTCTTTCTATGCCTTGGGTTATCTGTTCTCTTATTATTTTATATCCCTCCCAACCCTCGGTGTTCTTGCTCATACCTCGTGGGCCCCTAGCTCCCTTGCAGTGCTTACTCTTTTCTTAGTATTTGGACTGACTCACTCAACGGACAGTTACTTACTACCTTAACGCTATTACCTCTATTGCTCCGTCAAACGTCTGCTGGCCTATATATATTCCCTCCTTCTCTCCTTTCTGTTAATGTAACTTTATAAATGGTCCAAGTCGGACCGAAATGTCATTGTAAGCTCCTCTCTTCTATGTGTGTGGGTTATTTGTGTATTGTTCCGGTCACATATTGTGCCTTTTTTTGTTATAAAAGGGGTCTAATGGCCTTTGGGACACTGCCAGCCAGGCACACATTGGAAAAATTTGGTGAGTTCAGACAGCAACCTCTCTGAAACCTCATTAAGTGCTGGATTGAGTATTTGTTTCAAGTGTTGTGGCCTTGTACCGGTGAAACTTCATGCTGAGCCCTGTGAAAATGACATAGCAGCTTTATACACATTATCGTCCAGTAAGGTTAAATGTTCTTCACCTACTGCAATGTTAGGGAGGTCAATGTTGGTACTGGGAGCCCTGGGTGGATGTTTGTCCTTCAGGGCTTGTGCTGTAATGATGTCCTTAGGAGCGATGGTATCCTCACTGGTTATAAGCCTCAGTGCCCCAATAGTGTTACCCTCTTTTTTTTTTTTTTATATATATTTTGGGCTCTGATATACACGACGACACGACACACACGATACACGACGAGGCTCTTCGGTTATCCTGAGTAATTCTCGATCCCGAGAGCACATGAGAATATTTTAGACACCCCTACGATCCCCGTTGGGGAGGGGAATACTGCTTCCTCACGATGCATTACTCTAACAGGGTAAAGATCAAACCTGTGAGTGGGACAGTCAACGACTCGTCCAAACTAGCACTTGCAGCTGTCGTCAGTGGCAGACTGCAGGTCAAATGTAATGCAATTTTATCGCTCAAAGAGGCCTTTGTTGTCGTCTGCACTGATGACACAGAGGCCGAGAAACTACTTTCCACTACTGCAACCACCACTCTACGTGATCAGGGATTCATTGTCTTGACTTCCCCAGCTCTGAGGGCCAGGAGAACTGTATTCCTCAAGCGACTCGACAACCTCATCACTGCACAGGCCACTGAAGAAATCAAGTCATACATGGAAGCACAGAATCCCTGGGCTAAGGTGGACTACATAACCAAGATACCCAAAGCTTCATTCATGCTGAAGGTGACCTTCAGCGACGTCAACATGGCAACCAGAGCTCTCGCTGAGGGCCTGGCTATTCACTACTTCCACATCAACCCATCCTTCATCGAAGAAGAAAAATTCCTACAAATCCCACACTGCTACAACTGCTACCCTTACCTGCATACCATCAAAGACTGCACTGCCAAGGACAAAAAATTCTGTTCCACCTGTGGCCTCGAGGGTCACGATTTCAAAAACTGCACCACTGCTGCACCACCTAAATGCCTGAACTGCAAGAATGATCACCATACTCTCGCGGCCAGATGCCCTACCAGAAGAGACATAGCCAAGAAACAATTCCATCAACAAAATAAGCCCAACCCACAAGCAACCTCATATGCTGCTATCACCAAGCTTCAAGCAGACACCACCAAGATTCTACAAGCCACTCAAGCAGCCTCCACCACTCCCCTGCCAGTTCCTGCTGGTGACTCCACCAAAATCCTTTACTGCATCATGTTTGCCCATGTACAGAATGCAGCTGAGCCTGGCTCCTTCAGTACCACTATCAACGAACTCTTCAACCTCAACAACATGCCGGGTTTCACATTCCCCACATCACCACCACCCACTGAGATTCTCAAATCCACTGCAAATGTCACTAACATTGTCGTTGCTCCACTGCTACCTCAACCTCCACCAGACACTGAGTTGGCCCAAGCAGTAACCTCTGAGACCTCAGAAGAACCCACCAATGAGAACCAACCAGAGACCTCTGAGACCTCAGAAGTATCCACCCAGGAGTACCCACCACCACCTGCCTCTACTCCTACAGCTACTGACCCACCAGAAACGCTGACTCGCCCAGCAACCACCATGTTCTACACCACGAAACAATACAGCACAGCTATGCCCTGCCCAGAACTCAGTCAACGACTCCAAAACAACACTGCAAAGTACACCTGCCATGGAAATTCACCTCCAACCCTACAATCCATACTCGACATCCTCAATGATAAAATGCACATCCACTCTAAAATGAAGGTACTACACCTCTCAAGAGCAAAAATCAGCGCAGTCATCAACAGCTCTGACAGCAGCACAGTCTAAATCATCACCTACCAGCAACCAAAGTCCCCCAGCACTTTGCTATTTAGCTAATGCTGGGGTGTGGCTCCAAAACGACCCTGTTTTCCTAGGCACCACCAGCCATCTCCTGCCAGGCACCTGAGTACCAGCCCTACTCGACCGACACTGCTGCCACCAGCACATCTCGCTCCAGCACAACCTCCTGCAGTACCCCTGCACATCACACTCCAGAGTGGACGGGCCACTCACCTCTGCTACCCCACCTCCTACTCCACCCTCCCAACCTCTTCCATTTTTTCCAGCCCTCCCCTCCCTCTTCCTTCCCATCCTCACCATCCCTCAGGTCAGAACCTCGAACCTCGATTTTTGAGGCATCAGGTGTCCTGTTGTTGGCATTTTCTGGTGGGTATTTGTCTCCCTAAGGGAGAGATGGAGGAGGTTGTCAGCTCTAGGGAATGCATTTATTGCCCTAATAACAGATATTACTAGTGACTTGTCCCTCCTTGGTAAGACAGCGAGACAGGCTTTACCAAATAGCAGTAGATTGTGCCAGGATCCATTGTTTCCAGGAGCATCATTGACTTTCTACAAGAGGTCAGCAAATTTGCTAGCAGCATGAGAGCGAGCTGCTTTGGGGATGTTCGTCAGCGTCCCGGTGGATGTTAATTTGACTGCAGGTTTTAGGTCCTCTGTAGAGGTGAAGTCAGGGTAGCTGTCAGCTGTGTCTGCTGGGAGGGGCTGTTGGTTGTTTCCATTTGGAGCCCTCCTCGATCCTAGACATATATTGTGTGCACGAATATTGCCAGTTGAGGTATTGAGTGCATATTCCCTGTGGCACACCTGGCAGATGCCTCGTGGATGGATAACAGGGCGTTGGCTCTCGTGGAGATTCCTGGGAACCCAGCACTGTTGTTGTTTATGATTTGGCGGTACTTCCGGCCCGGGTCTTCTCCAGATGGTGACCCGGCGGTGGCCCCCGGGGCGGGGGTGTCGTTCGTCTTCTTCATTCTTCTATCTTCTCTCTTGGGCCCTCCGGTTGGAGGGTAACTTCTTCTAGCTTGCGTTGACTCCCCAATGGGAAGTGTCTTCACGTTTGGCATCTTCAGTGTCACAGTCGGGCAGAGGAAGAAATCAGGGTTCATTGGACCCACCCCCCAGCTTTAGCAGACAGCAAAGTGCGGGGAAAATTTGTCTTGATAATAGGTAGAGGGGTTACCTCTTCACGGCCCCATTCGGGGGTTTCTGGTGTTCTTCAGTGAGGAAGTCGAGTCCGGCGGGAGGATGGGGTGATGCATCGGGCCCGTTATTCGTGTGAGAAAATTTAGTTCCATCCGGAACCTTGATCACGTTCTGGAGTTCGCATTTGGTTTTCTTTGGTTGGTTGTACAGGGGTCCCCTTTCTTTCCCTTTGGCTTCTTGTTGGGGTGAGGCAGTAGTGTGGAAACCCTTGGTTTTTGAATTTTAGCTTTTGGCTGGCGGCTAAAACTGTGAGGGGGCAGGCCTCTGCTTGGTTGTTGCGGTGGCGGTGGAGGCAGGCGGTGGTGGATCTCATTGGTGGGATTTGTCGACGTCTATTGGTCTTTTGATTGGCCCATCTCTGGCGGCGGAGTTCTGTCAGTGGGGGAAACGCGATAAGTGGCAATATTTGCAGGAGTTTGTAGAATTCAGGGAAGGTGGTGGAGGGAATTGGGCCCAGGATGTTTGTTTAGTTTGAAGATTTCGTTGTGGTGGGTTGAAGGAGCCAGGCTCAGCTGCATTCTGCGGAGCATACATGAGCATAAAAAATCTTGGTGGAGTCGGCGCAGGTGTGGCAGGGAAGTGGTGGGCAGCTTTCGTGGCTTGTAGTATTTCGTAGTGTCTGCTTTAAGCTTGGCGATAGAGAAAAGTGGGGGTTGTGGGTTGGGTTTTTTGTTGTTGTTGTTTCTTGGTATGTCTCTTCTGGGAGGACACCCGGAGCGCTTGTCACAGCACTTCTTTTGACATTGCTGACATCGTAGGGGGAGGAGGGGCCAGCTGGGGGTAACGGGTGAAGGACAGCATGGATGATGGGGGAGACGGTGGGGGGGCAGCTACGGTGGATGAGTAATTTGGGGGGGCACTAATTGGGAACACCCTTTGGCAGGGAAATCAATTGGCCCGACCCGGAGTGGGGAGGGACCGGGATGGGGGGTGAAGGGAGTGGGGCCCCTCTGTTCACTAAAAGATGCACATCATGACTAAAATTTTCTAATTGTATACCTTTTTATTTCCCCACACCACAACACACCCCCACACACACATATATATAATTTAAAATATATATTTATAAAATATATATATATTTATATATATTAAATTTTATATATATTAATATATATATATATATTTATATATATATATATAATATATTTTATATTATATAATTATATATTTATATATAATATTATATTATATATAGTCGTGCCGAATAGGCAGAACTTGGATCTTGGCTTAAAAAGCAACCCTCTCTTGCCAAAAAGGACAAACGAAAATTTGGTATGCAATAATTTCGCCAAAATCATTCTGAACCCAACGAAAAAAAATAATTTCACTGTGTTGTTTGTATTTATTATTGTAAACAAATTAAAAATTTTAGTTGGGTTGGCAAAAATAAATTGTTCTTGTTGTAACAAGGTTAGGTAAGTTTTCTAAGATTCTTTTGGAGCAAAATAAATTTTTTTAACATAAACATTAATGAAAAAATATATCTTTAAACGTATTAAGAGAAAATTTTAGAAAGGGCTTAATTTTAAATGAGTTCTTGCTAATTGGCCAGTTTTACATATTCGGCACGACATATATATATATATATATATATATATATATATATATATATATATATATATATTATTATTATATATATATATTATATATATATATTATATATATTTATATGTGTAGTATGTGCATGTGTGTGTGTAATCTATCAAGCCTCATCATATCTTCATCTAAGAAAGTTGTTGACAGGCAAACGACATCCCCCACCCATCTGTTTGCAGGGTGAAAATATTAGGTACGTTAAATGTTAGAGATATATTGGTGTAGATGTACCCTTCAATAAATCCACTGTACCACAACTAATTAAGAAATACAAAGATAGGCTATATGCTCTCAACGCTGTTGCTGGCTACAACCCCAACCATGGTGATAATGTGAGAATAATTATAAAGATGTACATTACATGTGTTAGGTCCTTAATTGATTATGCTGCTCTGATGTTCATATTATAATGTTAATGCAGAATGAAGCCCTCATAATTATTCCTGGCTGTCCCAAATATACCAAGGAAGGAGCTTGGTATCTCTAGTATCAGTGATAGGATTATTGAGATTAACACTGTACTCGGTATTAGACTGTTAAGAAATGAAGAAAACACTCTCACTATGAATCTTACTAAATGTCCAGAAGTAAATGTACATAGATCTGAATGGGTTGTGAAATAATTAAGTTTTATAACTTGTACGAAGTGTATCATTGTAGAAAACAAGAGCATTTTACCCCTCCATGTGTTCATTTAATATCACATACCTGCAAGTCCGTCCCAAGAAGTTCATTGCTAGTAATCACCTTCCTTAAATCATTTTTAAAAGCAACTGCTCAAGAAGAAATTTCTCGCCTACCTGGTAGTAATAATTTATTACAAGTTTTATACACTAATGGATCTAAGCAGAAGTCTACTGGCAGAGCTGCATCTGCTCTTGTTGCCACCTCCCTAGTTAAGAAGATAGCAAACTTTGTTGATTAGCTTAAAAATAAAAATAGGGCATCTTTTACACTGTAAACGAATTTTCCTTTCTAATGGAAAAATTATGTTTATTGAGTTTGACTCTATCATCATTGCTGATTCTACGTTATTACTGAAGGCTTTTGACTCACAAAATGACTAACATGCTCTTTGGAGAAGGTATAGATACTCAAAAATCTGGGATACAAGAATTTAATGTAAATGTGTTAAATCCTATCACAATTGGATTACTTCATGATAAAGTTGTTTATTTTAGCAAAAAAGTACGATGAAAGGAGAATGTAGAATGTAACTTTGGTATATCTGTGTCTAGCATTAGGAATAATATTAGGAGAGAAGTAAATAATGTAATTGAATGTTATAGGAATGTAATTAGGAACCTGAGTACATTTATAACCCACTATGAGAATATAAATGTAGATAAGTACATTTATGGAGCAATTTGCAATATGAACAGACTGACTGATGTTATATTGACCAGGCTTATGCTTGGTTACATGTAGAGGTTGACCATTACTAATTCAACATCATAGAGACCTGTAGGGTGCCGGGTTAGTGATTTTGCTGGATTACAGAGGAGTTGGGTTAGAATACACTTAACCCAATGGTGATAGTTACGCATCAGCGATCTCCATCATTTTATGCCCTATTTTTGGCCCAATCCATTGTTTCAGTCTACCAAACTCATAGCTATTTCGCTAGTATTCCTGTAATCTGTCGAATAAAATGGTCAAAAATCGGTAATTTGGCCAATTTTTCACAAATTTCAAGAGATGCCAATTTGAAAATAGGGTCCAGAATAAACAATGCAGACAGTCCTAGCACTAAAATAACATTTTCTCTGTTCATTAGTCATGTCTCCAGGCCCCTCTTATATTATGCTTGCCTTCCATTTTGAATTTTTGTTCACAAAAAATAGAAGATTTACTATGCTTGCCTTCCATTTTGAATTTTTGTTCACAAAAAATAGAAGATTTACTGTTATGCGGACTACTGCATTATTGTAATAATTATTTAAATAATGTCAGCTCATTCATGACTGCTACCCGACGAATGTGAGTCGAATACTGGGAACGTCACGACGAAAGACATTAAGGAAGGTACGAATATTGTTGTTGTTGGGGATAGCCAAGTTAGGTATATGGATAGGGCGTTCTGCTTGAAGGACAGGAGTAGGAGACAGAGTTTGCTTTCCTGGGGCTGGGATGGAGGATATTGTTAGCCGTCTGGATGACATCATGAGAGGTAATGGGAGCAATCCTATTATCTGTCTCGGTGCTGGAGGCAACGATGTTGGCAGACGTAGGAGTGAGGACATGATTAGCAGGTATAGGTCAGCAATAGAAATAATTAGAAGGGTGGGAAACCCGTCATATGTGGTATTTTGCCAAGGAGGGGGTTGGAAGTGAATGGTTGTCCAGGGCAATTGGTGTCCCAAATTTCTGGCTGGACAAATCTGTAAGGAAAATGCGGTAACATTCATTGACAACTGGGACCTCTTCTATGGCAGAAATGACTGTTTGCTAGGGATGGGGGTTTATTATCTAGGTGTGGGGTGGGAGCATGGCAACTGCAGTGGAGGGAGCAGTTAGGACTTTAAACTAGGAATATTAGTGGTATGAGTTTTGGCAGGAAAACAGTGAAGTTCCAGTGTAGTAAAATTACGAGTTCTAGGGGAAATAGTAATAATAAGAATGAGATAGATTTTGAAAAGCCAGGGACCCTTGGTGATAAGGACAGTAATAGGTTTAGTAGAAAAATAGAAATGGCAGGAAGGGTAAAGAGAAAGGAGAGTCTTTCAATTTTTTATTATGCTAATTGCCGTAGTGCTAGGAATAAGATGGACGAGTTGAGATTAGTTGTAGTGTAGGTAAATTGATGTATTTGCCTTAAATGAGGGCGGGTTTAATTCAAAAAAATCGGGACATGCCTGCGGAATGTCATATTCAGGGGGTTTTAATTGTTCCAAGAAGATAGAAGTATTGGGGGGGGGGGGGGTGGGGGGGGATTGTATGTACGAGATCGCTTGAACTGTTGCATAAAAGGGGATTAAGTCTGAATAAACACTACGGGTTTTTTGGGATAAAATTTTTGAGGGGATGAAAAAATGATTTTAGGAGGATATCCCGTCCCCAAAACTTAGATAGGCCCAAGGGAAAATATATGGGAGGAAATTGTTAAGGCCACAAGGCACGATAAATGTAGTAATTCTAGGGACTTTAACTTTAGTCATGTTGTTTGGGAATTTCTTGACTGGAATTTGAATCATCGACTTCTTAAAAGTATTTCGGACGTTTTTTAAGCAGTTTGTGACAGAAATAAAAGGGGGAAAATACCGCTTGACTTCGTTTTGGCAAACAATGAACTTGTTTAATTTAGAAAATTTTATGGAACTGGGTGCTAGGAACAAATCAATTACATTTAGCTTGAATGGAAGTACGATAGTAGCGTAACTCATAACGTCCAGATTTTCGCTTTGCGATTACGAGGGTTAGAGAACATTATATTGTTGATGGGGGAACGAAGAGGCTATCAATATGACGTTTTCAACATATACATGTGCTCAAAGAGCGTTTATCCCATTAAAGAAATTAGATCAAAAGAAATGACCCCAAAAGGTGAAAATAGGCTAAAAATCTTTTAGGGATAAGAAAGGGAAATTTTTAGGGTATCAAAAAAAGGTGGGGCATCTTATGAATCAGTATATTGAAATTTGAGGGCATTAAAAAGGGGTAAAAAAGCTAAAAGGGACCATGAAATTAAAGTTGCAGGGGGTTCTAAAACACCAAAAAGTTTTTTCCAGATCTATAGAAAAAAAAGTTAGAGAAAAATAGGTCCCCCTTTAAAAAAAACTATGGGCACCTTATGACAAAGGAATGAAATGTGCTTGATTTTTAAAAAATTTTTTTTCTTAGTTTTTACACAGGAAGACCTAAATATTCCAGTATTAATTTTTCAGTGGGTGAAGAAAAAATTATGTAAATCCCGTACAGTGAGATGGTTGTGAAGCGAAAACGACTGAAGCAAATAAGTCGCCGGGGCCTGATGAGGGGTTTTTTCAAAGGGTTCTTAGGAATGAAAATGGAAGTCGTGAATTAACTAATATTTTTAATTTATCTTTCAAAAAAGGTGTGTGTTGATATGTGAAAAATGGTAAGTAACTCCTATTTTTAAACAGGGGAAAGTCGTTACCCTCAAATTACCCCAATAAGTATGGGGGTGAGGATAAGACCAATGGGGGGCGAGATGAGAACTGTGATGGGGGAGAGAACGGGTTGATAGAGGGAGAAAGAAGGGAGGAGGGAGAGGGAGAGAAAGGTGAGAGAGGTGAGAGAGAAAGGAGGGCGAGGGAAAAGGCTAAGAGAGAGAGAAATGGAGAGATGGAGAGAGAAGCCTATAGAGAGGAGAGGAGGGTGAGCAGATTGGGTTTATGGGAGTGAGGGAGAGAGGAGAGAGAGGGAAGAGAGAGAGGAAGAGAGAGAGAGAGAGAGAGAGGGAGGAGGGGAGAGAGAGAGGAGAGAGAGGGAGGAGGGGGAGAGAGATCGTGAGAGAGAGAGGGAGAGAGAGAGGGAGAGAGAGAGGGAGAGAGAGAGGGAGAGAGAGCGGGATGAGAGAGAGGGAGAGAGAGAGGGAGAGAGAGAGAGAGAGAGGAGAGTTGAGATGGAGAGAGAGGTAGAGAGAGAGGGAGAGAGAGAGGGGAGAGAGAGGAGAGAGAGAGTGGGAGAGAGAGAGGGGAGAGAGAGAGGGAAAGGGAAGAGGGAAGGAGAGAGAGGGCGAGAGAGAGAGAGGGAGAGTGAGAGGGAGAGAGAAGAGGGAAGAGAGAGAGGGAGAGAGAGGTGAAGTCCAGCGAATAGATTGTGTCGCAGAGAGAAGAGGGAGAGAGAGAGGGAGAGAGAGAGGGAGAGAGAGAGGGACGAGAGGGAAGAGAGAGAGAGAGAGGGACGAGAGGGAGAGGATGGAGGAGAGGAGAGGGAAGAGAGGAGGGAGAGAGAGAGGGGAGAGAGAGAGGGAGAGAGAGGTGCAAGAGAGAAAGAGAGAGAGGGAAGAAAGAGAGGGAGAGAGAGAGGGGAGAGAGGAGAGAGGGATAGAGAGAGAGGGGAGAGAGGGAGGGAGGGAGAGAGGGACGAGGAGTAGGGAAGGAGAGTGATGGAGAGAGAGGAGGGACGGAGAGATAGGGAGTGAGAGGGGAGAGGAGAGGGAGAGAGAGAGGGAGAGAGAGACGGGAGAGGAGAGAGGGAGAGAGAGGGGAGAGACGGAGAGAGAGAGGGAGAGACGAGAGAGAGGGAGAGAAGAGAGGGAGAGAGGGAGGGAGAGTGAGAGGTTAGAGAGAGGGAGAGAGAGAGAGAGGGACGAGGAGAGGGAGGGAGGAGAGAGGGAGAGACGAGAGAGAGAGAGGACGAGAGGAGAGGGTGAGAGAGAGAGAGAGAGAGCGAGAGGAGAGAGAGACGAGGAGAGCGAGAGATGGACGAGAGAGAGAGACGAGAGAGAGTGAGTGAGAGTGAGGAGGGGGAATGGGAGGGGAAAAAGGCTATTTGAGAGAGAGAAACGCGAGGGGAAAAGGTAGGAGGGAGTGAAGTGCTGGTGGGGGAGGCGGTTCAAATTCCAAGGATCAGCTGTGTGTACTACCTGATTGTGGTTTCAGGCGGTCGAGACCCAGCTCCTGGCCCGAGTAGGTATGTGTCATGTGCACGCATGTGTGTGTCGGAGCACGTCAGTTGTTTTATGTCCCAGAAATACAATGCACTTCTGTGTATCCGTAATACTAATGAGATACCATTAACACTGGAGTGATAGTTCTAATAATTATATACTAGGTGTGTTAACAAGTCATTCTTTACCAGTTTATGTCTACGACCTTTTCTACTGTGTATACCCAATACTTGCTTCTCAGATTGTACTGTTGTGTGTCCTAAAACATTATCTCTCGAAACTGTTGTCAGGGCTGTAGTCCATTAGTCCTTGATCTACAAAGTTATCTACCTACTACTGCTAGGTGTTGTGTTAGTATGTAATAATCGCTACTGGAGCAGGGTTTAGATAGCGAGCACAGTGACCGCAGGGCCGGCTTATCACTCACAAACTTCACGCCAACCACAAAAAAGGTTGTTTCGTTACTCCTCAGAGGGGACGTCCATCCAGATGCCTGATGTACGATGCTCGCTGTACGATGCTCGCTGTACGATGACTCGTACACTCGCCCTCCGACCCGCTGACTTCTTCGGCTATTCTTTCTCGTTGCCCTTTGAGTCCTCATTTTACCTCACTATCAATTGTATACTGCTACTTTTATATATTTACACTTCACTTTTGGTTAGTACACTACTTATTTGTGATGACACACCAACTGTTTATGCCGTGTGCTGTGTGTGTGTGTGTGTGTGTTGGTGTGTGTGGGTGTGTGTGTGTGTGTGTGTGTGTGTGTGTGTGTGTGTGTGTATGTGTGTGTGTGTGTGTGTGTGTGTGTGTGTGTGTGTGTGTATGTGTGTGTGTGTATGTGTGTGCTGTGTGTGTGGTGTGTGTGTGTGTGTGTGAACGTGTATGTGTGCATGGTGTGTGCGTGTGTGTGTGTGTGTGTTGTGTGGAGTTGTGTGTTAGGTGTCATAGAGATTTTTGTGAAATATTGGTTACAGTGATGACATTAGTTAAAACGAGTTATATTTGTTGGTAATTGATGAGGGTAATGTAGTCGAATGTAGAGTTACCGAAAAAAAGATGATATAAGACAAACTGGGGTTCCTGTGATGAAAATTAGCTTAAAAAACGATATTTCAAACGTGTTTTGAAGGGTGTTCAAGGGTGTTTATGTGGAGTATTCAAATGATTATGAGAGTGTTATTGGGGATGTTCAAAGTTTAGTTTTGTGACTTATTTTCTGAAGTATTGTGTTCTCCCTTAATAAACTATAATGAACCTAAATGGGTATAAAACGAGAAAATGCCTAGTCTGGAAAACTGAGGGATGAGTTGTATTTTATTGCGGAGTTCAAAAATAAAGTGTTTGACGTATAGTTTTTGTGACTTTTTTTTCTGATGTATTGTGTCCCCTAATAAACTTTATTGATCTAAAAGGGTTAAAAACGAGAAAATGCTAGTCTGGAGATGAGGGATGAGTTGTAATGTAATGATATGTGTAGTGCAGATAAACTTAGAGATTCAAATCTTATTTGGAGTACTCAAAAGTGTTTTGGAAAATGTTCCCAAAAGGATGTTCAAAGGTGTTTTGAGTGTGTTCAATTGTTTGTTTTTTATGAAGGTGATCAAGGGTGTTTTGATTGAATTCAGCGTGTTTTAGTAGTATTCAGTGGTGTTATTGGAGTACTCAAATAGTGTTTTGGAAAAGTTCAAAGGGTTCAAAGGTGTTTTGAGTGTGGTTCAAATGTTGTTTTTTTGAGGTGATCAAGGTGTTTGATTGATTCAGCGTAGTTTTAGTAGCTATTCAGTGGTGTAATTGGGAGTACTTCAAAATAGTGTTTTGGAATGTTCATAGGTGTTCTAAGGTGTTTTGAGTGTGTTCAATGTTGTTTATTTTGAAAGGTGATCAAGGTGTTTTGGAAGATGGTGTTCAAGGGTGTTTTGAAGGTGTTCAAAGGTGTTTTGAGGTTTTGAGGTTATTCAAAGGTGTGTTTGAGGGTGTTCAAATGATTATGAGAGTGTTTTGAAAGTGTTCTAAGGTGTTTTGAGGTGTTCAAAGTGTGTTTTAAAGGTTGTTGGAAGGGTGGTTTGATTGAATTCAGCGTGTTTTTGTAGTATTCAGTGGTGTATTGGAGTTCTCAAATTGTGTTTTTGGAAGTGTTTCAGTGGTTGATTGAAAAATGTTCAATGTGTTTTGAAGGTGTTCAAGAGTGTTTTGAAGTGTTCAAAGGTGTTTATGTGAGTATTCAAATGATTTATGAGAGTGTTTGGTGAGTTCAAAGTAAAAAGTGTTTTTTGAGTCTTAGTTTTTGTGACTTTTTCTGATGTACTGTGTCCCCTTATTAACTTTAATGAACTAAAAGGGTTAAAAACGAGAAAAATTGGGTGAGTTATGAGTGAAATTGTGACGTGTTGGTTGTGGGTTGTGGGTGTGTGGCGTTAGGGTGTTGTGACTTTTCTGTTGAAATTAGTTGAAAACGAGAAACAAAATGTTGGTGAAGTGGGTTGTGGGTGTTATGTGTGTTGTGGGTTTGTGGGCGTTGTTGTCGAACTTGAGATACGAAGAAGATGTTATAAGTGGGTTGTGTTTGGACTTTTTCTGATGTACTGTGCCCCCTTATTAATTTTAATGAACTAAAGGGTTAACGAGGAAAAATTTGTGGACGTGTGGTGATCTTGGGTGATGTGGGTTGTTGTGGATTTCCGATGAAATTAGATAAAACGAGAAAAAATTGTGGGTTGTGAGTGTTGGGGCGTTGTGGGATGTGGGTGTTGTGGGTTGTAGTTTCGAACTAGAGTTGCTGAAAAGATGATATAAGTGGGTTGTTTTTGTGACTTTTTCTGATGAAATTAGTTAAAACGATGAAAAAATTGTGGGTTGTTGGTGATGTGGGTTGTGGGTGATGTGGTGTTGTGGAGTTGTGGGTGTTATGTTGATCTTAGTTATGGTGATTTTGTTGGTGTTTTGCTGTATTCAGCGGTATGGTTTTAGTAGAATTGGGTGGTGTATTTGGGAGAGTACTCAAATGGTGTTTTTGAGGTATATTCAAAGGATGGTGATTATAAAGTGTGGGTTGTTGTTGTGACTTCTGATGAAATTAGTTAAAATGAAGAAAAAAATTGGTGTGTGCTTGTGGGGTGTGGAGTGCATGTGGGTTGTGGGTTGTTGTGGGATGTGGGTGTTGTTGTCAACTAGAGCTCCCGAAAAGACGTTATAAGTGGGTTGTTGATGTCACTTTTTCTCGATGTACTGTGTCCCTTATTAGCTTTAATGAAACTAAATGGGCGCTCTAAAAGAGAAAAAATAAAATGTGAGGTGTGGGTTGTTTATGTGTGTCTTTCTGATGAAATTAGATAAAACGAGAAAAAATTGTGGGTGTTGTGGTGTGTTGTGGGTTCAAAGTAAGTGTTTGAGTTAGTTTTTGTGACTTTTTTTCTGATGTATTGTGTCCCACTTAATTAACTTTAATGAACTAAAAGGCGTTTAAAAAACCGAGAAATTGCCTTAGTCTGGAGTCTGAGGATGAGGTTGTAATTTAATGAAAATGTGTAAGTGCAGATAAATTAGAGATGTCAAATCTATTTGGGAGTACTCAAATAGTGTTTGGGGAAATGTTCAAAGGATGTTTTTGAGTGTGTTCATGTTGTTTTTTGAAGGTGATCAAGGGGTTGTTTTGATTGAATTCAAGCGTGTTTTTAGTAGTATTCAATGGTGTAATTGGGAGAGTACTCATATAGTGTTTTGGAAATGTTCAAGGTTGTTCAAGGGTTTTGGATGTGTGTTCAAATGTTGTTTTTTGAAGGTGATTAAGGCTGTTTTTGAAGGTGTTCAAGGGTGTTTTTGAAATGTGTTCAAAGGTGTTTTTTTGAGGTTATTCAAAGGTGTTTTGAGTGTGTTTTAAAAATGATTAGGAGAGTGTTTTGAAGGTGTTAAAGGTTTTTGAAGGTGTTTCAAAGGTGTTTGAAGGTGTTGAAGGGTGTTTGAATGGTGTTGAAGGGTGTTTGATTGAAAGTCAGTGGTGTTTGAAGGTGTACAAATGATTATGAGAGTACTTATGAAGGTTCTTCAAATGATGATGCAAGAGTACTTATGAAGGTGTTCTGGGAGTATTCAGATGGTGATTTTGGGGTGTCCGAATGATTGTTTTTGGAGTATTTCAGTGTTGTTGGAAATGTTATAAAGGTATTTCTTGTGAGTATTCAAATGATTTATGAGAGTGTTTTGAAAATGTTCAAAGTAAAAGTGCGTATTTAACTTCGTAATTGTAAAAATTGTGAGTAGTGAATTTAACGAAAGTGGATGTAAGCGATGTGGTGACTTCTGATGTACTGTGTCCCTTTATTAACTTTAATGAACTAAAAGGCGTTTAAAACGAGGAAAAAATTGGGGGTTAGACGTGAAAAATGTTTTCCTAGATGTATGTACTATATCCCCTTATTAACTTTAAGGAAAACTAAAGAATCGACAAGATTCAGCCTCGTCGTGCGCGGTCATCATGTGACGTCACTGACAGAAGGTAAGTGGCCCTATTATCTTTAATGAACTAAGTGTCCCCTTATTAACTGAATGAAACTTAAAAGGGTCGACAAGATTCTGGCTTTATGTGTGGTCCTTTTTTTAGTTCATTTAACTTAATGAGAGATACTGACTGCTGACGTAACACCCATCTTAGTTCATTTGACTTGTTTAGACCTGTAGTAAAGCATGCTTACCCCCAGAGGGGGGAATCCAAAACTTTGGTAATATTGAGAAATTTTTGGGGGTTGGGGGGTTGAAGTCGGAGGGGAATTTCGTAAACCCCATAGGGCGGGAATCAAAAAACTTGATCCGAGGTGTTGGAGTCATGGTATTATCGAGAAAATTTGGGGGTGAAAGGAGGGGTACCCAAAAATTTGATCCAAGGAATGAAGAAATTCAAAAACCCCTTGATCAAGTGATGGAGACTTTGATTTCGTGAAATTTTTTGGGGTTCGGGGGTGAAATTAGAGGTGGATCCGAGGAATTGGAGACTTTGATTTCGAGAATTTTTTGGGTTTGGGGGTTGAAATTGGGAGGGGCAATCCAAGGAGATTCATAGAATTCGAAACCCCCATAGGGGGGGAATCCAAAAAACTTTTATTATCGAGAAAAAAACAACTGATCCAGAGGAGATCATAAGAATTTTCGCCAACCCCATAGGGGGGAATCCAAAAATTTGTATTATCGAGAATTTTTTTTTCTGGGATTGGGGGTGGAAGGAGGGGACAATCCAAAAAACCTTGATCCAAGGAGATGGAGAATTTCGAAAACCCCATAGGGGGGAAACAAAAAAACTTGTATTATCGAGAAAGAAATTTTGGGGTTGGGGCGGTTGAAGTGGGAGGGGATCCGAGGAATTTTGGGGGGGATGGGGGGTGAATGGGGGGGGGGACACCTAAAAAATTTGATACGAGGAGATGGGAGCACAAGATAAATGAAATTCAAAAAAATTTCGGAAACCCCATAGGGGAGAATCCAAAAACCATGATCAAGGAGTCATAAGAAAAAAAAATTCGTGGCGCGGGGGGCGATCCGATGATGAGCTGCATAAGGCGCAGCAAAGAAGGCGGGCGAAGGGGGCCGGGGAGCGGGGGTCTGCGAAGGGCGCGGCGCGGGGCGCACGGGCTGGCTGCTCGGTCCGTCGGGCTGCGGGCGCGACGGGGGGTCGGTCGGGGGGGTAGGGACTATTGGTTGGGGGGGTCCAAGGGTGAGGTAGTCTCGAGGGCGCGGTCAGGTCAAAACCGGAAAGTAACCACGCTAGGTGTGAAAAGGGGACCCCTCCAGCTGCTAGGTCATAGACCGGAGGGAGTGCTCTGTAGAAGGCCCCTAAACTCGGATACACGCTCAGCCGCACCCCTTAAACGGAAGGGTGCGCTCTGTAGAAAACTGTACTACTTATATTTATATATATTATATATATATATATATATATATATATTAATATTTATATATATATTTATATATATATATATATCTATATATTTAAGTAGTGATAATTTCTACAGAGGCACTCCCTTTCCGGTTTAGGCCTTCCATGAGCGACCCTTCCGGTTTAGGGCCTTCACTGAGGCTGCCTTCGGTTTAGGCCTTCCACTGAGCGGTGTATCCGGTCTAGGCCTTCTTCTTGAGGCATCCCTTTTCACACCTAGGTGTTACTTACCGGTTTGACCTTGGAACTCGCCCCTCGAGACTACATCGCCCTTGACCCCCAAAATACCCCTCGCACGATCCCCCTTCGCGATTATCTAATTTCATCAGAAGTCACAACAAAACCCAATCACCCCCACCCCCCCCCACTTAAATTGAATACCCTTTAGTTTCATTAAAATTAATAGGGGGCACAGTACATCAGAAAAGTCCAACAACAAACCCACTTATAACATCTTCTTCGGTATTCTCTAGTTCGAAACAACGCCCACAACCCACACACCACAATCCACTTCACCCACAATTTTTTCTCGTTTCAATAATATATCAGAAAAGTCACAACACCACGCCCACAACCACCACAACCCACACCCAACACCTCACAATTTTCACTCATAACTCCCCAATTTTTTCTCGTTTTAAACCCTTTAGTTCATTAATGTTAATAAGGCGGACACAGTACATTCAGAAAAGGTCTCAAAACTAACTCAAAACTTTTACTTTGAAATCAACAAAAAAAAAAAAACACTCTCATAAATCATTTGAATACTCACATAAACCACCTTTGAACACTTCAAAAACGCTCTTGAACACCTTCAAAAAACACCTTTGACATTTTCAATCAACACTGAAACACTTCCAAAAACACAATTTGAGTATCCAATTACACACTGAATACTACGAAAAACACTGTGGATTCAATCAAACACCCTTCACACCTTTTAAACACCTTTGAACCCTTCAAAACACCTTTTGAACACCTTCAAACACTCTCTAATCATTTGAACACACTCAAAGCACCTTTTGAATAACCTCAAACATCTTTGAACAGCCTTCAAAACACCTTGAACACCTTCATAACACCTTGATCACCTTCAAAAAACAACATTTGAAACACTCAAAACCACCTTTGAACACCTTTGAACATTTCCAAAACACTATTGAGTACTCCCAATTACACCACTGAATACTACTAAAACCGCTGAATTTCAATCAAAACCCCTTGATCACCTCTCAAAAAAAAACCAACATTTGAAACACACTCAAAACATCTTTGAACACCTTTTGAACATTTTCCAAAAAAACTATTTGAGGTACTACCAAAATAAGATTTGAAGCTCTAATTTATCTGCACTTACACATTTCATTAAATTACAACTCATCCACTCAGGTTTCTCAGACCTAGGCATTTTTCTCGTTTTTACCCTTTTAGTTTCATTAAAGTTATTAAGGGGACACAATACATCAGAAAAAAAGTCACAAAACTAACTCAAAACTTTACTTTGAACATTCCCCATTAAATTACAAATCATCCCTCATTCTCCAGATAGGCATTTTCTCGTTTTTACCTTTTAGTTCATTAAAAGTTAATTAAAGGGGACACAATACATCAGAAAAAAGTCACCAAAACTACTCAAAACACTTTATTTGAACATCCCCAAAAACACTCTCAGAAATCATTTGGAATACTTCACATAAAACACCCTGAAAACACCTTCAAAAACCCCTTGAATATCGTTTTTTAAACTATTTTCATCACACAACTTATATCATTTTTTTCGGTAAACTCTAATTCGACTACATTACCTCATCAATTAAGTCCACAATTTTACTCGTTTTAACTAAATGTCTCACTGTAACCCAAGATTTCACAAAAATCTCTATGAAACCTAACACACACACACACACACACATGTACACACACGCCACACATTACACACCACACACAACACACACACACATACACACACACACACACACACACACACACACAAACAACACATACACACACACCAACACACACACACACATACACCCACACACTCCACACCACAACACACCACCACAACACACACACACACACACACACACTGGTAGAAATATTTAATCGTCGATTTCCGAATAGAAACACTTTCTCGCTCTGAGGACTCATTGTGGGCCACCCCTTTCCCCTCCGGACGCCACCAGGTTAATTCGGTTCACACCCCAAGTTAGAAAATCACCGGCCATCTCACTTACTTAACCATACCTAACCTAACCTAACCTAACCTACCTAACCTACTAACTTTACCTAACCTAACCTAACCTATCTTAAACCTAACCTAACCTAACCCTAACCTAGCCTATAACTAACCTAATCATAACCTGAACCTAACCTAACCTAACCTAAACCTAGCCAACCATAACCTAACCTAACCGAACTAACCTAACCTAACCTAACTTAACCCTATCCTAACCTAACCTTACCTAACCTGCCTAACCTAACCTATCCTAACTAACCTAAACCTAACACCTTCAAAACACCTCCGAATCCCTCCCCAAAAACCCACTACTGAATTACTACCAAACTCACCTAACCTAACCTACCTAACCTAACTAACATAACCATCCTAACTAACTTATTCTAAACCTACACTAACCTACTAACTATCCTAACCAAACACTAACATTACCTAACCTAACACTAAATTATCCTTAACCTACTAACCCTAACCTAACTTTTCCTAACTAACCTAACCTAACCTGACCTAACTTATCATAACCTAACCAACTACCTATCCTAACCTAGGCCTAACTAACCTAACCTATACCTGGACCTAACTTAGCTAACTAACCTAACCTAACCTAACTTTTCCTAACCTATAACCTAGCCTAACCTAACCTAACACCTTTCAATAACACTCCGATTACTCCCAAAACCACTACTCGAATACTTTACCAAATCACAGTCAAAATACAGACAAAATAAGTTTATCATCACCATCAATCTTTTTTTTAGAAATGAAATATTCCTTTACGCATTTTATGTTGGATATCGCTTTCCTTTTCCACATCATCCCTGAACATCCTTCCTTATATCATTCCGTATATCTCTAGATGGTTGTTTTTTTAACCCCGACGGGGCCCATCACGACGTGGAGCCAGAAGCAACCATTCACCACTCCAACACCACCTACTACACTTGGCTCCTAATGTCATGATGCGCCCGTCGGGGGTTTTTTAAAACAACCCTGGGATTATAAGGAATGAATAAGGAAGGAATGTTCAGGATGATGTGGAGAGGAAATGCGATATGCAACATTAACCGCCCCCCCCCCCCCCCCCGGTTAAGTATATTCATTCAATAAAAAGGATGTTGGCATGGTGATGATAAACTTAGTTTCTGGTGATTTTGACGGTCGTTGCGTAGTATTCAGTAGTGTTTTGGGAGTATTCGGAGTCGGTGTTTGAAGGTGTTAGGTTAGGTTAGGTTAGGTTAGAAAAGTTAGTTAGGTTAGGTTAGTTATGGATTAGTTAGCGTCAGGTATAGGTTAGGTTAGGTTAGGCTGGATGGTTAAGGTTAGGTTGGGTTAGGTTAGCGATAAGTTAGTCAGTTAGGTTAGGTTAGGTTAGGAAAAGTTTAGGTTAGGTTAGGTTAGGTTAGGATAAGTTAGGTAATAGGTTAGGTAATGTTTGGTTGGTTTAGGTAGGTTAGGGCTTTTAGGTTTTAGGTTAGGTTATGTTAGGTTAGTTAGGTTAGCGTTGGGTTAATGTTAGGTTAGGTTAGTTAGGTTAGGTGATTTGGTAGTAAATCAGTAGTGTTTTGGGGTGTATTCGGAGGGTTTGATGGTGTTAGGTTAGGTATAGGTTAGGTTAGGATGGGTTAGGTTAGGCCTAGGTTAGGAAAGGTTAGGTTAGGTTGGGTAATGTTAGGTTAGGTTCGGTTAGGTTAGGTTCAGTTGGTTAGGACAAGTTAGGTTCAGGTTGGCGTTCTTGGTTATGTGATTTGAGGGGATTTCTATAAAAAGGAAAGATGGATGTGATGTTAAACTTAGTTTCTGGTTTTTTGACGGTGAAATTGGTGTATTCAGTGGTGATTTGGTAGTAATCAGTAGTGTTTTGGGGAGTATTCGGAGGTGTTTGCTGGTGTTAGGTTAGGTTAGGTTTGGTTAGGTTAGGATAGGTTAGGTTAGGCTAGGTTAGGTAATGTTAAGGATAGGTTAGGTTAAGTTAGGTTAGGTTAGTTAGGTTAGGTTCGGTTTTAGGTTAGGTTAGGTAGGCTGGTTAGGTTAGGTTAGGTTAGGTTCAGTTAGGTTTAGGTAGGTTTTGACTAGGCTTAGGTTAGGTTAGGTTGGTTAAGATAGGTTACGGTTAGGGTTAGTTAAGTTAGGTTAGGTTAGGTTAGTTAGGTTTTGGTTTGGTTATGGTTAAGTAAGGAGATGGCCGTGTGATTTCTTCCTGGGGTGTGACGCATTTCCCTGTGGCGTCGGAGGGGGAAGGGTGGTGGCCACAATGAGTCTCTCAGAGCGCAGGAAAGTGTTTCTATTCGGAAATCGAGTAAATAATTTTATACCAGTGTGTTGTGTGTGTGATGTGTGTGTGTGTAACTCACCTATTTGTACCACTGTTTGTGGTTTGCAGTGGTCGAGTCCTAGCTCCTGGCCCGCCTCTTCACTCGGTTGCTACTAGGCCCTCTCTCTCCCCGCTCCATGAGCTTTATCAAACCTCGTCTTAAAACTGTGTTATGAGTTTCCCATGCCTTCCATACGTCATTTTCTAGGCTATTCCCCTGCCTTACAATCTATGACTGAAGAAATACTTCCTACTATCTCTCTGACTCATTTGTGTCTTCAACTTCCAATTATGGCCTCTGTTTCTTTGTCCCCTCCTGGAAACATCTGTCTTTGTCCACTTGTCTATTCCACGCAGTATTTTATAATGTCGTTCTATCATGGTCTCCCCTGACCTCCTGTCCTCCAGTGTCGTCAGGGCCGATTTACCCTTAATCTTTCTTCATAGGACATTCCATTGCTCTGGAAACATACCTAGTCGGCAAACTTTGTACTTTCTCTGTTTATTGACGTGCTTTATCAGGTGCGGGTTCCAATACAGGTGTTGCATACTCAGTAAGGCCTGACATACACGGTGTACAGTGTCTTGAATGACTTCCTTTACTAAGGTATACGGAATGCTGTTCTCAGGTTTGCCAGGCGCCCATATGCTGCAGCAGTTATCTGATTGATGTGTGCTTCCGGAGAAATGCTCGGTGTTATACTACCCCAAGATACTTTCGCCTAGGAGTGAGGTTTGCAGTCTTTGGCCACCGGCCTATACTCTGTTCGTGTCTTCTGTGCCTTCCCTATCTTCAATGACTTTGCCATTTGGCAGGATTTAAATTCGGAAGCCCCATTTTTTTGGCCCCTTGGAAACCCCCCCCCCAGGTGTCCAGTCTGTCAGGTCTCTTTGAGTCCTGCCTGTTCCTCATCAAGATTTATTCTCCTCTCATTAACTTCACTCGATCTGCAAACAGGGACACGTCTGAGTCATTACCTTCAGTCATGTCGTTCACAATACCAAAATATAGTACTGGTCCTAGGACCGACCCCTGTGGGACCCGATCGTCACAGGTGCTCCCACTGTGTACATCATTAAGTTACCATGGACTCGTTGTTGACTCCCTGTCAGGTATTATTTCTGATCCATTGCATGTGCCTTCCTGTTATATGCCCCTGATGCTCTAGCTTCTGACTTAATCTCTTGTTGAAGAAAATGTGTCATGGGCCTCTCTTGCAGTCAAGAAGATGCAATCACCCACCCCTCTCTCTCTTGTCTTACTTCTGTTATTTTATCATAAACTCCAGAAGGTTTGTGACACAGGATTTGCTTACGTGATTCGTTGCTGGTTGGCATATATACTCTTGTTCCTGTTCCAGGTGCTCACCACTCTCCTCCTGATAATCTTCTCTCATAATTTGCCATACTTATTACACGTCAATGACACAGGTCTATAGATTAGTGCCTTTTTCTGTCTCCTTTTTTAAAAATGGGAAACTACATTTGCCGACTTCTTCCATACCTTCTGTAGTTGCCCAGGTTTCGCAGGGAATGTGTTAGAGATAGATTGGTGGTTAGAAATGGCACGCACAACATATCTGCTCCTCTCTAAGGACCCACGGGGAGATGTTGTCCGGTTCCCATTGCCTTTGAGTGTATCGATGTCCCTTAGAGTTCTTCACCTCCTCCTCATCTGCTATGATGTTCGTCCACACTTGTTGGTGTATTCCTTGTGGTGTCCCCATCTTGGTCTGTCCCCAGAAGTCCTTCCTTTCTCTACTGTATAATACTCTTAAATCTCGTGGTTGAGCTCTCACATACCTCTTTGATCGTTTCTTGTGTGAGTTCTCACCTTCTTTCCTCAGCCTTATCACCTGGTACCTTGACTGTTGTCTTCCTCCTAATGTGGCTTATTACAGCAGGTTTCAGTGTCAGATTGACTTCGATGCTATGTCGTTTTCATTACTGTCGCTGGGCCTTCTCCTGATATGTGCACTTACTCGTTTCTGGCTCTTCTACTAATCTTCCTTGTTTTCTTGGGTCCTATGCCTTCTGTACCTTTTCCATTTCTGTTGCACTTAGTTTTTGCTCCCTACCACTTCGGGTAAAACCAAGGCTCGTTTTGGTTCTTTCCTAATTATTTCTGTTTCCCTTGGGAAACAAAACTTTTCCCGGCCTCCTTGCACTTTGTTGCCCACATTTGTTCCATCATCTCGTTTACTGATTTTTCCCTACCATTTCTCTGTCCCACTGAACATCTGCAGGAAGTTTCTCATACCTGTGTAGTCCCCCTTTTATTGTGTTGGCCTGTTCCCCTTCAGTTCCTGTTACCTTCTCCACTTGTAACTCTAGTATATAGTTCAAAACACAGACCAATGTCGCTAGCTCCATGGGGCCTCTCGTAAGTGATATCCTAATGTTTGAGCTTGCTCAGGTTGGAACACTAGTTCCAGTCTTGCTCGGCTCATCCTCCCCTCTCTCTCTGTTTGTGTCCTGACATGTTGATGCATGAGGTTTTCAAGTACTCATCCATCATCTTGGTCTCCATGTTTCGGGACCACCATTGGTCCCGGTCTTCCGAGTCGATTTCCTGTGGTTGAAATCGCCCATTACCAGGTAACTTGCTCTGCTCGAGTGAGCTTTCTTGGCCCACCTCAAGCCGTGTGTCCACCTCACCTGTTGTTTTTCTTCGTACTCCTCTCTTGGCCTCCTGCAGTTCTGTGGTGGGTTATACATCACTCCAATGACTACTTTATGTTGCTCCGGACTGAATTGTACCTACACTGTAGTCTCTTTCTCCAATCATGTCATGCTTCCTTTCCTCCAATCCCATCGGTGTTTTATGAGCAGTGAACCCCTCCTCCCCTCTACTCCTTATATCTTTCCTTCAGATCTGATATCCTGTTGGGAGATTGTGTCTGTTATTGCTCTCAGCCGAGTTTGTTTCTGTGGTGCTATGTTGTCTGGGATTTTTCATGATTCTTTCATTCCACTCCTCATGTTTATTTCGTTATTCCATCACGTTTGTGTACAAACGTTAGTTTCTTTACTATCATTGTGGTCATGCAAAGAATATTGGGTTGGGGGAGCGAGAGCCTTGGTGGGGGCCCTATATGGGGCTGTGGTGTATGTGGGTTTGTGTTGATAGGGGGTGGGAGGGTCAGAATGCCCATAGGGACAGCTGTTGGGGTGAGGTTTTGTGATATGGGGGTGGTGCAGAAGGGGAACAGTGAGTGGGTTGTAGTATAGGTTTTCTCAGTGTCGAGGGAATTTTGAAAAAAAAAACCCACCACTAAAACCCCCCTACACATTCTCCCCAGCGGGTGGAGTCTTTGTTGGGTGATTCTGTGGTGTGGTTTTGCCTTCTCCTGTGTCTGGGTCTGCTCTTTTTCATTCTTTTCGTTCCTCCTTGCGTTCTCTGATACCCTCTCTTTCAGTGTTTCCGTTCTTTATTGTGTTCTTGTCACGGTCGAGGTATACTCTTTGGGGATACCCCTCTTTGTCCCTCATCTTTGCTATTCTCTTGCAGAATCTGGTTCGAACTGATTTTCTTGAAAGTTCACTCTGACAGGCCGTATCCTTCACTGCAAACCACCCTATTCTCTGAAAATTTGTCACCCGGGTCTATTGCCCTCCCCTATTGTTTTCATGATGCCTTCAATCTTTTATTCTCCTCCTGTTTTATTTCTTCATAGTTGGCCCCTTGGCTTCTTGGAGACCGTACACAAACACTGGACCTCGCCCTTTTCCTCCTTCCACTGAGTCGCCATCTGTTTCCTCTGAGCATTTTATTTCTTTCCATTGACATGTTCTTGGCCCTTCAGTCCTTGACATATCTGAAACTTCTATTATCAGTGAAATGTCTTTCCTGAACAGCTGTCCCTTGCTTTACTGCAGTGTTGCTGTTAGAAATCTCTGCATATAAACATACCTTTCATAGTCTTCGGACCTGTTCGTTTGATCTTAGTGTGCTCATCGTCTTTTCCATGGCCCAGTGGGTCTGATAGGGCCTTCGTGTACGGCATGTCTCCGTTGTTGCTTCCATCCCCTTGTCTGCGCCTGGACTTTGAATTTCCTGATGTCACATCTGAATTGTCATTTGTCTCTCTAAATCTGTTTCAGGCTTTGCAGTTTCTCTTCTAAGCACTGTATCTATGCTTCTGCTGCTAAGACCTGTTACTTCCACTTCCTGCACTCTTCAGCTATCCACTCCTCCATTTTCTTAACAAGCTCTATATCTTCTTCCCCTCTTCTCTTTTTTGGAGCTCTCTCCCAGTCTTTCCTCCCTGGTTCGTCTTCCAGAATCTCTGGTTTTCCGTCTCTAAGGCCACCCATTTTTTTTTTTTTTTTTTTTTTTTTTTTTTTTTTTATTACACAGACAGAAGGCAGCAGGAGGGAGAGGGTGTGGGGGGAGAGGAGAAAGGGTAGAAAGAGGGAGAGAGAGGAAGATGAGAAAGGGTAGCAAGAGGGAGAGAGAGGAGAGAGTATGGGGGTGAGGATAAGACCAATGGGGGGCGAGATGAGAACTGTGATGGGGGAGAGAACGGGTTGATAGAGGGAGAAAGAAGGGAGGAGGGAGAGGGAGAGAAAGGTGAGAGAGGTGAGAGAGAAAGGAGGGCGAGGGAAAAGGCTAAGAGAGAGAGAAATGGAGAGATGGAGAGAGAAGCCTATAGAGAGGAGAGGAGGGTGAGCAGATTGGGTTTATGGGAGTGAGGGAGAGAGGAGAGAGAGGGAAGAGAGAGAGGAAGAGAGAGAGAGAGAGAGAGAGGGAGGAGGGGAGAGAGAGAGGAGAGAGAGGGAGGAGGGGGAGAGAGATCGTGAGAGAGAGAGGGAGAGAGAGAGGGAGAGAGAGAGGGAGAGAGAGAGGGAGAGAGAGCGGGATGAGAGAGAGGGAGAGAGAGAGGGAGAGAGAGAGAGAGAGAGGAGAGTTGAGATGGAGAGAGAGGTAGAGAGAGAGGGAGAGAGAGAGGGGAGAGAGAGGAGAGAGAGAGTGGGAGAGAGAGAGGGGAGAGAGAGAGGGAAAGGGAAGAGGGAAGGAGAGAGAGGGCGAGAGAGAGAGAGGGAGAGTGAGAGGGAGAGAGAAGAGGGAAGAGAGAGAGGGAGAGAGAGGTGAAGTCCAGCGAATAGATTGTGTCGCAGAGAGAAGAGGGAGAGAGAGAGGGAGAGAGAGAGGGAGAGAGAGAGGGACGAGAGGGAAGAGAGAGAGAGAGAGGGACGAGAGGGAGAGGATGGAGGAGAGGAGAGGGAAGAGAGGAGGGAGAGAGAGAGGGGAGAGAGAGAGGGAGAGAGAGGTGCAAGAGAGAAAGAGAGAGAGGGAAGAAAGAGAGGGAGAGAGAGAGGGGAGAGAGGAGAGAGGGATAGAGAGAGAGGGGAGAGAGGGAGGGAGGGAGAGAGGGACGAGGAGTAGGGAAGGAGAGTGATGGAGAGAGAGGAGGGACGGAGAGATAGGGAGTGAGAGGGGAGAGGAGAGGGAGAGAGAGAGGGAGAGAGAGACGGGAGAGGAGAGAGGGAGAGAGAGGGGAGAGACGGAGAGAGAGAGGGAGAGACGAGAGAGAGGGAGAGAAGAGAGGGAGAGAGGGAGGGAGAGTGAGAGGTTAGAGAGAGGGAGAGAGAGAGAGAGGGACGAGGAGAGGGAGGGAGGAGAGAGGGAGAGACGAGAGAGAGAGAGGACGAGAGGAGAGGGTGAGAGAGAGAGAGAGAGAGCGAGAGGAGAGAGAGACGAGGAGAGCGAGAGATGGACGAGAGAGAGAGACGAGAGAGAGTGAGTGAGAGTGAGGAGGGGGAATGGGAGGGGAAAAAGGCTATTTGAGAGAGAGAAACGCGAGGGGAAAAGGTAGGAGGGAGTGAAGTGCTGGTGGGGGAGGCGGTTCAAATTCCAAGGATCAGCTGTGTGTACTACCTGATTGTGGTTTCAGGCGGTCGAGACCCAGCTCCTGGCCCGAGTAGGTATGTGTCATGTGCACGCATGTGTGTGTCGGAGCACGTCAGTTGTTTTATGTCCCAGAAATACAATGCACTTCTGTGTATCCGTAATACTAATGAGATACCATTAACACTGGAGTGATAGTTCTAATAATTATATACTAGGTGTGTTAACAAGTCATTCTTTACCAGTTTATGTCTACGACCTTTTCTACTGTGTATACCCAATACTTGCTTCTCAGATTGTACTGTTGTGTGTCCTAAAACATTATCTCTCGAAACTGTTGTCAGGGCTGTAGTCCATTAGTCCTTGATCTACAAAGTTATCTACCTACTACTGCTAGGTGTTGTGTTAGTATGTAATAATCGCTACTGGAGCAGGGTTTAGATAGCGAGCACAGTGACCGCAGGGCCGGCTTATCACTCACAAACTTCACGCCAACCACAAAAAAGGTTGTTTCGTTACTCCTCAGAGGGGACGTCCATCCAGATGCCTGATGTACGATGCTCGCTGTACGATGCTCGCTGTACGATGACTCGTACACTCGCCCTCCGACCCGCTGACTTCTTCGGCTATTCTTTCTCGTTGCCCTTTGAGTCCTCATTTTACCTCACTATCAATTGTATACTGCTACTTTTATATATTTACACTTCACTTTTGGTTAGTACACTACTTATTTGTGATGACACACCAACTGTTTATGCCGTGTGCTGTGTGTGTGTGTGTGTGTGTTGGTGTGTGTGGGTGTGTGTGTGTGTGTGTGTGTGTGTGTGTGTGTGTGTGTGTATGTGTGTGTGTGTGTGTGTGTGTGTGTGTGTGTGTGTGTGTATGTGTGTGTGTGTATGTGTGTGCTGTGTGTGTGGTGTGTGTGTGTGTGTGTGAACGTGTATGTGTGCATGGTGTGTGCGTGTGTGTGTGTGTGTGTTGTGTGGAGTTGTGTGTTAGGTGTCATAGAGATTTTTGTGAAATATTGGTTACAGTGATGACATTAGTTAAAACGAGTTATATTTGTTGGTAATTGATGAGGGTAATGTAGTCGAATGTAGAGTTACCGAAAAAAAGATGATATAAGACAAACTGGGGTTCCTGTGATGAAAATTAGCTTAAAAAACGATATTTCAAACGTGTTTTGAAGGGTGTTCAAGGGTGTTTATGTGGAGTATTCAAATGATTATGAGAGTGTTATTGGGGATGTTCAAAGTTTAGTTTTGTGACTTATTTTCTGAAGTATTGTGTTCTCCCTTAATAAACTATAATGAACCTAAATGGGTATAAAACGAGAAAATGCCTAGTCTGGAAAACTGAGGGATGAGTTGTATTTTATTGCGGAGTTCAAAAATAAAGTGTTTGACGTATAGTTTTTGTGACTTTTTTTTCTGATGTATTGTGTCCCCTAATAAACTTTATTGATCTAAAAGGGTTAAAAACGAGAAAATGCTAGTCTGGAGATGAGGGATGAGTTGTAATGTAATGATATGTGTAGTGCAGATAAACTTAGAGATTCAAATCTTATTTGGAGTACTCAAAAGTGTTTTGGAAAATGTTCCCAAAAGGATGTTCAAAGGTGTTTTGAGTGTGTTCAATTGTTTGTTTTTTATGAAGGTGATCAAGGGTGTTTTGATTGAATTCAGCGTGTTTTAGTAGTATTCAGTGGTGTTATTGGAGTACTCAAATAGTGTTTTGGAAAAGTTCAAAGGGTTCAAAGGTGTTTTGAGTGTGGTTCAAATGTTGTTTTTTTGAGGTGATCAAGGTGTTTGATTGATTCAGCGTAGTTTTAGTAGCTATTCAGTGGTGTAATTGGGAGTACTTCAAAATAGTGTTTTGGAATGTTCATAGGTGTTCTAAGGTGTTTTGAGTGTGTTCAATGTTGTTTATTTTGAAAGGTGATCAAGGTGTTTTGGAAGATGGTGTTCAAGGGTGTTTTGAAGGTGTTCAAAGGTGTTTTGAGGTTTTGAGGTTATTCAAAGGTGTGTTTGAGGGTGTTCAAATGATTATGAGAGTGTTTTGAAAGTGTTCTAAGGTGTTTTGAGGTGTTCAAAGTGTGTTTTAAAGGTTGTTGGAAGGGTGGTTTGATTGAATTCAGCGTGTTTTTGTAGTATTCAGTGGTGTATTGGAGTTCTCAAATTGTGTTTTTGGAAGTGTTTCAGTGGTTGATTGAAAAATGTTCAATGTGTTTTGAAGGTGTTCAAGAGTGTTTTGAAGTGTTCAAAGGTGTTTATGTGAGTATTCAAATGATTTATGAGAGTGTTTGGTGAGTTCAAAGTAAAAAGTGTTTTTTGAGTCTTAGTTTTTGTGACTTTTTCTGATGTACTGTGTCCCCTTATTAACTTTAATGAACTAAAAGGGTTAAAAACGAGAAAAATTGGGTGAGTTATGAGTGAAATTGTGACGTGTTGGTTGTGGGTTGTGGGTGTGTGGCGTTAGGGTGTTGTGACTTTTCTGTTGAAATTAGTTGAAAACGAGAAACAAAATGTTGGTGAAGTGGGTTGTGGGTGTTATGTGTGTTGTGGGTTTGTGGGCGTTGTTGTCGAACTTGAGATACGAAGAAGATGTTATAAGTGGGTTGTGTTTGGACTTTTTCTGATGTACTGTGCCCCCTTATTAATTTTAATGAACTAAAGGGTTAACGAGGAAAAATTTGTGGACGTGTGGTGATCTTGGGTGATGTGGGTTGTTGTGGATTTCCGATGAAATTAGATAAAACGAGAAAAAATTGTGGGTTGTGAGTGTTGGGGCGTTGTGGGATGTGGGTGTTGTGGGTTGTAGTTTCGAACTAGAGTTGCTGAAAAGATGATATAAGTGGGTTGTTTTTGTGACTTTTTCTGATGAAATTAGTTAAAACGATGAAAAAATTGTGGGTTGTTGGTGATGTGGGTTGTGGGTGATGTGGTGTTGTGGAGTTGTGGGTGTTATGTTGATCTTAGTTATGGTGATTTTGTTGGTGTTTTGCTGTATTCAGCGGTATGGTTTTAGTAGAATTGGGTGGTGTATTTGGGAGAGTACTCAAATGGTGTTTTTGAGGTATATTCAAAGGATGGTGATTATAAAGTGTGGGTTGTTGTTGTGACTTCTGATGAAATTAGTTAAAATGAAGAAAAAAATTGGTGTGTGCTTGTGGGGTGTGGAGTGCATGTGGGTTGTGGGTTGTTGTGGGATGTGGGTGTTGTTGTCAACTAGAGCTCCCGAAAAGACGTTATAAGTGGGTTGTTGATGTCACTTTTTCTCGATGTACTGTGTCCCTTATTAGCTTTAATGAAACTAAATGGGCGCTCTAAAAGAGAAAAAATAAAATGTGAGGTGTGGGTTGTTTATGTGTGTCTTTCTGATGAAATTAGATAAAACGAGAAAAAATTGTGGGTGTTGTGGTGTGTTGTGGGTTCAAAGTAAGTGTTTGAGTTAGTTTTTGTGACTTTTTTTCTGATGTATTGTGTCCCACTTAATTAACTTTAATGAACTAAAAGGCGTTTAAAAAACCGAGAAATTGCCTTAGTCTGGAGTCTGAGGATGAGGTTGTAATTTAATGAAAATGTGTAAGTGCAGATAAATTAGAGATGTCAAATCTATTTGGGAGTACTCAAATAGTGTTTGGGGAAATGTTCAAAGGATGTTTTTGAGTGTGTTCATGTTGTTTTTTGAAGGTGATCAAGGGGTTGTTTTGATTGAATTCAAGCGTGTTTTTAGTAGTATTCAATGGTGTAATTGGGAGAGTACTCATATAGTGTTTTGGAAATGTTCAAGGTTGTTCAAGGGTTTTGGATGTGTGTTCAAATGTTGTTTTTTGAAGGTGATTAAGGCTGTTTTTGAAGGTGTTCAAGGGTGTTTTTGAAATGTGTTCAAAGGTGTTTTTTTGAGGTTATTCAAAGGTGTTTTGAGTGTGTTTTAAAAATGATTAGGAGAGTGTTTTGAAGGTGTTAAAGGTTTTTGAAGGTGTTTCAAAGGTGTTTGAAGGTGTTGAAGGGTGTTTGAATGGTGTTGAAGGGTGTTTGATTGAAAGTCAGTGGTGTTTGAAGGTGTACAAATGATTATGAGAGTACTTATGAAGGTTCTTCAAATGATGATGCAAGAGTACTTATGAAGGTGTTCTGGGAGTATTCAGATGGTGATTTTGGGGTGTCCGAATGATTGTTTTTGGAGTATTTCAGTGTTGTTGGAAATGTTATAAAGGTATTTCTTGTGAGTATTCAAATGATTTATGAGAGTGTTTTGAAAATGTTCAAAGTAAAAGTGCGTATTTAACTTCGTAATTGTAAAAATTGTGAGTAGTGAATTTAACGAAAGTGGATGTAAGCGATGTGGTGACTTCTGATGTACTGTGTCCCTTTATTAACTTTAATGAACTAAAAGGCGTTTAAAACGAGGAAAAAATTGGGGGTTAGACGTGAAAAATGTTTTCCTAGATGTATGTACTATATCCCCTTATTAACTTTAAGGAAAACTAAAGAATCGACAAGATTCAGCCTCGTCGTGCGCGGTCATCATGTGACGTCACTGACAGAAGGTAAGTGGCCCTATTATCTTTAATGAACTAAGTGTCCCCTTATTAACTGAATGAAACTTAAAAGGGTCGACAAGATTCTGGCTTTATGTGTGGTCCTTTTTTTAGTTCATTTAACTTAATGAGAGATACTGACTGCTGACGTAACACCCATCTTAGTTCATTTGACTTGTTTAGACCTGTAGTAAAGCATGCTTACCCCCAGAGGGGGGAATCCAAAACTTTGGTAATATTGAGAAATTTTTGGGGGTTGGGGGGTTGAAGTCGGAGGGGAATTTCGTAAACCCCATAGGGCGGGAATCAAAAAACTTGATCCGAGGTGTTGGAGTCATGGTATTATCGAGAAAATTTGGGGGTGAAAGGAGGGGTACCCAAAAATTTGATCCAAGGAATGAAGAAATTCAAAAACCCCTTGATCAAGTGATGGAGACTTTGATTTCGTGAAATTTTTTGGGGTTCGGGGGTGAAATTAGAGGTGGATCCGAGGAATTGGAGACTTTGATTTCGAGAATTTTTTGGGTTTGGGGGTTGAAATTGGGAGGGGCAATCCAAGGAGATTCATAGAATTCGAAACCCCCATAGGGGGGGAATCCAAAAAACTTTTATTATCGAGAAAAAAACAACTGATCCAGAGGAGATCATAAGAATTTTCGCCAACCCCATAGGGGGGAATCCAAAAATTTGTATTATCGAGAATTTTTTTTTCTGGGATTGGGGGTGGAAGGAGGGGACAATCCAAAAAACCTTGATCCAAGGAGATGGAGAATTTCGAAAACCCCATAGGGGGGAAACAAAAAAACTTGTATTATCGAGAAAGAAATTTTGGGGTTGGGGCGGTTGAAGTGGGAGGGGATCCGAGGAATTTTGGGGGGGATGGGGGGTGAATGGGGGGGGGGACACCTAAAAAATTTGATACGAGGAGATGGGAGCACAAGATAAATGAAATTCAAAAAAATTTCGGAAACCCCATAGGGGAGAATCCAAAAACCATGATCAAGGAGTCATAAGAAAAAAAAATTCGTGGCGCGGGGGGCGATCCGATGATGAGCTGCATAAGGCGCAGCAAAGAAGGCGGGCGAAGGGGGCCGGGGAGCGGGGGTCTGCGAAGGGCGCGGCGCGGGGCGCACGGGCTGGCTGCTCGGTCCGTCGGGCTGCGGGCGCGACGGGGGGTCGGTCGGGGGGGTAGGGACTATTGGTTGGGGGGGTCCAAGGGTGAGGTAGTCTCGAGGGCGCGGTCAGGTCAAAACCGGAAAGTAACCACGCTAGGTGTGAAAAGGGGACCCCTCCAGCTGCTAGGTCATAGACCGGAGGGAGTGCTCTGTAGAAGGCCCCTAAACTCGGATACACGCTCAGCCGCACCCCTTAAACGGAAGGGTGCGCTCTGTAGAAAACTGTACTACTTATATTTATATATATTATATATATATATATATATATATATATTAATATTTATATATATATTTATATATATATATATATCTATATATTTAAGTAGTGATAATTTCTACAGAGGCACTCCCTTTCCGGTTTAGGCCTTCCATGAGCGACCCTTCCGGTTTAGGGCCTTCACTGAGGCTGCCTTCGGTTTAGGCCTTCCACTGAGCGGTGTATCCGGTCTAGGCCTTCTTCTTGAGGCATCCCTTTTCACACCTAGGTGTTACTTACCGGTTTGACCTTGGAACTCGCCCCTCGAGACTACATCGCCCTTGACCCCCAAAATACCCCTCGCACGATCCCCCTTCGCGACCAAATCACAGTAAAAATACAGAAATAAGTTTATATCACCATCACATCCTTTTTATAGAATGAATATTCTTACCGCATTTTATGTTGGATATCGCATTTCCTTTTCCACATCATCCCTGAACATCCTTCCTTATTCATTCCGTATATCTCCTAGAGTTGTTTTAACCCCGACGGGGCCCATCACGACGTGGAGCCAGAGCAACCATCACCACTCCAACACCACCTACTACACTCTGGCTCCTAATGTCATGATGAGCCCCGTCGGGGGTTAAAACAACCCTAGGAGATATACGGAATGAATAAGGAAGGATGTTCAGGGATGATGTGGAAGAGGAAATGCGATATGCAACATAAAATGCGGTAAGAATATTCATTCTATAAAAAGGATGTTGGATGGTGATGATAAACTTAGTTTCTGGTGATTTTGACGGTGATTTGGTAGTATTCAGTAGTGTTTTGGGAGTATTCGGAGGTGTTTGAAGGTGTTAGGTTAGGTTAGGTTAGGTTAGGAAAAGTTAGGTTAGGTTAGGTTAGGTTAGGATAAGTTAGGTCAGGTTAGGTTAGGTTAGGTTAGGCTAGGATAGGTTAGGTTAGGTTGGGTTAGGTTAGGATAAGTTAGGTCAGGTTAGGTTAGGTTAGGTTAGGAAAAGTTAGGTTAGGTTAGGTTAGGTTAGGATAAGTTAGGTTAGGTTAGGTAATGTTAGGTTAGGTTAGGATAGGTTAGGTTAGGTTAGGTTAGGTTAGGATAAGTTAGGTTAGGTTGGGTAATGTTAGGTTAGGTTAGGTTAGGTTAGGTGATTTGGTAGTAATCAGTAGTGTTTTGGGGAGTATTCGGAGGTGTTTGATGGTGTTAGGTTAGGTTAGGTTAGGTTAGGATAGGTTAGGTTAGGCTAGGTTAGGTAAGGTTAGGTTAGGTTGGGTAATGTTAGGTTAGGTTCGGTTAGGTTAGGTTCGGTTAGGTTAGGAAAAGGTTAGGTTAGGTTGGGTTCTTGGTTATAGTGATTTGAGGGGATTTCTATAAAAAGGAAGATGGATGGTGATGTTAAACTTAGTTTCTGGTGATTTTGACGGTGATTTGGTAGTATTCAGTGGTGATTTGGTAGTAATCAGTAGTGTTTTGGGGAGTATTCGGAGGTGTTTGATGGTGTTAGGTTAGGTTAGGTTAGGTTAGGTTAGGATAGGTTAGGTTAGGCTAGGTTAGGTAAGGTTAGGTTAGGATAGGTTAAGTTAGGTTAGGTTAGGTTAGGTTAGGTTCGGTTAGGTTAGGTTAGGTTAGGCTAGGTTAGGTTAGGTTAGGTTAGGTTCAGTTAGGTTAGGTTAGGTTAGGCTAGGTTAGGTTAGGTTAGGTTAGGTTAAGATAGGTTAGGTTAGGTTAGGTTAAGTTAGGTTAGGTTAGGTTAGGTTAGGTTAGGTTAGGTTATGGTTAAGTAAGGAGATGGCCGTGTGATTTTCTACCTTGGGTGTGAACCGCATTACCTGGTGGCGTCGGAGGGGGAAGGGGTGGCCCACAATGAGTCTCTCAGAGCGAGGAAAGTGTTTCTATTCGGAAATCGAGTAAATATTTCTACCAGTGTGTGTGTGTGTGTGTGTGTGTGTGTGTACTCACCTATTTGTACTCACCTATTTGTGGTTGCAGGGGTCGAGTCCTAGCTCCTGGCCCCGCCTCTTCACCGGTTGCTACTAGGCCCTCTCTCTCCCCGCTCCATGAGCTTTATCAAACCTCGTCTTAAAACTGTGTATGGTTCCTGCCTCCACTACGTCATTTTCTAGGCTATTCCACTGCCTTACAACTCTATGACTGAAGAAATACTTCCTACTATCTCTCTGACTCATTTGTGTCTTCAACTTCCAATTGTGGCCTCTTGTTTCTGTGTCCCCTCCCTGGAACATCCTGTCTTTGTCCACCTTGTCTATTCCACGCAGTATTTTATATGTCGTTATCATGTCTCCCCTGACCCTCCTGTCCTCCAGTGTCGTCAGGCCGATTTCCCTTAATCTTTCTTCATAGGACATTCCCCTTAGCTCTGGAACTAACCTTGTCGCAAACCTTTGTACTTTCTCTAGTTTATTGACGTGCTTTATCAGGTGCGGGTTCCAAACAGGTGTTGCATACTCCAGTATGGGCCTGACATACACGGTGTACAGTGTCTTGAATGATTCCTTACTAAGGTATCGGAATGCTGTTCTCAGGTTTGCCAGGCGCCCATATGCTGCAGCAGTTATCTGATTGATGTGTGCTTCCGGAGACATGCTCGGTGTTATACTCACCCCAAGATCTTTCTCCTTGAGTGAGGTTTGCAGTCTTTGGCCCCCTAGCCTATACTCTGTCTGTGGTCTTCTGTGCCCTTCCCCTATCTTCATGACTTTGCATTTGGCAGGATTAAATTCGAGAAGCCATTTGCTGGACAGGTGTCCAGTCTGTCCAGGTCTCTTTGAAGTCCTGCCTGGTTCTCATCAGATTTAATTCTCCTCATTAACTTCACATCATCTGCAAACAGGGACACTTCTGAGTCTAACCCTTCCGTCATGTCGTTCACATATACCAAAAATAGTACTGGTCCTAGGACCGACCCCTGTGGGACCCCGCTCGTCACAGGTGCCCACTGTGATACATCATTACGTACCATGACTCGTTGTTGCCTCCCTGTCAGGTATTTCTCTGATCCATTGCAGTGCCTTCCTGTTATATGCACCTGATGCTCTAGCTTCTGCACTAATCTCTTGTGAAGAACTGTGTCAAAGGCCTTCTTGCAGTCCAAGAAGATGCAATCAACCCACCCCTCTCTCTCTTGTCTTACTTCTGTTATTTTATCATAAAACTCCAGAAGGTTTGTGACACAGGATTTGCCTTCCGTGAATCGTGCTGGTTGGCATATATACTCTTGTTCCGTTCCAGGTGCTCCACCACTCTCCTCCTGATAATCTTCTCCATAATTTTGCATACTATACACGTCAATGACACAGGTCTATAGTTTAGTGCCTCTTTTCTGTCCCCTTTTTTTAAAAATGGGAACTACATTTGCCGTCTTCCATACCTCATGTAGTTGCCCAGTTTCCAGGGATGTGTTGAAGATTGTGGTAGTGGCACGCACAACATATCTGCTCCCTTTTAAGGACCCACGGGGAGATGTTGCCCGGTCCCATTGCCTTTGAGGTATCGATGTCCCTTAGCATTTTCTTCACCTCCTCCTCATCTGTATGAATGTCGTCCAACACTTGTTGGTGTATTCCTTGCTGGTGTCCCATCTGGTCTGTCCCCCCAGAGTCCTTCCTGTCTCTACTGTAAATACTTCCTTAAATCTCGTGTTGAGCTCCTCACATACCTCTTGATCGTTTCTTGTGAGTTCTCCACCTTCTTTCCTCAGCCTTATCACCTGGTCCTTGACTGTTGTCTTCCTCCTAATGTGGCTATACAGCAGTTTCGTGTCAGATTTGACTTTCGATGCTATGTCGTTTTCATACTGTCGCTGGGCCTTCCTCCTTATCTGTGCATACTCGTTTCTGGCTCTTCTACTAATCTCCTTGTTTTCCTGGGTCCTATGCCTTCTGTACCTTTTCCATTCTTGTTGCACTTAGTTTTTCCCTCCCTACACCTTCGGGTAAACCAAGGACTCGTTTTGGTCTTCCTATTATTTCTGTTTCCCTTGGGAACAAAACTTTCCTCTGCCTCCTTGCACTTTGTTGCCACATGTTCCATCATCTCGTTTACTGATTTTCCTACCATTTCTCTGTCCCACTGAACCTCCTGCAGGAAGTTTCTCATACCTGTGTAGTCCCCCTTTTATAGTTTGGCCTGTTCCCTTCAGTTCCTGTTACCTTCTCCACTTGTAACTCTACTATATAGTCAAAACACAGAACCACATGATCGCTAGCTCCAAGGGGCCTCTCGTAAGTGATATCCTCAATGTCTGAACTGCTCAGGGTGAACACAAGATCCAGTCTTGCTGGCTCATCCTCCCCTCTCTCTCTGGTTGTGTCCCTGACATGTTGATGCATGAGGTTTTCAAGTACCACATCCATCATCTTGGCTCTCCATGTTTCGGGACCCCCATGTGGCTCCAGGTTTTCCCAGTCGATCTCCCTGTGGTTGAAATCGCCCATTACCAGTAACTTGCTCTGCTCGAGTGAGCTCTTCTTGCCACCTCAGCCAGTGTGTCCACCATCACCCTGTTGTTTTCTTCGTACTCCTCTCTTGGCCTCCTGCAGTTCTGTGGTGGGTTATACATCACTCCAATGACTACTTTATGTTCTCCGGACTGAATTGTACCTACAATGTAGTCTCTTTCTCCAATCATGTCCATGCCTTCCATTTCCTCAAATCCCCATCGGTGTTTTATGAGCAGTGCAACCCTCCTCCCCCTCTACTCCTTCTATTTTTCCCTTTCAGGATCTGATATCCTGTTGGGAAGATTGTGTCTGTTATTGTCTCAGCGAGTTTTTTTTTCTGTGACTGCTATGATGTCTGGGGATTTTTCACTGATTCTTCATTCCACTCCTCATGTTTATTCGTTATTCCATCCACGTTTGTGTACCAAACCTTTAGTTTCTTTTCTATCATTGTGGTCATGCAAGAATATTGGGGTTGGGGGAGCGAGAGCCTTGGTGGGGGCCTATATGGGGCTGTGGTGTAGGTGGGGTTTGTGTTGAT